>JAODAL010000421.1:0-316669 GCA_025379985.1 Phyllomedusa bahiana
GGGTGATATCAATGCTAGTTTTGGTCTTGATGTACTGATTTGTGCAGTAACAATATGGTGATTAAGTGGTGACTGTATCACCATGTTGTCTATAGAAAATTGTCTTTATAGTTATTTGCATGGATTTTTTCAAACACAACATATTATTATATATAAATACATCCTACTAGACCCTACTTACTACACTGATGTGTTGTCATAATTGTGTTTTTTCCCATTCCACCTAGCTGGAGAGGGCGCATGCAGCGTGCGTTAGATTAGGGTTTTAAATTTTTTGTCGGGGCCGCATTAGCCGTAATTGCCTAGGGCACCAAAATGTCTTGTCCCGGCCCTGGTTAATTCGATAGTGTCTGGTCAATCCAGATAGTGAACAACAGCTTTATCCTATTCAGTTGTTTGTTACTATCACATTATTATTTTTGATATCTATTTTATTCATTTTTTATTGGCACTTCTGTAGGCGCCTTCATTACAAGCCATTTTCTAGGGTTATTTCTTTTCCTTTTCTGGCTGAATACTTAATGCTTCATTGTTTTTTCTGATGACTACAGTAAACACTTATTCATCATTTCAAGTAATATTTTAATTCAACTTGTTTTTAGTACCTCCAACCACTTGAAAAAGGTCAATAAATGTTTATAGATCCCTTTAAAATGATCCCTTTATAAAGGTATCATAGATAACAGTATTACTCTCTATTTATCAAATAGCCCTAAGAATCCTAAACCGAGAGATGCACAGTAAGTGGGGCAAAGTGTTGCTGTGCTGTAAATAGCATGTTAGCACTCCAATTATATGTATTTTAGAATATGACACTCAGAGTGCATAGTGATATTATAGATTCTCAATGGACATAATGAGGTTTTCTATACCTAAGAAACACCTTGTGCATCACCACTAATCTAACACATAATACTAGTGATTAACTAAATGAAATGTAAAGTGCAGTGGAGAGGGGGAGGGTGAAAAACTCATTTTCAATGAGGGCCACATTAGCATGATTGCCGTGAAGGTCTGTTTTTAAATGTAACATTTTATAAATGTATTCCTTAAAAGGGTTGTCTCACTACATTGATTCATCTTACCTCAGTCCTGTTTTCTTGGTTTCACTTTGAACTCAGGGGCATGTTTACTGGATTCCACTAGGCTGCAGTAGAAGTCAGGTCTGTAGCTATAGCAACCACTGCTGGCAGCCTATCAGGATAGATCAAACAGGTCTGTAGCTATAGCGACCTGAGGAGCTGATGCAGCCCATACAAGAGGAAATATCTCAGAATAGGTAGGACACTGTTAATGGACACACATTGCAAAGTGACTTGTTTTTGCAAGATCCTTAACATAAAAAGCAATCCTTGTAGTGAGACAACCCCTTTAACATTGTTAAATAATGTGAGTCATGCTAAGCATCAAACAAGTTACCCAGCAGGCCTTCTATGGTGTAAATACCTTTTTTCTGGGTTGTTGATAAGAGTTAAAATTGTTCCACCAAATTATGCACCACGTGGTCAGCAATAGGTCAAGATGTCCTTTAAGGTTGTATAATAGCCAGTCCCTCTTTAGCACCAAGCTCCTTACCTTGGAGGATGGATAGGGTGCTTGGGTAGGTCTGTCAGAGCTACATAACCACTTTGGAGTAGCTGAAGTGTGGAAGTGCATGGCGGAGCTCCGAATCCAAGATAACACCTGCTTCCTGTGCTGGTGCCTCTGGTTGCCACCTTTGGGGAAAGGGGGGAGCTGCTCCTTCTGTTTCCGGATCTTGCCCATTCCTCCTCACTGTGTCTAAGCTCTTGGAAGCCACATAAAATGGCATAATGGCCAGATTTGGTCCCCAGGCTTTAAGTTTCACATAGTTTGTTTGACATGTTTGTTATAGTGTGCTTCCATTTCAGGACAGCATGAAGAGAAATGTAAGTATTCCTAGTTTTAGTACCTTGAAATCAATACAAACTGCATGTAAAGACTGTTTACCTGGTAATATTCAGAAAAGCATTTTATATTTTTTTACATTATTTCAAGTTCATAAAATAATGTTTGTTGCTATAAACAAATAATCTGATTCTGTTAAGAATAATAAAAAGGAAATCGGATTGGTTGTCAACAGCAATAATGTAATTTTCAAGAAAATTTGTAGACATCACAATAGGCTAGGCTTTTACATAGTCGCATACGGCTAAAAAAGACAGATGCCCATCCAATTCAGCCTATTGTGTTGATCCAGAGGAAGGGAAAACTCCCATGAGGTAGAAACCAATTGTCCTTATTTTAGGGAAAAAATTCTTCCTAAATCCAATTTAGCAATCAGAATAAATCCCTGGATCAACGCCCTTTGTCCAAAATCCTAGTCACTATAGCTTGTTATATTATTACATTTTAAAAATGCATCCAGACCTTTGTTAAACTCTTTTAGTGAGTTCCCCATGACAACTTCCTACAGCAGAGCATTCCACAGTCTCACTGCTCTTACAGTAAAGAATCTCTTTCAATGCTTATGAAGAAACCTTTTTACCTCTAGATGTAAAGGATACCCCTGGGTACAAATCGATCATGGGAGAGATCACGATATTGACCCTTAATGTATTTATTCATATCTAATAGATCACCCCAATGCCATCTTTTCTCTAAACTAAATAACCCTAATCTTGCTAATCTTTCTGGGTATTACAGTCCACCCAGTTCCTTAATTACTTTTGTTGCCTGTCTTTGAACTTGTTCAAGCTCTACAATGTCTTTCCTGTCCACTGGTGCCCAAAACTGTACACAATATTCCATGTGCGGTCTGACTAAGGATTTATGCAATAGGAGAATGATGTTCTCATCATGTGCATCCATACCATGTTAAATACTCCCCATACTCTTATTTGCCTTGGCAACAGCTGCCTGACACTGGCTGCTACAGTTAAGTTCACTGTCTACTAGGACATTTTCTATCTCAGTTTTCATAGAATACAGTTTTCCTTACCATGTGTATAACCTTGTATTTATCTGTGTTAAACCTCATCTGCCACTTCTCTGCCCAAGTCTCCAACTTATCCAGATCCCTTTGTACTAGAACATTATCCTCAATTGTGTTTATTGCTTTACACATCTTAGTATCATCTACAAAGATTGATATTCTACTGTGCAATCCATGTGTAAGGTCATCAGTGAATATATTAACCCCTTAAGGACCTTGCGATTTTTTTTGTTGACACGTAGACACCGACTGAGTGAGGCCCTGACGCTTTTCCCAACCCACTGTCCCAGACTTTTGCGGGTGCCCGACTCCTTAACAGGTAGACCCGAACCAAAGACTGCGAGATACACTAAGTAGGTGAATACACAAGACGCAGACAAAACAAACACAATAACAGAAGGTCAAACTAGCCAGGTCAGCAACAGTAGGAAGAAGCAGTACAGAATCACTAAAGTAGAGGAATAGTCGGTAAGTATAGCCACGGTATAGCCAAGGTCAGGTAACAGGCAAAGCAAGAAAAAGCAACAGGCTACCTAACAGGCACAAAAGGTACCCAGTATAGCAGGCAAGGAGAAATGGCACAGGCACCCTTTTCTAAAAAAAACAGAGAACAAAGAACAGAGGTGATAGGTGGAAGCAACAAAAGACCTGGTTGGAATACAAGGCTGTCAATCAAAAAGACTTGCAAGGAAATAAGTTAACTAACCGAGTGCTGGAGGACACTGACTACAGGCGTTGGCCAAGAATCAATTAACAGAGTAGAGTGTGACAATGTTCACACTAGTGAAAACATATATAAAGAAACTATGTCCGAAACCGCGGTTATTGTTGCAACGGCTGTGGCCGGCAACCAGAGCTAAAAGCTGGGGGTCTGTCAGGCATAATCATGACAGAATGGTTGCAAAGTGACTTTCTGCTTGGCCAGAGCTGAAAGGCAGCAAAAGTCCCCGTTAGAGGACCGACAAGTGACTCTCTTGGCTGAATATCAGATGCGTTTTTTTTGTTTTGTTTTTTTTTATTTTCTTTTATCCTCAGCATCATTCAAAGTTAAAAAGAGAGCTGGCTATCCCTTTAATGATATGATCCTATTCTATTACTGGACAGCATTTGTATTCTTGAAGTGTATGACCATTCAACACTTTTTTAAGTGGCCCATAGTATTTGATGTTTTTAGATCTATTTGGCACTGGTATACCCTGGTGTGGGATTTAAATTTTTAAGAAAATTAGTAAATTACGTTTTAGCTATTTTCAGGGATATTCTTGCTGCTGGGGAGAGCCACAATCCATCAGTATTTACCTTTCATAGTGCCACCTACATCATTGATTGTGTCTGGTGATGCCTCTCAATGGTGGTTCAGTCCCAATAAATGAAATTCAACATATGGACAACAAAGGTAGTGCTGTTTGGTAAAAGTCAGAAGGGCCCGACCTTACAGGCCAAACTGCTACTCCCAAAGTTTTAACCCCTTAACGACTGCCCACCGACTTTTGACGTCGCCTGGTGTAGGTCGTTCGTCTACAGCGACGTCTTTTGGTGTAGCTGCAGACACGAATGCTTTAACCCTTTGATTGCAGCGGATCGTCACCACAGCACAATCAAAGGGTTTCCCTGCTCTGTCGGGTGATCGGAACACCCGGTGACCCAACAGAGCCCGGGGAACGGCTGCACAGTCAGCCCTAGGGACCTAGAGTGGCAAGGACAGACTGTGTGCTGTCCTGATCACTGCCTGTGTCAGAGTGACACAGATTATAATGTATTAGCATATATGAACATGCATGCTAATACATTACTAAGTGTAGAAAAAAAAAAGGAAAACAGTTCTCCCTTCATGGGATTTTAAAAAGTAAAAAACATAAAAAGTATAAAAAAAAGAATTAAAAATAAATAAATATGTAATAGAAAATAATTATGCATATATTACACCCACAAACCCTACACATATTAGGTATCCACACAACTGTATTAACCTGTAGAATTAATCCAACAAGTTATTAAGTGTGAAATGGGAATGGTGTGAAACATTTTTTTATAAAAAACAAAAAATTTAAAAAAAATGTAAATTTAAAAAAAATAAAATAGACTAAAAAAAATTCTGCGATCATTTATAAGTGAACTTAAACTATTTCCCCATAAAGTACAACTTGTCTCGAATAAAACTAGGCCTTATACAAATGCGTTATTGAAAAAATAAAAAAGTTACAACTGTTGAAAAGCAAGGAAACAAAAAAAAAAGTTCTAGTCATTAACTACTTTTCAGGCCTGGGGCTTAATGGGTTGCACAAGGTGGAATCATTTTGTATTTAATTTAATCATCAGTGGTCCTGTATACTAGGGCATAAGGAAATAATTTATACAACTTTCCCCAGAACCTTAAAGAGCACCTATCACCTCCACACAAACACCTAAAAATTGATAGTACATGAACTTATAAGACTTTTCTCAAATACATGTCATTAGCAAATCAGAGGATTTCCCTCAGTTTTACAGAGGAACAGGTTTTACTTTGTAACTCAGGAGATCCTTATCATAGTGTGGAAGTAACCAACTGTGCAGAGGGAGCTGAGGGCATGGCTGCTTGTAGAGGGTGATCTGATTCTCTCACTACATACAGTACAACAGGCACAGCACACTGAGACAGAGTTTACCTGTTGCTTCAGGCTCCTCATCCGCAGCACACAGGCATCTTTATTACACTGCTGCTGGTGTGCATATGATGTAGACTTACAGGCTCCCCCCTGCACTGTGGACTCTCGCAGCCCAGGAACCTACAACTGTCATCATAGTGATCCTTCAAGCTGTAATGTGCCGACTTGGCCCGACTTCAGAGCTGTCTTAAAGGGCCAGCGCCTTTTTAAAAACTTAATTACAGGTGAAATGCTTTGGTTTTCCTAATGAAACTTATTTGAGAAAGAGTTTGTATTTTAGTCTTCTATTACTTCATGAGGTTTCTCTGAAGGTGATAGGTACTCTTTAAAGGAGTTTTATCACTACAAAGATTAGCTTGTATTGATAGATAATTCAAAACATTTTCTAAATACATTAGTTTGTAATCACCTTAGTCATAACATAAGAGATATTTTATCTGCTCTGAGTGTACACATGTTTTTCTGGTTTTGATCATATCTTTCTTGCTGATTAGACAGAGAGCAGGGAGTGACATCATCATGGTCAGAGCTCACTCTTGGAGAAAACTGAATATCTCTAGCAAGACTAGCTTTTGTTTACAGGTAAGCAATTGTTTTAACGCCTCAGAGCACTTGTAGCTTTGTTTACTGAAGATTAAATCTCCTGCACTTACATCTTTGTAATGTCTCAAATAGTTATAGAGAAACTAAATATGATGATCATTTCTATAGAACCACCCACAGCCTGTCAAAGGCAGAAACTCAAGTTGGGACTCTGTGAAACAGGATGGTGAAATAAACCCTTTAAAATAGTGCTTAACCCTTTTTTATTTTGGCTGTGATGGGTATATATAAATACGTTTTGTGATTTCAAGTGCCTGAAAAAGTGTTGAAATTAAAAATGAACTGTTTCTGTATTGTAACAAAATTGTAAAATACAGTATATTGTCTCCAACCAAAAGGCAAAACACACTAAACATGACAGATCTATAGCACTTAATACACCAGAAAATACTCATTTTTATTAAATTATTAGCACTCAGATACTACTAAATTATGCAGTACTCTAAACACCATACAAGTATATCTTCACAAATTAGAATATCATTGAAAAGGTAATTTATGTAAATAATCAGAAACCCAAATATTGTATAGACTCATTACACACAGAGCGATATATTTTAAGCAGTTATTTCTTTTAAGGTGGATGATTATGGCTCACAGCTAATAAAGGACCCAAAATTCAGTATATCAGAAAATTGCAAAAGTGTATAAGACACTGAGCAACAGACTAGTCCTTTTTCTTCTTTGTCCAGGTAAGACACTTGTCTCTTGGTCAAGAGTGGCTTGGTACAAGGAATGTGGCAGTTGTAGCCCATGTCCTGGATACATCTGGATGTGGTGGATCTTGAAACACTGACTCCAGTCTCTTTTCACTCCTTGTGAATCTGTCCCAAATTCTTAAATAACCTTTCCTTGACAATCGTTTATCTATTTCTACCACATTTTGTCCTTCCATACAACTTTCCATTAATAGGCTTTGATACAGCACTCTAGGTACAGACAGTTTCTTTAGAAAAGCTCTTTTGTGGCTTTCCCTCCTTTTGAAGGGTGTCAGTGACTATCTTCTGGACAACTGTCAAGTCAGAAGTCTTCTTCACGATTGTGTAGCTACTGATCCAGACTGAGGGACCATTTTAAGGCTCAGGAAACCTTTGGGTCTGACATGAGTCAAAAATACTGATCTTTCTCACATTATTCTAACTTTATGATATGATGTATTTTGGAGTTTAATTCACTGTAAGCCATAATCATCCACATTAAAAGAAATAAACACATGAAATATATCGCTTTGTGCATAATGAGTCTAAACAATATATGTGTTTCTCTATTTGATGAGTTATGGAAATAAATCAACTTTTCAATGATATTTCAATGTTGTAAGATGCAACAGTAGATATACAAATGTAAACTGTAAGAGAGTTTATGTATGAGATTTTGACCAGATGTTACAAATATTAGACGCACCTTCATATAGTTTATCTACCTATCCTGGATGTATGTTGGGGCTGTAGAATTCAGGTGACAATGCTGCATGTTTGGGATTGTTTAAAAAAAACCCTGAGACAAGGTTTTCAACATATCAATTGGTCACTGGGAAAAGAGTAGATAATTCCCCAAGCTGTTTGACTTTTCTCCTACCAAGCTCTATCAACTATGAAAAAGAAAAAAAAAAATCTTAGACTTTTGCTAATTGGCAGCGCACCTAGTTATACCTCACTACTGTCATACTGCACCTATTCCTTCCATGGCAGAATGGCAATTAGAGATGTTTTATCTGCACTATATAGAGGAATTGTTGGCTAGGAACTGTTTGAATTACACAAGATTTCTTACCATCCTGAATATCTTTCCTAGGGTCTATACAGTTCCCCTCTCATACATATTTTTGGATGGCTCTATACACTAAACTATAGTCATATTATCCATAATCCCTCCCTGTACCCCTTTTTCACATTTTTATTTTACAAACTTTCAACTGTCCTAACCATTGCTTTTTTACTTTTTCTTATGTTTGTGTATGTATCACCAACCCCTCCACAGACAACTGAATATTGTACTATCCAACAATGATAAGCTGAATCGTTGGTGACCAAACTGGGGTAGAGGTGTACCCTAAGGTAAAAGAGTCCAGTTCAGATATAATCTTGCTAAAAACAAGTGAGATGGTTCTTAGTTCCAGTATTTACAGTTTAAAAATGTTGCTGGTTTCTCCTCCTAGGGCAATTCTCCACACTACTCTCTCCTAGGGCTATTGCTACTAAGCAGTTCTTGGATGCAACAGGCCCCACTTTCTCTGTAAGGGGCCGTTCACACGGCTTATTTCGGCGCGGATTGGCACCGTACTGCACACCGGATTTGCGCTGCAGTACGGCGCCAATCCGTCGCAGTAATTACGGTAATCCCTCGTTCTCATAGAAAACAGTGGATTCCGTCGCTCCTCCCCGCTCGGCAAATCCGCCGGGCGGGGAGAGAGTCACCTGCACATTATCCAGGCGCAATACGCGCCGTGGATAATGTAAGTCTATTGGGCCGGCAGGCAATCCGGCTCGCAATTACGGCTTCAATAAGCCGTGTGAACCGGGCCAAAAGCAACACTCGAAACCTCTCGACTCCTGTCTTCGGAGTCCGTGGAGAAGAGAGTTCAGGAGGGCTGTGTAAGCATTGCCACCTCCCCATTCTCTGAGGTCAGCTCGTAGCAAACTACAAACTAGCCCAAGAGAAGATATTACTAGATGGGACAACCACTTTAACAACACCGCTAGCAAGCAATTTACTTCCAAGCAGTAATGTCAGGGGAATAGCATGTGACCACCGAATATACTAATTGGCTGCATAACTCACACACCAACCACAGAACCAGAAATAAACAGTGTTTTTTATTGTTATAGAGTTGCAGCCCATTTATATTTTCTAATCTAAGATGGAAAATGCTTTTAAGATAAGTTGAAGACCATGATAATAAATCTTTAGGCCATGTATCATCCTTAAATACCGTAAAAAGATGAGAAATTTTAGATCTTCATATTTACCAGGTGAGAAGTGATATAAAATTACAACTTAATGAGTGTTCCTGCAGCAGATTGTTTCCGACAGATTTTTAAAAAATCTTAATTTTTCTGTAATTACAGGGTTTTGGAAGATTTATGTTTCTCGTCTCACTTTTCTATTGTTCTCATAAAACTGTACATAGATTTTGTACGTGAAGGAAAACTTGCCTTTGTCTTTTTGTTTAAATTTTATCATTTCTCATTAACAAAATGGTCCACTAAGTGAAAAGCAATATAACAATAGACTTTAATTCTGATTTATTTTAGCAAAGTCAAAAAAGGATACCAGGAGTTCAGTTAAATGTTGGATGTGTTTATAATTTTTAAAAGCATTAACCCTTTTAGAAACAGTCCATTAGAATTTTTTGTTTTGCATCTTTTCCTCCCCAACTTCCAAAAGCCATAATCTTTTAATTTTCCTGTTGACAGGCCTTGATTTTTGCAGAACAAGATGTACTTTACTATATAGTAAAATCCAATGGGAAGCCAGAAAAGGAAACGTTGTGTGGTGGAATTGGGAAAAATATAGAACTGGCCAACTCTTGAGAGGGCTGTTTTTTGTGATACACAGTTGAAACCAGAAGTTTACATACACTATATAAAAAGACACATATGCATGTTTTTCTCACTATCTGACATGAAATCAGAATAAACCTTACCCGTTTTACGTCAATTCGGAACCAAAATTACTTATATTTGCCAAATACCAGAAAAATGAGAGAGAGAAAATTCTTAGGGCATTTTTATTACTTTCTGTAAAGTCAAAAGTTTACATACAGTTCATTAGTATTTGGTAGCATTGCCCATAAACTGTATGACTTGGGTCATACCACAATAGGTGGTAGGAATTTTGGGTCCATTCCTCCTGACAGAAGTGGTGTAACAGAACCAGTTTGTGGTTCCTTCTACCTGTTTTCCCCCGAAAGAAAACAGCGTTTACATTCTTTTTACCCCCAAAAGTCCACTATTCTTATTTCGGGATTCTTTTTTGGGCAGGTATATGGCCCCTACGCAGGTATGGCAGGCTGTGGGCAGGGTATGGGGCTGGCTGTGGGCAGGTAAGGGCAGGTATAGGACTGTAGGCGGGTATAGGGGCCGGGCTGTAGGCGGGTTAGGCAGCTGTAGGCGGTTAGGGCGGGTTTAAAAGGCGGGAATGGGCAGCTGTAGGCAGGTATAGGCAGCTGTAGGGGGGTATTGGGGCGGGTTAAGGAGGTATGGCAGCTGTAGGCATTTAAAAGCATTTGTAGGCGGGTTAAAAAGGGCGGGAAAGGGCAGGCTGTAGCAATAAATCAAAAAAAAAAAAAACAAACAATCACCGGGATCCCCCCGCGTTTTTCCCGGCTTTGCTCTATCTTCTTCTCCGGGGCACGGCGGGTGACTCATCAGGCCGCCCCGGGGTGTGATGAAACACGCGCCGTGCCGGGAGCTCCGGACAGCAGCCAGTCTGCGGGGTCGCACTGGGGGCCCCACTGCGAGCACGGAGCGCTCCTCTGTCTCCGCTGGTTCCCCTTTCACTTATATGCCTCCGGAGGAGCCAAAAGGGTGAAGGAATCCGGAAATCCCGGGGCCCACCGCAGGGGCCCCGGACACTGGGGCCCCTTTGTGCTCGGATTCACGGCTATACCCCCCCCTGAGGAGCCGCAATAGTGAAGCGCCCTGTGGGCGCCCAGCGCAGAAACGTAGTTCACTACGCTTTACTTTGGGGGTACGTCTTACTTGTCGATGTCCCTACAGCTTGCCCTAAATTTTAAATTTTGAATTGAATCAGGCTTTGTGAGGCCACTTCAAAACATTACCGGTTACGAAAATTTACTTTTTAAACGAGGGCAAGTTGGGGAATTTTTTTTAAAATTTTGCAATTTTTAACTTCCTGCTGAGCCCTTTGGATTGCTTCATATTCCACAAATCTACTTTCCAGATGCCTTTATTTTGTGAAGTGCCCCAGTCCCTCAAGCAGCAAAGCAAAATAGTTTAGTCAGACCACAGGACGTCTCCAAAAATGTAGTTCTTTGTTCCTGTGTGCATTTGCAAACATTAATCTGCTTTTTTTTTTTTTTGAACAATGCCTTCTTACTGGCAGAGTGACCTTTCATCTCATGTTGATACAGTACTCGTTTTACTGTGGATAATGACACAATCTTACCAGTTTTCCAAGCATCTTCACAAGGCTTTTGCTTTTATTCTTCGGTTGATATGCACATGTTTATCAGGCCCTGGGGTTTACTCTGAGAACAGAACCCATGTCCTTCCTGAGCGTAGATGGGTGGACATTCCATCTTGTTTGTACTGTATATAATTGTTTGTACAGGAAGGCCCCCCCACCCCGAAAAAATTGCACCCCCAAAATTTTATCCAGACTTTTGAAAACCACAATTCTCTTCCCGTTATTTTGGCTCATTTTTTTTAGCTTTTCCCATGATTTACACCATAATAGTTGTTTTTTGTTGCAAAAAAATCCCAAAGTGTCTAAAAACCCCCCGATTTGCCAAAAAATCAGAAGCTTCCGAGACATTGACATCATATGGGGTCCCAAATTGTTTAAAGGCAGGTAACCAGGATTAAATTCTGCAAGGTTCGGTTTTGGGTTCCCTGGACCACCGCAACGGAAGGTTGAGCCACGCCAGGGGGCGAGTCTAATAAGCCCCCAAAATTCACCAGGCCCGCCGCAAAACAGGGTGGGCTTCTCGGTGTGAGGTACCCGGGCGTACCCCTGACGTGACTTGCTTGCGAGGCGGCGGTGAATGGTGGACAAACAAATAGAGGCGTAGTCGGGGACAGGCAGGAGTCAGGACGGGGGGGCAGAGGTTCGTGGTCAAGCAGGCAAAGGTCAGGGGTAGGCGGGGAAAACGCAAGGGCAGGAAACATACAGAACGGACTGGTACAGGGTAATCAACAGGACTTCCAACACCTCAAGACTAGGCAACGCACACCAACAAACTGGCAGAGAGTGCGGGGGGCGTATTCCTTTTATGGAACCCGTGGCCCCGGCGAAAAAGACAATTACCGGGGGCTGGCCCTTTTTAAAACCCCGACCACCGCGCGCGGCGGCGGCCGGGACAGGCAGGAGCAGCGTGCACAGGAGCGTGGACAGGTAAGTGAGCCAGCGCAGGGACAGGGCAGCAGGGGGATGGTCGCCGGGAGCCTCGGCACCCGCGCCGGACCCCTGTGGGCAGGGGGGTGGCCGCGGGGGGCGACAGCAAACGCGCCAGTCCCCATGACAGTACCCCCCCTTAGGTCTCCCCTTTTTTTATGGAATTTATAGAGGAGGTCAGATGACAGATTAGCCTCAGGTTCCCACGAACGCTCCTCCGGCCCGAACCCCTTCCAGTCAATCAGAAAGAACCGCTTCCCCCTCACTGTCTTCTCCGCCAGCAACCTCCTTGACCTCAAAGATGTTATCAGCATTGGCCACAGGAGAAGCGAGACAGATCCACGGAAAAAGATTCAGCACCACAGGTTTGAGGAGCAAAACATGGAAGGCGTTCGGGATACGCAGAGTAGGAGGCAAGCGGAGCTTGTAGGAAACCGGGTTTAGTTGCCGAAGTACAACTAAAGGGTCCAAATACTTAGGGCCTAACTTATAGCTGGGCACTTTGAAACAAATGTATTTGGTGGACAACCAAACTCTATCACCTGGCTTAAATAGGGGCGGGGGTCTACGGTACCTGTCGGTCTGGACTTTGGTGCGAGCAGAGGCCCGTAGAAGGGCCTGTCGTGTGACTGGCCCAAGTGCCTTGATGTCCCGCACCTGGGCATCCATGGCAGGAACGTGACACGAGGTAGCCAGAGGGATAGGCGGGCGGGGATGTAGCCCAAACACAATAAAAAAAGGAAAGGCTCCAGCGGACTCTGAGTCTAATGAATTATATGAGAATTCCGCCCAGGGGAGGAGGTCAGACCAGTTATCCTGACGGGCGGATACAAAATGTCATAGGTAGGTGCCTAAAACTTGGTTTACCCTCTCTACCTGCCCGTTAGTTTTGAGGGTGGTATGCAGACGAGAAGTCTAGCTGAACCTGCAACTGACCACATAGAGCCCGCCAGAATCTCGAAACAAACTGGACCCCCCTATCCGACACGATATGCAATGGGAGACCGTGTAAACGAAAAATATGCTGAAAGAAGTGCTGGGCAAGCTGGGGGGCAGAGGGCAACCCGGGCAGAGGAACAAAGTGAGCCATCTTCGAGAATCTATCTGTCTCCACCCAGATGACAGTGTTTCCAGAGGAGGACGGGAGGTCCGTAACAAAGTCCATGGCTACATGGGACCAAGGTCTTTCTGGCACCGGGAGAGGCTGAAGCAGACCAGCGGGTCTGAGACGAAGGACTTTATTATGGCCACAGGAGGTACAGGCCAGGACAAAGTCTCTAACATCTTGAGCGAGAGTGGGCCACCAATAATAACGAACGATTAGCTGCAGTGACTTATGGACTCCAGGATACCCGCGTTCTGGGGGCGTGTCCCCACTTCAGGATACGGGCCGCAAAGGCAGGGCTACGTAGGTCTTCCCAGGAGGCAGATGTTTGAAGGTCCACGGGGCCGCCATAGCAGACTTCAGGAGGAATTATGTGCTGCAAAGGCGGCTCCAAGCCCACTGTGTCCGAGGATCTAGAGAGGGCATCTGCTCAACGTTCTTCCCAGCTGGCCGAAGTGAGAAGAAATAAAAGCGGCCGAAAAAGAGTACCACCTTGCTTGCCCAGGGTTCAGTCATTGGGCAGACTGCAGATAGAGGAAGATTTTTGTGATCGGTGAAGATATCGATGGGGTGGCGAGCTCCCTCCAGCAAGTGCCGCCATTCTTCTAAGGCTAACTTAATGGCCAGTAATTCGTAGTCACCAATAGTATAATTTTTTTCAGCTGTGGTGAAGGTTTTTGAGAAAAACCGCAAGTACATTTGTTTTCCCAGAGGAGGACTTCTGTTTGGAGGACAGCGCCTGCACCTACTTAGGGAGGCGTCCACTTCTAGGACAAACGGGACACTGCAGGGTCCGGACGAGACCCGAACTGGAGCAGAAGCGAAAGCTGATTTAAGACGATCCAAAAACTTTTGGGCTTTGGCAGCCAAGAATTTAGGGTTGGCATTTTTTTTTCGTAAGGGCCACCAGCGGGGCCCAAAGAGTGTGGAGAAATGCGGAATGAAATTAAACTGTAATGATTTTTCCCAACCCCAAAAAGCGTTGGATAGAGCAAGGCCCACTGGTCAAGGCCACGTTAAGACTGCAGACAACTTTCGAGGGATCCATCTGAAGACCCTGATCCGAGACGATGTACCCCCGGAAGGGCAACGAGGTGCGTTCAAACAAACATTTCTCCAGTTTAGCATATAACTGGTGGTCACGGAGACATTTGAGCACCTGGCGGACGTGGAGGCGGTGAGTTTCCAGAGAGAGAGAAGATTAGGATATCATCTAGGTAGACGATGACACAGACATAGAGGAGATTGCAGAAGATCTCATTGAAAAAGTTTCTGAAACACCCCCAGAGCTGTTTCAAGAGGCCAAAAGGCATGACGAGATATTCAAAATGGCCATCAAGGTGTTAAAGGGGGCCGGCTTCCATTCGTCGCCTTCAAGATACGAATCAAGTTGGGAAGCTCCATGAGTCCATTGGAAAAAAAATTTTGCGCCACAAAAAGGGGATCAAAAAGCTCGGAGATCAAGGCAGGAGGTATAGATTTTTTAGAGTTATTTTGTTAAGTCCCCGATAATCGATATAGGGCCGGAGAGTACCATCTTTCTTCTCCACAAAGAAAAAACCAGCCCCCGCAGGCGAGGAAGACTTGCGTATGAAGCCTTTCCGGAGATTCTTCTGGATATACTCCGACATTGCCTTGGTCTCCGGGACGGAAAGAGGATAGACTCTGCCATGGGGTGGAGTACTGCCGGGTTGCAGGTCAATAGGACAGTCGAAAGGCCGGTGCGGGGGAAGAGTTTTGGCCTGTCTTTCGGTAAAGACGTTGGTTAGATCCTGGTACGGAGTAGGCAGACCCGGCAGAGGCTTAGTCGACTTTACAGAGGTGGTCCGTAAAGCTGGACGAAGTACAGGAAGACATTGGTAGTGGCAAGCGGGACCCCAACGGATAATCTCGCCCGTGTTCCAGCTGAAGGTCGGAGCATGGTCTTGCAACCAAGGGATGCCCAGGAGGATTTCAGAAGAGGAGCGAGGCAGAACCAGAAGTTTCAGAGTCTCCTTGTGTAGGGCACCTATCTGCAAGGTGAGGGGCGCAGTGCAGAGCCAAATAGCGTCCTTTAGGCACTTGCCACTGACGGAGGAGACGAACAAGGGTTTCTGCAGAGGGATCACCGAACGGCGAAATTTGGACACCAGTGCATGGCTGATAAAGTTTCCAGCGGACCCTGAATCAAGGAAGGCGGTGGCTTGAAAGGTGCTGTCAGGCAAAACTCCGCAAAGTACGGGAATGGTCAGACGGGGAGAGGCCGCTCTGACACCTCGGGATGCCTCTCCTGCGAGTCCTAGGTGCAAAAGTTTCCCAGGCGCACTGGAGAGTCCCCAATGAATTGGCCAGAACCGCCGCAGTAGAACCACAATTGCTTCAGACGATGCTGCAAGCGTTCTTCCTGGGTCAGGTGGGCCCTCTCGAGCTGCATGGGTTCGTACTCCGAAACCCTTGGCGGAGGAAGCGGAGGACGTTGGAGGTGGAGCTCTTGTTGTCTCTCCGCAAACCAAATATCAATTTGGGTGGCCAACCGAATCAGTTCGTCCAGGGCGGAAGGCAGGTCCCGACCAGCGAGCTCATCTTTAATATGACCCGAAAGGCCTTGCCAGAAGGTTGCCACCAAAGCCTCATTATTCCAGTCCAACTCAGAGGCTAGGGTGCGGAACTGCACAGAGTACTGACCCACGGTAGAGTCCCCCTGACATAGACGGAGCAGAGCTGCGGCAGCGGAGGAGGTTCGGCCAGGTTCCTTGAAGACGGTGCAAAACCCCTGGAGAAAGGCTTGTAGATTCACCGTCAATGGATCTCCTCGGTCCCATAGCGGAGTGGCCCAGGCCAGGGCTTCTCCCGATAAGAGGCTAATTATAAAGGCCACCTTAGCCCGCTCAGTAGGGAATTGATGCCCCAACATTTTGAGGTGAATGGAGCATTGACTGATGAAGCCACGGCATTTCCTGGGGTCTCCATCATAATGTGAGGGGAGCGGCAGATGCAGAGAAGGTCCCGGTAAAGGAGCAGGTAAAGCCATGGCTGCAGGAGCAACTAGTGCTGGCGAGGCGGCAGCCGCCGCAGGCGGAGGTAAACGGGCTGCAAGGTTCTGCATCCTGGCCGCGAGCTGGTCAATATGTTGGCTCTGCTGGGTGACGGCCGTCGTGACGTCCCGGAGATCAGGCAAGGGTACCCTGGCAGAATCCATGGCCAGATTGTACTGTAATGGTTCGGTGGATTCACTGGACCACCGCAAGTGATGAGAGTTGAGCCACGCCAGGGAGCGGAGTCTAAGTAGCCCCCGGAATTCACCAGAGCCCGCCGCAAAGCGGGATGGACTTGCTGTGAGGTGGGCTACCAGGTCACTACCCCTGACGTGACTTGCTTGCGATGGCGGCCGGGGTAATGCGTGGTACAGAATCGAAATCTAGAGGCGTAGTCGGGGACAGGCAGGAGATCAGGACGGGTGGCAGAGGTTCGGGGTCAAGACGGCAAACTCAGGGCAGGCGGCAAGGTCAGGTAACGTAGCGGAATGGACTGGTACACGGGTAATCAGACAGGTCTTCCAACACTCTCAAGACTAGGCAACGCACACCAACAATCTGGCAGAGAGTGCTGGGGGCGTATTCCTTATATAGGACCACCCCCGGCAATAGACTAATTCCCGGGGTCGCTGGTCCTTTAAATCCAGACCAGCCGTCACGCACGCGCCCTAAGCAGCGAGTAAGCGCGCGGTGGCCGGGACAGGCAGGAACAGCGTGCACAGGAGCGTGGACGGGTAAGTGAGCCGATGCCAGGGACCGGGCAGCAGGGGGATGGTTGCGGGGAGCCGCGGCACTCGCGCCAGCCCCCATGACACTTCTGACTTTGCAGAAAGTAACAAAAATGGCTTAAAAAATCCTCTCTCTCATTATTCTGGCATTCAGCAAATATAAATAATTTTGGTAATCCTAACTGACCTAAAACAGGTAAGGTTTATTCTGATTTTATGTCAAATAGTGAGAAAAACACTCGTATGTGTATGTAAATTTCTGGTTTCAACTGGGAGTATCATATAATCTTTATTCTTCAGGTCAATAAGATTCCAGTGTTACCAAATTTAACTCACACCAGAAACACACTGCGTCTGTGTGTAACATCATGGGAAAGTCTAAAGAAATCAGCCAATATATCAGGAAGAGAAGTATGGACTCGCACAAGTCTGAATCATCCTTGGGTGCAATGTCCAGATACCTGGATGTGCATCCTTCATCTGTACAAACAATTATATGCAAGTACAAACAAGATGGGAATGTCCAGCCATCATACCGCTCAGGAAGGATATGGGTTCTGTATCCCAGATATGAATGTGCTTTGGTCTGACATGTGCATATCGACCCTAGAACAAAAGCAACAGACCTTGTGACGATGCTGGTGGAAACTGGTAAGATGTGTCATTATCCACAGTGAAATGAGTACTGAATAAACATATGCTGAAAGGCCACTCTGCCTGGAAGAAGCCATTACTCCAAAAGAAACATATGAAAGCCAGATTAATGTTTGCAAATGCACACAGGAACAAAGACCTACATTTTTGGAGACATGTTCCGTGGTCTGACAAAACTAAAATTGAACCGTTTGGCTATAATGGCCATCGTTACGTTTGGATGAAAAAGGTAGAAGATTGAAAGCCTAAGAACACCATCCCAACTGTGAAACACAGGGGTGTCAGCATCATGTTGTGGGCTTGTTTTGCTGCAGGAGGGACTGGGCCACTTCACAAAATAGATGGCATCATGAGGAAAGTAGATTATGTGGCAATACTGAAGCAACATCTCAAGACTAGTATTGATCGAACTGTTCTAGAAAAGTTAAGTTTGAGTCGAACTTCATGATTTTTTAGAACTCGAGCCGAACCGAACATTTTACTGTTTAAGTAAATGTTCGCATTCTACATCGCGTTCGAAACTCTATTTTAATAGTTTTTAGGCGCATTAGTGTAAAGTGCGCCTGAAAGTACAATTCTCTCAAAAATCTGGCATCAGGTACACTTTGCATAGTAAACATAATGCACTTTAAAGGGCGCATTGCGCAAATCACGGCACATAGCATATCTTTGGTTGTTTTGGTAATGCGCCTATCGAGGTACATTGCGCACAGAAGCGCATAACATTTCTTTACTAGTTTATGTAATGAGCCTATCACATATAAACCAGTAATGATGATATACGCGCCTCAATGCCGCGATTAGCGCAAATCGCAGCACTTAGCATATCTGAACAAATGAATATGCTAAGGGCCGCGATTTGCGCCAATCGCTATGTGCCACGATTTGCGCTAATCGCGGCATGGAGGTGCATAAATTATCATTACTGGTTTATATGTATTATACTTATTACATAAACTAGTAAAGAAATGTTATGCACTTCTGTGCGCAATGCACCTCGATAGGCGCATTACAAACACCACCAAAGTTCAAGTTCGACTCGAACTCGAACTTTTTAGCGTTCAATCATCTCTACTCAAGACATCAGCCTGGAAGTTAAAGCTTGGACGGAAATGGGTCTTCCAAATGGACAATACCCAGAAGCATACTACCAAACTTGCCACAAAGTGCCTTAAAGTAGTTTTGTCATTTGAACTGTTCGTGTTCTTCAGCTAATTCTCTGAGATTGAGTTTGAAATCCAGGGGCGAGTCTCTTCTCTCAGCAGGCGTGTCTCTCCTCCCAGGAGGCGTGTCTCCCCTCAGTGAAGAACTGTGACATCATTTTGTATGAAGCAGGGGATGCAGAAGGTTGTTTGGATATAACAGCTCTGTAGCCTCCTGCATACTTCTTATGTCTGCAGCCTTAAGGCTCCACAAGCTCCTTGCTGTGCTACATGCAGTTATACACACAGCCTAACTGATGAGACATGTGAGGAGTGTACACTGCCCTCCCCCCTTCCCCTCTGTTACCAGGCAGCAGACTGGGTTATATGGAGCAATGCACACTGCCCTCCTACCCTTCTCTCCCCCTGTTAACAGCCAGGAGACTCTATAAAACTGTGTTATATGAGGGGATCTGCGACTTAAACAGGCAGTAATTGCCCAGATAATTCACCCTAGAGCTGGGAGATGTATATAGAGCCAGCAGACCTTGGTTTCACTATCGATTTTAACAGCTCAGAGGGGAGAAAACACAGAGTGTGCAGACCGCCAATCACAGCGCAGGGGGTGTGGCCGGGGCGTTTCCTGTCTGGGGGCGTATCCCAACAGGCTGAATGAAATGTCATCCAGCCAATCACAGTGTAGGGGGCGTGTCCCGACCAGTAGCAGCAGAAACAGAATACAGATTGACAGAAAAGCTCATATCTGCTAAACCAAGTGACAGAGGTAATGCAAACCAATTACAAAAGTGCTTATTTTTACAGTCCGCATGATCTTTGTAGCGATAAAACCCCTTTAAGGATAACCAAGTCAATGTTTTGCAGTGGCCATCACAAAGCCCTGATTTCAATGTTCTTGAAAATTTATGGGCAAAGCTGAAAAGGTAGGTGCGAGCAAGGTGACCTACAAACATGGCTCAATTACACCAGTTCTGTCAGGAAGAATGGACCAAAATTCCTACCAACTATTGTGAGAAGCTTGTAAAAGGATATCTAAAATGTGTGACCCAAGTCATACAGTTTAAGGGCAGTGCTACCAAATACTAATGAAATGTATGTAAACTTTTGACTTTGCAGAAAGTAATAAAAATTTAGTGAGAAAAACATGCTTATGTGTATTTTTATATATTGTATATAAACTTCTGGTTTCAACTGTAGGTAAATGGTGCATGTTCTGTCCTTCTCCATACATACTTATTTTATCAGCTTCATTTGTTCAGTTTAACTTTTTAATTTAATTTAAAAAAAAATTCTCAAATGGATTATTTTTGATCTGGTCATTTAGAATAACCTGTATGTTTAATGTAACATGACTTAGCAGACAATAAGTGGTTCACTTTGTGCCATATCCCGAATCTTTGGAGCCTCAGGGAATTACGAGAGGGCAAGCAGGCAGTGCATGATAATCAATCACTGTTAGAGTAGATCTTGCTTTTACAAAGACTTGATGATATTACTGTACTAAGTAGTCCTTTAGCATCATTCACTTTGCACTATATTATCACCACTAAATCGAATGTCTTTTTTTGAGCTATTGTATATGATGGATTACAAATATTGACTTTTCCTACAGTATCTTCAGTGCAATCAGAAATGATAATAGGTAAAAGGAATGTGTCATCAGAAAAATGACCTATGCTTAAAGCAAGTTTTTTTGTTAAACAAAATGGTTATGAATTCTTAGGGTGCATTCACATGGGGCAAATAATAATAATTCTGCAAAAATTTAGCATTTTTGCTTAAGCCCTCCCTGACAGCTCGTCATAATGTCTTGGCTCTTTGTTTTTTCCTTTCTAATAACCAATCGGCGCCCCGCAATCGCTTTGCAGCAATACGCATCACAGTTCCTCATTTATTTAGACACCACGGCCGCAATTGCCATCTAAAAAGTTAAACAGCAGGGCTCAGAGCCGACTCCGATGTCTGCTGTTAGCAGAGGGCGTCAGCTGTAATTAGCAGCCGTCACCCTCTGCCTATGTAGCGAACTTACAGAGTAAGCCTGCTACATAGCTTCTTACTGACAACAAGACGTACTCGTATGTCCATTGTCGGTAATGGGTTAGACTTGCACCAATTGGTGCAGATTTTGCTGTGGATTTGATATGGATGTTACTAGCGACATCAATGGGACAAAATTGGTATCACTTGACGAGGACTTTGGATCTTCTACTGCCAGCCACAATGCCCACCATTAAGTGCAGGAGTCCTAAATTCAGCTGGGTATTTGGGCTGCACATGGGAAAATTTAAAGCTGACAGATGTCATGCCTTTCAATGCAAAATTATTGCCCAGAATGCGGTGATGCCAAATATGTGTACTTTTTTATTTTTTGCATAATGGTTTGGTAACAGGACAGGTATTTTTTTTTTTTTTTACTTTTCTCAATATGTCATTGCTTGATGATTGTTAAAGTACATAACAGGCAGGGCACTGGCTAGTCTTCGACACAGACCGGAGGCCATCGTTAGACCTCCAACTGTTATAGCAACCATCGGCACCCAATGCTGATGGAAGACAAATTTGGTCTTGACCATTAGAGCTGGGAACTCTGGTGCACATTTGAGATCCCTGGTACAGTGTTTCACTGAAAAGTGCTAGCCACAAATGCTCTCAAACAGTAAAAACAACACTGCCACTTCTGTTAGCCACAGTGCACATTTAAACATTGCAATGAGCTGCCATATAGTGCCATCCATACGACTACCATGATATCATCATTCTTGATTTTATTTTTAATCCATAGTTGATATAATTACAACATGCTTGCTTAGATTTGATGCATTTAGCTTGTGCTTTGCTTCTGAACTACAAAGCATACATCAGATCCTGCAGTTTACTGGCTTCATCCAACAGCCTTATGACTCACATTTAGTACATTCAACTCATGGGAAATGTGAACAGCAGTCTTCTTGTCATCTTTTGTTATCAATGTAAAGTGATTTTCGTCTTTTATTCTTATTTGACCGACAGACGCGGGAGCTTTTTTAACTTTTCACTTCTGCACTTGTACCTTTTATAAAAACAACCAGCTATTTGTTCTTATTCAATTATAATTAATTGTCCTGCTTAGTTTTGTCCTGGTCTTGTTAAAGAGGTTTTCTTACCATGCAGTTTTACAGAACCACAGCCAGCTTTAGACTCAAACTTCCTGGCCAGGCTGTGGATGGGTCTATTGAAGTGCTTGACACATAAGTTCTGCTAACTATTCCTGTTACAGTGATATGAGTGCAAGAGGTTTATACAGTTTAGTACACAAGGCTACATAGCTCTAAAGAGTGAAAGCTTGTCATTTAGTTACATAAACAAAGTCTTTTACCAGAGATAAGACTCTGCAAGAAGTGACATACCCTGGTCAGAACTGACTGATGATAATCAGATAAGAGACAGAGAAGAGCGATGGTTGGTAACCAGAGAAATGTCTGTACTCTAAGGCTAGGTTCACACGGTGCATTTGCAGGGCGTAATTACGCCCCGCAATTACGCCATGTGGCCGGGAGTGGAGGTGGGTGCTGGGCCGGCACCTCGCCGGCCCATAGACTTGCATTACCAGCAGCGCGTATACGCCGCTGGTAATTCACATGTCATATAAAAACCATCTGGAGGAAAAAAGGCTATAAAACTTAACTTTTAATAAGTGTAAAACAAACAACAATAGCGCCCTCTAATTAAATCTCAACACATCTAGAGAGATAGAGGCTCACCAAATGGGAAGCATGAGACATAAAATTACTTATCCCTATCAAGGCCCTCAATTGTAGGAACTATAGAGCCCTAGCCTAACAACCAACACAGGAGAGTCGCCCCAATAAGGGCGGTCCTGGCAGGAGCCTGACCCTGCAAACACTAACCCTATCAATAACCTATAGGTCCCTTCCCAACATGTTTCGATTCTCCAAAATCGCATCAGGGGATGATGAAGATAACGGAGACCAACAGGGATAGAGAGGATATAATGTATCATATATCATTAAACCCCAAATGACAAAAAATCGCCTCATACACCTGGATATGTATACTCACGGTTACCCAGATGAATCAATAGTGTGTGCATGCTAATTAAAGCAAACAACATGGATAAGAGGCGGGGTACAGAAATCTAAACACAAAGATGAAAGCCCAGTGTAAGGGAAAAACACAACAAAACATCCTAAAGGCCAAGGAATGTGAACTAATTGATAAACATGAGTATGATTTTCTGTATGCTAAGTTCCCTACGGTGGCTACCTTTTATGCCTTGCCTAAGGTACACAAGGGGACGACTCCCCTTAAGGGACGCCCCATAGTCTCGGGAAATAATGCCCTGTGCCAAAATTGTGGGACGTATATTGATTACATCCTAGCGCCGTTTGTGGAATCTCTGCCCTCCTATATCAGGGACACCACAGACCTACTCAAACATTTAGATGATCTTACCTTAGATCCTGAGACCTCATTGGTTAGCATCGACGTAGAATCTTTATACACGTCTATCCCACACCATCTGGGCTTTGAGGCAGTTAAAAGTTTCTTGTCCTTAAGGGGTAGACAATTCACGTTGCATAATGCCTTTGTCGTCGAAATGTTGGAGTTTGTCCTGACTAAAAATTATTTTTTGTTTGACGGTGGAGTCTTCCACCAGCAGAGGGGTACCGCCATGGGCAGTGCTTGAGCCCCCGCTTACCCGAATCTATACCTCAGCTGGTGGGAGGCGTCCACCATCTTCGACGATGATCCTCCACCTTTTGCTGAAAGGATTGGTTTATGGCTCAGATTCATTGATGACATTTTCGTCAAATGGAATGGCACAAGGGATGAATTTGTCACCATGATACAACATCTCAATATTAATACATTCAATTTAAGATTTACCTTTGAATTCGGGGGTGATACCTTACCCTTTTTGGATGTAATGATTTCTAAAAAAACAATCAGGAGAGTTGGTGACGGTGGTTTATCGTAGGCCAACGGCCACCAACTCTCTGTTGCGATGGGAGAGTCACCATCCAACTCCTCTCAAAAGGGGCATACCGAGAGGACAATACCTACGTTTGAGACGCAACTGTTGGCAGCTATGTGACTTCAAGAGAGAAGTAGGTATTCTGAGACAGAGATTCTTAGAAAAAGGCTATCCTGACTTTATTCTGAGACAAGCATATAAAAAAGCACTTACAAGTGATCGGACCGAACTTCTCACAGTGGGGCCCTCTCAGAAGGATACTGCTGAACCTGTCATACGCCTAATAGGCACTTTTGACAAAGCAGCTCCAATTATCCGTGAGTCTTTGAACCGTCATTGGCATATTCTGATGATGGATCCGGATCTAAGGGATCATATTGGCACCTACCCCTCGGTCACATATAGACGCGGGAAAAATCTCCGCGATCTTCTTGTACGGAGCCACTATGTCTCCCCAAAGAAGGAGACTTGGCTACGAAGGCCCAATGGCTCTTTCCGTTGTGGAGAATGTTCCTTTTGCTCATTCATGATTCGGACCACTACTTTTTCAGACAAAGATAATAAGAGAAACTTTGACATCAATCACTTTCTCAATTGTAAGACGACACACATCATCTACATGATAAAGTGTAAATGCGGCCTACAGTACATAGGCAAGACTTCCAGGCAGTTTCGACGTCGAATAGGTGAACATCTGGGAGACATTCGCCACGCGAGGGACACTTCTGTGTCGCGTCATGTAAGAGTGGAGCATGATGGCGATGTGAGTTGTCTACGTTGGTGTGGCATTGATCGCATCCCTTCTTCTGTTAGACGTGGCAACATAGACCAGTTGCTACTCCAGAGAGAGAGCTTCTGGATATTCACTTTAAATACAATTGCTCCCTTTGGTCTGAATGAACATCTTGACTTTGGCTGTTTTTTGTAAGATTTCTCAAAAAGTACTTAAAGTTCAAAATGTATCTACAGTATACATAGGATACTCTTTGCAGTCTGCACATTTCTTTATGCATTCATTTACATTCTTTCATATACAAATTAATTTATGTTTTTATTTTATTTTATTTTGGTTCTTTCCTCTTTGAGTCTCTGCTTAGGTGTTTCATCTTAACTTCCTTAGCCAAAATACCGCGCTATTAAAGTGGAAAGCTGGGTGTTTACACTACACTCAGCTCCGTTCCTAGGCCGACACATCTTAATGTGTTATGTATGTGTCTCTGCGCATGCGCCACCGTTGCTATGGACGCATCTCAGTCCAACACTGTCTCACGGACGCACTGCTCGTGACGTCATTTAGGCGCCACATCGTGCGCTTCTTAAGGTAATAGACCACGCTCTCTCGGCGTCTCACTGAATCCAGCCATTGCTGGGACACCCGTACAGGGTGCGGGACGCGTCGCTTCTGAGCACTCTCAGATTGGTAAGTTAGTTGCATCTGGTTTTTCATTTAGGATGTTTTGTTGTGTTTGAATACTGTTTTTTCCCTTACACTGGGCTTTCATCTTTGTGTTTAGATGCCTGTACCCCGCCTCTTATCCATGTTGTTTGCTTTAATTAGCATGCACACACTATTGATTCATCTGGGTAACTGTGAGTATATATATCCAGTTGTATGAGGCGATTTCTTGTCATTTGGGGCTTAATGATATATGACACATCATAGCCTCTCTATCCCTGTTGGTCTCCGTTATCTTCATCATCCCCTCATGCGATTTTGGAGAATCGAAACATGTTGGGAAGGGACCTATAGGTTATTGATAGGGTTAGTGTTTGCAGGGTCAGGCTCCTGCCAGGACCGCCCTTATTGGGGCGACTTTCCTGTTTTGGTTGTTAGGCTAGGGCTCTATATATCTTGCAATTGAGGGCCTTGATAGGGATAAAGTAATTTTATGTCCCATGCTTCCCATTTGGTGAGCCTTTATTTCTCTAGATGTGTTGAGATTTAATTAGAGGGCGTTATTGTTGTTCGTTTTATACTTACTTATTGAAAGTTAAGTTTTATAGACTTTTTTTTTTCTTCAGATGGTCTATATTTAATTGGCTTAGAGGTAATTAATAGTATTGTTTGATTCACATTCCTTGTGATATTCCTAGTCTTTCTAATTCACATGTCAATTATCTCCCCCCTCAGCGTTTTCGCCGAGCAGGGAGAGGAGACGTAATCCATAGTTCTGTATGAGAACTGTGGATTACCGTAATGACTGGGACGTTTTCAGCCCGTAATTTGCGCACTCCGGCACGTAATTACGGACTGAAATATGTCCAGTTTTAAGCCGTGTGTACATGGCCTAAGTGTCCGGCACAGGACAAATACCGGTCGGTTTTTGTCCGTTTTTTTGTGCCGTGCACACGGCGATGAGCGGAGAAAAGCCCTCCCTTTTCCCATTCACATTTTCATATTCCGTCCGAAAACTGGACGGAAGAATGAAAATGTACAATGTTTTTCGGGTGGGGCAGAAAACCTATGCAGTGGGGACTGCTGCACGGGTTTTCCATAGCGGCCTCTGTAAACGTTTGTGGCCGGCTTTTCAGACAGTTTGCAAAACTGGCCACAAACCGATGCCGTGGTGACATGGCCTAAGAGCAGATAAAGTCTCCTTTATCTCCTGATCAAAGCAAAATCAAAAAGCAATATATTTGGTTATAGTCTTAATTTACCTATATGTTAAAGCCAATCATTGTAGTGAGAAAACCCCTTTAAATTTCCCATGATATTGTAGCTCAATGCTTTAAGCAGGTTTTCCTTTCCTGTACTATGCACCTTTTTTGTTTACTTAGGTATGTATTTTACTACTCCTACCCGGAAGTAGATTGTGTTATTCACAAGGTAATTCACCACACAAAACATTGCAAATCCAAGCAATTACAGCTTGATTTGATGGTATTAAACAGTAAGAGTAGATTAATACCACGGTCTTATTTAGCTTATTGAATAACTTTTTATTTTTAACAGAACAATTTATGATAAGAATTAGTGATGCTGCAATTCTCCATAAGCCAAGATGGAAAAAACAATCATTAAATGGCAATCTACCAATATCAGGCTGTGCCACCAGCTCAAACTACAACAAAGAAAAGCATGCTTTGAAGTCCAGCAGTGCTAGGTCAATGTCAGAATGCTGAAGGTCTTTGTCACATTGTGTTTTTTTTTAATGTTTAAAGGATGTGTGTGGTGATAATGTGTAATTTGCAGGCGTACACGAATTGAAAAGGAGATAAAAGTAGCATATAGCAGCTTTTTATTAGTCTATATTATTAACTCTTTTAGGACAAATTATTTTGGGGGCTATAGAACCACAGTAACTGTGTTAACAATTTTATGGCATGTTCAGGCATTCTAGAACAAATAACGTATTTATTGTCATTTTATGGCAATATGAGGTCTTTTTTTTTTTTTTTACAAGACAAGTACTCTCTCTCTCTCTCTTCTCTCTTCTCTTCTCTCTCTCTCTTCTATATATATATATATATATATATATATATATATATTCTCTAATCCCAGACGTTTATCAAGTTAGAACAACAACCACAACACATACCACCACAGCAAACAACACCCACAATACATAAGAGATATTGTCACGTACAGCGGTAGTGGATCCACTGGTATGGGCCACGCCAGAGAGCAGAATCTAAGTAGGTCCCGGTATTCACCAGAGCCCGCCGCAAAGCGGGATGGACTTGCTGCGGCGGGAGTCTACCAGGTCGCTACCCCTGACGTGACTTGCCTGAGGTGGCAGCCGAGGTGTAACGTGGTACAGAATCGTAAGGCAAGACGTAGTCGGGGACAGGCGGTAAGGTCAGGACAGGTGGCAATGGTTCGTGGTCGAAGGTCGTAGGCAAGAAGGTACAGTACACGGTAAAACGTAAGACTCAGGAACGCTTTCTCAATAGGCTAAATGGCACTAAAGATCCGGCAAGAGGATCAGGAAGGGGCAGACTTAAATAGGGGCGGTGACCGGCAATGCCCTTTAAATTTAACAGTACCAGCGCGTGCCCTAGGAAGTGGGGATGCGCGGCGGGAGACAGGAGTTTCGGCAGGAGCGTGGCTGGGTGAGTAGGCAGGGACCTGGCTGCAGGAATGGGTGCGCTCGCCGGACACAGGTGCACCTGCGACCCGGGGTGAGGGTCGCAGGGGTACCCGTGACAGATATGACTGAGGGAAGGGAATCCTTCTTTCCTCCATCAGCATCAGGTGCCAATGGTTGCCATGACAGCCTATAGTGTTTAAAGGGGCACTCCCATCTCATGGATTGGCATTAAACATGTAAGCATAGACAAAGATTATTACCAAATATATTGCTGTGTCAGTTTTACTACATTTTAGAGTTAGAGCAGTCCTTATCTCCTGCTTATTTACACAAGCTTCTCTATTCACTGACCACTTCTTTCTGCTTGAGCCAGGTTGGTAAAATCACTCTCTTTTGTGTCTTATAAGCAGCTTCACATATTGCTTTTTACTCTCTAATCTTATCTTTCTAATGAGGTAAACCTGCAGAAGTAAAAAGAACAGAACAAACAAACGAGTGCTTCCTCGTATATTATTTCAGGTACATAAGGTGACATACACAGGTATTCACACAATCTGCTCACCTTCAACTGTGCTATTTGGAGGCACAACTCTCCAAAATGCGAAATGCCCGATCACTGGTATTGTGGAACAGGATCTGGAGTCTGATGCTTTGCCGTATAGTTCTACCTCCCAAATCGATCAGTAGGTGTAAATGCAATGGGACCATGGAAGTTATCCACAGGCTTGGTGCTGGATCCTTTAACAAGAGTGGAATTATGTTTAGCTCCAAAGAATACGTTTTATTTCATAATAACAGAAAACAACACGTTTAGTGTCAAAACTTAAAAAGACACATTGTCAGGTTCTGATGTCATAAAAGATAAACTCCTGGACACTCCCATTTACTCCTGGGAATGGACCGAGTATATCAATAGGATCGGATCAATAGGATATGCTATCAAAGTGTGCTAGGTGCGGGTAGCTCCTCTGGAACCCTACACCGATCAGGAGAACAGGCCCCTGAAAGTCTTGGTTGAAAACCGAGAGGTGGTCTGAACTCTTCTTTTGATTTCAATGGGAGCTCCGAGAGCAGCCAATATGACATCGATGTGTGAGATGGGACAACCCCTTTAACTTTAAACTTAAATCCACATTTATTTATTTTTTACCTTGTTCATTATTGTTTTAAAATAAATGTATATCTTTACATTACACTTGCAGAAGGCATTTGTTTCCCATATACATTTCTGGCCAACATGTATGTACGGGGCTGCGTCTGGCATCTTTTCAGCCCGAAAACTAGCACAGCCCGATTCGCTATATTTTTAACCAGGCACACTCCAATATCAGGCACATTACAGAGCGCCCATGGGACTTTGTAATGTGCCTGAGATCGGAGGCGTGCTGAAGTTGTGTCGCACTACAACTGTGCAAAGCTACACATTTATAGCTTTAGTATGGCAAATCCAGGCGCATTACTGCTGGAACAGGTAGACCACTTTAAAAGTGGTTTATCTGAGCCAGAATTGTCGATTTGTAGCTATAGAACACAATCTATGACCCGCAGTAGAACAAGTTCATAGATTCAGGCGCATTCTACGCTACAAATGTGCCTGGGCACCTAAAATCATACATGTTGCCCTTTGACTTGTATTTTAGTTTAAATTGTTTATACAAAGAGAATCTGTTTTCTGTCATTTACTTTGTCTCCCAAAGACATTATAAGCTGGTTACACGTTATCCATCTCCTGAGTTTGATAAAAAGTAACTTGTGTTATGAACTCTCATATTATATACACATACTGACATAAAACCTTCTTTGTCTGTTCTGTATAAAAACCCCTCCCTATCTTCAATAAAGTGGAATTGATTTCTCACAGGAAAGTGTCTTGTGTATATTGAACTCTATCAGTTCTCAATCTAAAAAACAGTAAAACGTAACTTTTATTATGTATAACACTTAACCTCTATACACACTATTTAAAATCCTGATTTTTAACCTCTCAATTTATCCCTTTCTACTTCTGAAGGAATAACTCCTTTTCTATTATCAAGTCTGGTGGAACACCACCTATTAACAGGAAAACCTTATATATACAGTAATTTACTAACTCCAGTAAGGGATCCCAAGCCTCCTACTCATCCCTAATCTAATGGACATAAAACATATAAGGTTTCCTTGTGATACCCTCTGCAGCGGGTGACACTTGTAGACAGAGGTGAAAAATCACAATTTAATATGTCATGCCTGACCTCCCCGGACCTCTAACCCCTGATGAAGCCAGTTTATCTGGTGAAATTAGCTAACTAAAGTGTACTTTTTATTTTTGGATAGATGCAACTTTTTTGATCACTTTTATTCAAATTTTTAGGAGACGTGAAATGACCAAAAAAAAACAATTTTGCCGTTTGGAATTTTTCTTTCTATGATGTTCAGCATACGGGATAAATGAGGTTATATTTTAATAGATCGGCTTTTTACGGACATGGCAATAATTATGTGTAACTTTTTTATTATTTTATTTTTATTTGTAAAATGGCAAAAGAGGGCTATCTAAACTTTCAATATATTTTTTTTACACTTGTAAACATTTTTCAGTACCCCCTAGGGTACGTGACACTTTCCTTTATGCCGGGGTACCCCAAAGGGACAGTAGATCCGTACGCGGCAAAACTGTTCTGCTCTTCAGACATTCAAAATGGAAGCTGATGTCTTACAGAAGAGGTTTATTGAGCGTGGATATCCACAAACTGTTCTTTCTGAAGCATACCAATGGGCCCGTAAGGCTGACCTTACATCTCTTTTACATCCACAGAAATCAAGCGACCCCAATGGAGATAATAAATTGAGAGTTGTGGGCACTTATGATAATACTTGTAGACATGTCAAAGGGATTATTGCCAACTTCTGGCCACTATTACGTCAGGACCCTGATCTAGCTGAGTTTATTGATGTACATCCTCGTATCACACTTAGACGGGGAAAAAATATAGGTGATTCTCTCTTTCATAGTCACTACGTTCCTCCTCTTGCCTCGCATACGTGGTTACGGAATACAACAACTGGTACCTATAGATGTGGTATGTGTAAGACGTGTAGATTTATTTTGGTTTCTAAAGCCTTTACCAATTTATCCACTGGAAACATTTTTAAAATGAATGCATATGCTAACTGTAAGACCAGAGGCGTTGTATATCAAGCCTATTGTGGCTGTCCCCAGATCTATATCGGTAAGACGATTAGAGAATTAAGAGGTAGAATCCTTTGGGAGACATCAAACATCATCGGGATACACCCTTGGCACGCCACATGAATATGGTAGATGTGGATAATCCACAAGATGTTATGTTCTCAGTGATAGAGGTTGTCACTCCTTCCCAACGAAAAGGGGACTTTGATAGAAAATTACTTCAAACGGAAACCTAGTGGATCTTCCATTTGAAGACCCTTTATCCCCATGGCCTGAACGACTATTTTTCTGTTACACCATTTATTTAAACTTGGGTCTCTTTGTCCTATATCTTGTACCCTTTTGGGGTATTAATATCGTATTGGTATCATTATTCATCCTTTTATTTATTCCTTGTAATTTATTTAATTAATATATTTGTTTGTGTATTTATTTGTGTTAATTAACCGGAACACTTTTTTTGTAATTCATAACTTGTTTTTTTGTGTGTTTCTGATGCTCATTGCAAATTAATATCTAATATGTGGTTGACGTTACTTTGGTGGTGTCTAGCGCAGGCACTATTGAGTTTTTGTCTTCTGGCATCAGCGTTTAGTTGCTATAGTGACGGCAATACTCTTCAGGCTTTCTACTGGCCGGCTGTATTATGATAGAGCGCATGCGCGTATTTCCTCACAGTCGCTGTGACATCTTGACTAGCCGGCTTCTTCTTTGCAAGGCGCCTGCACATGAGTTCACGCAGACGCAGTTCGAGTTCCTGTCAGAACCCACGTGAGTATGGTTACTTTGAATTTTACAACTTAATTCTTTCTGTCTCTGTGCCGGCGCCTGCACGACTAAATTTTCCGAATGCCGCCAACTCGTCTTCCATATGTGAGCTCATTAATCTTCACAGGTATTTATAGTGGGGTAGTTACCTATTTGCTTTGCTGCCCTTGGTTATCATCTCCAGCAGCGCTATTGGTGGTCATCATAGGATCCCAGGACCTGTTGTATTCATCTTCTCTAAAGGACGTAAGCAACATATCTATATCTTGTATGTTAAGCATCCTTCTGACTCCGTGTTTTCCCTGATGAACCCACAGGATTTGTGGGATAAACGTGTTGGATATTTTGTAGTATGGATCAAGTGGATGTTATGTAGTACGGAGTAAGTGTGATTGCCTTGTTATGTTTTTTGGCTGCAGGCTTATTATTATTATTTTGTAGATATCAGTTTGATTTATTTATTTTTTGTTGTGTGCTTCTCCTTTTTTGACGGTATTTATTGGTATTTGGTAACATTAGTGCTGGGTAGTTTCTTGTAGGGTGTTCCGGTGCGTGGTCGCCCCTTTCGGGGTGAGTGCCCGCGTATATTTAGTATTTGTCATTAGTAGTATTTTTTGGGGTAATGCCCAATTTTAATGGTTATTAATAAAGGTTATATTTTAGCCTATTATCTGGACCCATAGGCATTATTAGTATTTCTAGTAGTTTTTGGCGTCTTTCTTTGGTTATAATGCTGGGTATTTTTGGATCTAGGTTTCTCCTACCTAACATTGTCTAGGAGTACTGTGGTTCTTTTTCCACTAGGGGTCACGAACATTTGCACACCTTATTGCATTATGTAAACAATGCAGAAGGGTGAAAAAAGATGGTAGTTTTACAGGCAGGAAGTAGTAAAACGGGAAACATGGCGGCCATGGAAATCTTCACAAGGCTTCCAGCTGCCATATTAACCAATCGGCATCCCCCAATCTCCTCACGAGGGTGCATGTCGGAGTGAGACCTGCCGCTGTAGCAACTACCGGGTTAAACAGCAGGGACGGGAGCTAGCTCCGTTCCCTGCTGTTAGTAGCAGGGTCCGCTGCAATTAGCAGCTGGCACCCACTGCCTATGTAGCGGGACAGGCATACATCAAATTACTTTATGTCATTAACATATTTTTTAAAGTATTTTGTTCTCCTTCTTGACTTAATTCTTATGCATACCTGTGTATTGAACATGTGAAAAAATAATTAGTCAGGTTCTAGGCTATTGTCACAGTAATGCTAGTACTGGCAATCATGTTATCAGAACTAACAATCACAGGTATAGGAGACAGGATAGCCATAATTAGGATTGATTGTGTCACTAAGTAGGTTAACGGTCAAAACTGAAATACATAAAATTGGAGCAATGAGGAATAAATAAACTTGGCACATCTTGATATACGCCTTAGACAAATTCGCTTCCTTGTCACATAAATAGGAAAAAAAACAAATTGGCATACTTAAGATATGTATTTTGTGCCAAAAAATGGTGCACGCCCTGAATAAATTTGTGACATTCTCTAAATAAACTTTTTGCTATGCTCCATATTGTAGACACTTTCAAACCAAAAGATAAGGCAATAAAAAGTGTCTATAAACACACAAAATACAGTGCTCAGCATGAATGTGTACATCCCCTTGAAAGTAATGATTGTAATCGGTTCTCTGAACCAACGAAACGCAATAATTCATAAAATTGGACAAGACCGACTTCCATAGAATAATTTTTTTATAACCCATAACATGAAAGTTTAATAATACAACTTACATCACAAAATTTTCAGTTTTACTCAAATTACTTCATGCAAAACTGAATACACTCAACATTAAAAACTACTACATTTATAATTTTTTTTGCCCTCTATGATTTATAAGTTCAACACAAATGAGACATGTCGGAAAAGTTGAGTATGAAGGTTTAATGCGCATAAAATCATTATAAAGTGTACCTGAAAGTCCGATACTTTCTAAAAACTGGCGTCAGGTATGCCTTAATGTGCCTAAAAAGGAGCATTTCATCAAAAAAGGTGCATTGCGCAACTCGTGGTGCACAGCATATTATTGGTAGTATATGTAATGCGCCTATCGTAGCGCATTACCTGACGGAGGCGCATAACATATATAATGTGCCTCAATAGGCACGTTGCGCGATGGTGGCGCGCGGTTGCCCATATTTTGGCGCATTACAAAAGTGTGTGCCCGAATATAATGTGCTAGTTTTGGTTCGACAGTTTATTTACACCAAGAATATGGCATCAAAAGTGGTTTAGACGCAAAATAGACCAAAAAAATGGCATTGCGTGTTGGGAATGTCGCCCAAGTCTTTACTAGCATGGGAATGGACATGTTGGCGACATATTGCAACATCTTTTTCTATTCTTCAAGAATGTCCTTGTCTAGAGCCTGGATGAGGGATGAAGAGTGATGCTCAACTTGTCTCTTTACAATTCCCCATACATGTTTGATTGGGTTCAGAACAAGAGACATACTTGGCCACAAGATCACTTTCAACCCATTCTTCAGAACTTCAACAGTTTTAAAACAAAACATCACAACCAAGGGCATGGAGTAATGGAAGCATCTTCTCTTTCAATATAGAGCAGCAGATCTGTGAATTTTTGATCCCATCAATGAAATGTAGCTCCAGCAGACTCTTGAAGGCCTTAACTAGGACTCACTGCCCACCACCATATTTCACTGTAGGCACCATGCATTTTTACTTGTACTCCTATCCTTAACAACACCATACAGTTTTGAAGCTATCAGTTCCAAAAACATGTATCTTGATCTCATCCCTCCCAGTAGTGTTCATATTTTTTAACATGTGCTCTGTCAAATTGCAAGGCTTCCTTCCTGGATGAAACCATGCCATGCAGTATACTCTGTACTGTGTCACGTGAAACAATCACCCCAGTTGGCTTTCTACTTCTTTAGCGAACTGCAATGAACTTGCATGGTGGTTTTCATCAACTTTTCTCACTAGAGGATGCTCCTGTTTACGTGTTAACATGCATCTTCTACGTTGACATCTCTAAGATAGTTGCAGTTCCATCTTTGTTTCATTTTTGGATCACTTTTGCTACATTATTCTGACGATATAATTAAAGCTTTGCATGATTCTTATTCTTTGTATCCTTACATTTTGTGTTTAAAAAATATTTTCCTTCCAAGTTCATGACATTTTTCTTCCATTGCCGACAGCATGAAAGGGGAAGAAGTTTTATTTATTAAGTAATGTCCTTTTGGAGTCTACTATCTGCAAGACCTCTTTTAACAAATAATTAGACTTAGCTTTGAATTTTTGTTAATTAGAATTTTGAAGTCTAAACTTTAGCTTTCATTCAAAGTCTTTCATTGGGGTATTCTTTTTTGTACGAGGGGGCACTTTTATGAAAATGTTAGGGTCTAAAACTCTACTTTTTGGGGCTTTTGGCCATAGCACCAATAGATGCAATTTCCATTTCATATAGTGCTCTGGAGAAGTGAAAGGGGAGCTCTGATTGGTTTCTATAGGCAGCAAAGTAAGTTTTAGACCAAGATAGTTTTCATATATGTGGCCCAAGGTCTTTAATGAATTTGTGAAGAAAAATACTTTTTGGGGTGTGCAAATTAGCAAATTTTGCTTGCAATCTATTTTGAAGATAGATAGAAACTGTTGATTCTGACAGGAAACTGAAGGTTTTCTGCCAAATCTGTTTATGCAGAGCACTGCATTTGTAGCATTCAGTACACTTCACTGTGTTGCAATTTCTGCTGGAAATTTTTACCACTTTATTCTCCATCAGGCTGAAAATACTAGCTCTATAGAAGCTGCATGTTGAATTTATGTACAGTTGTTTAACCCTGTATGGGTACGTCCTTGAGCCGGTAAGGTTCTGTGTAGCAGGATTATCTAGTAATCCCACTACATAAAAGGCTGATGTCAGCTGATAAATGTTGCCTGCTATTTTATCCTTTAGATGCTACGAGATTGCGGAGTACAAATATGTTAACATGGCAGCTGGAAGCCTTGTGAAGGTTTCCTTTGCTGCAATGTTTTCGTTTCTATTAATTTCTGCCCCAGACAGAAAGTAATAGAACCAACTTCTTTAAACACTCTTCTGCATTGCTTATTACACAATGCAGAAGAGTGTACTAACGATTGTAGCCCCCAGTTGTCAAGTACCCTAAGGGGACTCAACGTGAAAAAATTTTTTTAAAGTATAAAAAATAAATAAAAATATTAAAAACTGAAATCACCGTCTGTTTGCCATTTTACAAATAATTTTATTTATTTTTTTAAAGTTGCACATGATTAGTTTGTCGCTGCCCGTAAAGATCTTATCTATCAAAATTCTAAACAATTATTTCTGTACGCTGAACAACATAGAAGAAAAAAATTCCAAATGCTAAAACTGCAATAAAAAGTGAAGAAGTCACATCTATCCCAAAAAGTAACCAACAGGAAGTACACCTCAGCCCGCAGAAAATTCACCCTCACTCAGGTCCATAGGTAGAAGAGCAAAAATGTATTAGCAGCACAAAATGGAGCTGCAGCGCAAATTTAAACAGTAGAGAATGTTTTCAATTTTTATTTTATAGTACTAAAATATAATGAAAACCCAACATATTTGGTAATGCAGGAATCATATCAACCTGCAGAATACAGATAACACATCATTTATACTGAAGAATAAATGTCATAAAAACAAAACCCCTGCAAGCATGGCGCATGTACTTTTTTCACGTTTCACCCAACTTTTTTTTCGGTTTCCCAGTACATTCTATGGTACGGTCAACTACACCAGTAAAAAGAATATCTTATCCCGCAAAATAAAAGCCTTCATATTCCTTTGTAGAGAGAATAATAAGAAATGTAATGGCTCATGGTAGACAGGGGGAAAAAATGAGCCACATTATTATGACCCACTGTAGGTAGGCGATATAAAGGAAACCTGTAACATAGGTGTGGCCCCCTTGTGTGGGCAGCTATCAATTAGTGTCAGACCTTGCTGTTTCCAGTACTGTGCCTCTTATTCTGTATGAAGCAGCGAGTTTTGAGCATTTACCCATCAATCTTATTCATGTGCAGGTGTTAGACTCACCCACCAAAGGCTAGGCTCCGCCATGACAGTATCAAATGTTCTACCTATTCAAAGTAAATAGGTTTTGTCAGTTGAGGTGGGCGTGGGTAGCTTAAGATGGGCGGGGTTTGAAAAAACATTGACACTCTTAAAGCACTCTTCGATATGGATCTTTGGCTGAAAACTGCAGATTTGAGCATTAAAAACACGAAAAACTACAACATCTTTTTTTAACAGAATAAGGGACACCAGACTGGAAAACAGCATGTCAGACACTATCTTGTTCCTTTCTCTGTGTCAGCCAGGGGGGCAAAAACTATGTGACAGGTTCTCTTTAAATAAAAGTAAGGACACTATATGAAAAGGTTTTTTTTTATTACAATATGCATATGTGGACATATCAGTGTTTAACCCCTCCCCAACATTGGACATAATTGTAGATCCTAGCGGGAGCCCACACGATTGCAACATGGGACAAGCTGTATATACCAGATGGCCCCATGCTGTGTCACCCACGACCGGAGAAAAATAAAAAAGTTATCAGAAGATAGTGATGCATAAATATTGTTTTACGCAATAAACACTTTTTTAAAAGCACTTCGGCATAAATAAATACTAATAATTTGGTTATCGCCTTATTCTGACCCTAAACGAGTATATAACTAAACGATGTATGTATACTACATGGTCGCGCGCTGTAAAAAAATAAAAAAAAAATATTTTTTTCACATGCCTTCAAAAAAAAAGAATTAAAAAGCGCATTGTTCTTGAAGATCTATTAACATAAAAACTTCAATATCAGCAAAAAAAGGCCATACACGTCCCTAACAGCAAAATAAAATAGTTATGGTTTCTGGACTGGGTGATTGCAAAATCTGTTTTCCTTTTTGAATAAAAGTGTTTTTATTGTGTAAAAGTAGTAAAACATAAAGAAATATACATATTGGGTATCTAAGCAAAAAGCTTCTCGCTCACCACCTCTTGGATAATCACCAACGATATGAAGGGAAACACTGGTTGTAGTCCATATGCAGTGCACGAAGACACCCAGAGGATTGCTGGGCTGAACTAGCAAAGTCTTTCAAAAACTCATGGTCTCCAGCTCCATATATTAAAAATACTTAATTAGAAAAACATTAAAACACAATTACACAAATAGGACACTATCCAGTCATGCTGACGCGTTTCGAGCATACAATGCTCTTAATCGTAGTATATTTTCTAACATACTAGATACCATTATATAACTTTACTCTGACCAATCAAGATGTCCATATAAAGTCACATGATTAATGCCGGAAAAACAACACAAAAGATTACTTAAAAAACAAAAACACATAATATAAACAATGATATAATAAATGATTATGTTCATAATTTTTAATAATAATATAGTAAATCAATTTTAAAATGAAGACCAAATGGTACGTGCGTATTAAGTTTGAAAATCTATTGTGCCTCTCATCAGGCAGGCATGTGTTTTTTCATCACCCACCCCGGGAGTAGACATTTTGCCACCTATAATAAATGGAGATTTCTGTTCCTTTCTGTTCTTTGGGATAAATCAAGTTAAATTAGGTCCCAGGGGTGATGAATAACACATAATAAAACATAAAAAAAACTATATAAAATTGATATAATCGGAATTGTACCAACCTGCATAGTAAAGTTATCATGTTAGCTATACCGCACAGCAAAAGCTGTAAAAATGAAGCGCAAAAAACAATGGCGGAACTGCGTCCTCTCCGACCATTTCATTGCATTGTAAAAAAAAACTATGTCCAAATTGCACAATACACCCTGAGATGAGATCCGTGAGTAGTGTTGAATCCAAAATGGGGTGACTTCTGAAAGGTTTCACTTGTTCTGGTACTTTGAGGCTTTGTAAAATTACACATTCGCACCTTCAAAATCTGCTCCTTTCAAAGCCAATTAACACCTCTCTCCTCTTATAGCCCTTGAACCAGCGCCCAAAACAGCAGTTTATATCAAACAATACGGGTACTTCCCGACTTGGTGAAATTGTAGTAATATAACTTTGGGGGGCTTTTTACTAAGGATTCTTGTAAAAAATGTTAACATTTTCAAATAAAATTGCGCATTGTTGGGAAAAATATGAATTTTGGCAGTCTTAATGTATAAAAATTTGTGGGGGAACACATTGTGGGATCAATTTACTCATACTCCTGGATATATTTCTTAAGTGGTGTAGTTTCCAATATGGGGTCATTTTAGGGGTGTTTATTAAGTTTTAGAACCTTAGGGTGTCCGCAAAAGAAAATTGTAATGAAAATGGGACCCCAGAGTCCAATAGGTTCTCCTCCTATTCTGATGCTTGTGGTTGAGCGAAATAGTGCACTAGGGTCACATATGGGATATCCTTAAAAATGGCAGAATTTGGGGGATCGATGTTGAAAATTCCATGTTATCATTTAATGTGTTCCAGTGAAAAATGGATAAAAATTGAAAATCTTCAAAAACAAGTATCATTTTGACATTTCACCTCCATTTTGCTTTAATTTCTGTGAAATACCTAATGGGTTTAAATTCCGTAAAATTGCTGTTTGGATTACTTTAAGGGGTGTAGTTTTTAGAAGGTCATTTATGGGATTGGCATCACACAGGACCCATCTCCAAAGCAGGTCTGAACTGGACTGTCCCTAAAAAAAATCTATCGATGATAATTTTTCCTCAAATTTCTAAGCTCTAACATCGTAAAAATAATTAGTCTTTAAAAAATTATGCCAACCTACAGTAGACATATAGCAGATGCTTGTTATAGACTATGTTGTGTGGAATAACTATCTGTCTTACATTTTACAAAATGTTCACGATATTTTGACGAGGATTCTATGGAACAAAATTTCTTAACTTAAAGCACAATGTGTCACAAGATTGGAGGTCAAAACTGGCTGTAGCGGGGTTAATTTATGCCAGTAGTGTAGCTATAAGGTCGCTGGTGCGAACAGGCCCCCCTTGCCACACAGCTGTATCACTGTGCCACATAGACCCACATAGCATTCACAGGCACTGTGACTGTACAAGACCTTAAGTCCATGTGTAGGCTGGAGGCCTAGCAGACGACAGAACTGGCATCTCTGAGCGGGTGACGTGATGACATCACACCGCAAGCTCCGGAAGAAAGGTTGTTATTTTTTTTTAATGGGTACAGGAGGACACTAACTTGGCACATATCAGTTTATCACCCTACCGGCTATAACTGGCTCCCTTTATATCACCTATGCGATAAATGGCCTATATCTCCACCTACCTGCTATATATAGCCTATATAACCTACTGATAACTAGACCTATATACCACCCTATCTGCTATAACTACCCCTATATACCACCCTAACTCTTATAACTGTCCCTATACCTGCTATAACTGGCCCTATATACCTGCATGTTATAGCTGGCCCTATATACCTGCTGTAACTGGCCCCACATACCTGCCTACCTGTTGTAACTAGTCCTATGTACCTGTTGTATCTGGCCCTATATACCTTCCTATCTGCTGTGACTGGCCCTATATACCTGCCGTAACTGGCCCTACATACTGCCATAACTGGCTATGTATATCTGCCATAACTTGCCCTATCTACCTGCCTACCTAACATAAGGGGCCCTATCTACCTGCCTTACCTACCAGAAGGAACCATATCTACCTGCCTACCTACTATAAGGGGCATCTACCTACCTACTAGAGGCCCTAACTACTTACATTTCTACTGTAGGGGGTCCTATCTACTTACCTACCCACTAGAGGGGCCCTATTTACCTACCCAATAGAGAGGGATATTTCCTACTAATAGAGGGGGCTCTATAACTTACTTACCTATAGAGGGGCCCTATACTTTACTCTATTTCATATGAAGCGGTTGCCTACTTAATCTGACCTAATTTTAAGATCTTACTACTAAAAGAATGCATTTGTTTTTTATCTATTCGCCTGTCTAATTTTGGGCGGCTCTCTATTATATGGAGTATGTTTCTACCTATGTGTGGCACACATGGGGGCCTAATAATCTAATGGGGGCACTTTCACTGTTTGGAATCTAACATGTTTGTGTGGTACATTCTGCAGGATTTCATGGCTGGGAGATGGCGTCATGGCAGTCTAGACCAGATGGAGGAATAAGATAAAGACGTCACTGTGTGTATAAATGTAACTCGCCCTGTAATCATTATACAGCTGCAGAGCTGTGTGTACAAATGCTATCTACCCCTAGATGGTCTCTGGGCATCGTGGTTAATAGTTGGTCTCGTGTAGAGGCTATTTATCAGTGACCAGTACGATGGTATTATTCTAACAGTTTATGGTGGTGGATCCTGTGGTCATGATGTGGTGGTATTATTTAGTTCTTGTATATTTTTGTTATTGGTCCTGGTATGTTGGTCAGTAACAGTATAGTGGTATTAGTCACTGTATGGAAGTGGTATGTGGGGTATTATTTGGTCTTTGTGTGTTGTTGGTCTTGGTGTTGGTATTATTGGTCTTGGTATACTGGTTTGATCAGTAATATTATGATGCTATGAGTCACTAAATAGTGGTGATAATGTGGTCCTTATACTGACACCCACAGTATACATATAACATGTCAATTAAACTGTTCAGCATAAACTACAACATAAACTAAACTCATAAAACAAGACACAATTGCATTTTTTCCTGTTCATCCCATAATATTTTTTTTGAGGGAGGATGAGGACAAAAGGGAACAAATACTTTGGCTGTATAACTTGCTTTTTTTTGCCCCACTTGAAATGAATTGTCTTCTATTGGGCGATTCCTTTTAATAGAAATCATTTTCTCCCCGCGTGCAAACACCGCGGGACATTGTTCACGTAAATTGGGAGTTTGTTGTTGAAAAGTTTTGGGCCCACAGACGGTTTTTGGGGGAGTAAAGGGGGCTCCAAGCTAAAGTTTTGCCCCCCGGGCCCATGGGGGTTCAAAGTTTACGCGCCGGATTCATGCGGGTATTTTTAAAAATATACAAACACTGACACATTGACTTTGCAATAATTTATTGCTGTTAAGAAAGTACATTTATCACTGTACAGAAGATTATCTACAAGTGATAAAGAGAATTGGCAAGCTACACTGTCCCTGCAAGTTCAGCCGGGAAAAGCAAAAAGTGAAAGAAAAAAAAACTTTAGTTTATAAGATCCCCACATTTTTATCAAAAGGGAACCTTCCCTTGCTGACTTTTTTTAACTAAACCTTAAAAATCAGGTAGAATGTTCATGAAACACACTCCTGAGAACTGGGGAGTGTACAGATAGAAGTGCACAATCCTCTATATTCCCCTCTGCACTGAACTTCATGACATTCAGTGTTCAGCCTCTTTTATAGTCAGAACAAATCAAAAGTCAGGAGGGGTGAGTAACCACTGGTCCCCAGGTATAAATGACTAACCCCTTCTCTGCCATAGACCACCACAAATACTAGCTTTAAGCATGTCACAGCCCTAGTCCATTTGGGATGGTGTCATTAACCCATTTTTTCGCTCTAAACCATTAGTGATGCTCACAATACCCACTTCTTTGCACTAAAGCACCAGTGAGGCAGGAACCAGTTCTTTTCTGCAGACCACCAGGAATACATACTTTGCCCCCCCTTTTCCCCCCCAAGCTTTTAGGGTGCAGCTTTAGAAAAATTTTTGGGGGCCCCCCTTTCAGCTGGAGCATCTGCCCCCCCCCACTCTGTTCTTGGCTCCACCCCCTGGCCCACCCAACACCCCCCATCCCCGGGGTTCCCCAAAAGAGCCCCACCCCCCCCCCGGCCCACAACCATTTTCCACCCCCGAAAAAGAAAAAAAATATTTCTAGGGTTTTTGGATTTAGTTTTGGGATTTTACAAGGGCGGGGCTATCTGTATTTTTTGGGGGCGTTCATATAAAAGGTCGAAATAAAGCCACATGGGCACCACTTAAAAATGTTACTGACCAAAACTGTATTTCCCCCGGGGCCTTTATTTTCCCAAACAAAAAATTTTAAAAATTTTAAATACCACTATCACATCCCCTATCACTACCATATGTGACTAGCACCACCTTTAAAGTTATTGACTAAACCAAAACCCCAATTTTCACAAAAAAAAACAAAATTAACAAGCACCCAAAATACCGCCAAAATCATCAACCCCATATCTCCCCCCATGAAAAATTTTCTGAATTAATACCGCCCAATTTCTGTTACTGAAAATAAAAACCCTTACACCAAGGGCCAATTTTTTCCCCGTACAGTGACCCTAAATTTGGTTTGGGTACCAAAATTTAAAATGTGCTTTGGGAAAAAAGTTTCTTACATTTAAAGGGGCCCCACAGGGGACGGTTTTCTGATGAAAACGATCCCTTTCTCTTTTCTTCTCTATTCAGTCCCCCGACCACCATGAGAATTCTTCCCTTACCCCTCGTCCCTGTAGAATTTAAAACACAAAAAAAATTTTAGACTCCCCACTTTTTTTTGAAAATTTTCCCCAAAAAAGGGTTTCCCCCTTTCCCCCCATGTACAAGCTCCCCCTCCATAATGGCCCAAATAGTAATAATTACCCCCGGTAATTTTTTGCTCCCCCAGTATGAAGAGGTAAAATTGAGGGTTTCCCCCCCGGCGGTATGTAAGTAAAAAGGGGGCCCCCCGGGGAGTAGTAAGTTGCTTAGGGGCCGTTGGTAGCTTGGGGCCCGGGTGTAGGTTGCTTTGGGGGCCCCCCCTGGTTGAATAGGGGCCCCCCGTAGCTTTTGGCCCCCCCGTTTGGGAGAATTTTGGGATTTCCCCCTGTAGCTTAGGGCCCCCTGTAGGTAGAATAGAGGCCTCCATGTAGGCAGAATAACCCCCCCCCCTGTAGTTTAGGGGCATATGTATTCAGAATAGCCCCCACTGTAGTTTAAGGGCCCCTGTAGTCAGAATAGCCCCCCTGTAGTTTAAGGGCCCCTGTAGTCACAATAGCCCCCCCTGTAGTTTAGGGGCCCCCGTAGTCAGAATAGCCCCCTGTAGTTTTTGGGGGCCCCTTTTAGTCAGAAAAGCCCTCCCCTGTAGTTTAGGGCCCCTGTAGGCAGAATAGCCCCCCTCCTGGGAGTTTTGGGGGCCCCTTTTAAGTAGGAAAAAGCCCCTTCCCCCCCGAAGTTTTTTGGGCCCCCCGTAGTCAGAAATTTGGCCCCCCGTGGGGGAATAGCCCCCCCCGTTGTTGTAGGGCCTCCTGTAAGGGCAGGGAAATTGCTCTCCCGTAGTCAGAATAGCCCTCCCGTAGTCAGAATAAATCCCCCGTAGTTTTAGGGCCCCTGTAGGGAGTTAGACCCCCCCCCCCTTGTTTAGGGGCCCCAGTAAATAAAGGGTAGCCCCCCCTGTAGTTTAGGGGACCCTGTAATCAAGAAGCCCCCAAAACCCCCGTAGTTTAGGGCCCCCCCCTGAAATTTTAGGCCCCCCTTTTAGTTTTTGGGGGGCCCCCCCTTTTAGTTTTATAGTCCCCCCGTAGCTAAGTACTTACCTTGCCGTGCTCCCAAGATCTCCCTTGCCCCCCTAAAGCAGCAGGGTTGGGGCCTATGACTTTAAAACTCGGCAGGGGGGGGTTGATAGCCGCCTATTTGAGTTATATACGGGAGGGGCCCGGGGGGCGCATAGTTTTCCCCGCCCGCTATTCATCTTACTTGTATGTGTGTCGCCTCTGTGAAGCAAGGGGGCAGAACCTGCCAACAGCTTCACAGATTGGCCGGGCCCCCTCTTGCTTCACAGACTGGCCGGGCCCCGTATAGCAGTACCAGTTGTACTGCCCTAACGGCGGCCCTGCCTTTAGTGATGGTATCCTAAAACACTTCACTGACTGAGACCACCAGGGAAACCAACAGTCTTTGCCCTAGACTTCCAGGAATAATGCCCTCAATCCCCTTACTGCTTAGGGCTTCACCCGAAATTTTGTCTTTAAAAACTTTCTTGCCAAATATCAACCCGGGGGTCTTTAGAGGGAAACTTGGAAAACCCCCCTTTGTTTAGGTTAAAATGTCCCTTTTTGTTAAAACTTAAATTTTTTTTCCCCATGGTATTTTTAGCAGCAAAACTAAAAAAGTTCAAAACCCCCGTTTGGGACCCTAAAGAGGAGTTGACATGACTTATTGTGACACGCTCAGTTACGTGCCGAAAAACGCGTTTGTTGTGCTGTTAAAATTACACGCTTGCAAGCACGTAATTTCAACGCAATTATGACATGCACTCATCGATATAGAGGGGCTTTTGAATAGGGTTGATGTATTTTTAAAAAAGTGTTTTACTCCCTTAAAATTTTTGGGGGCTTAGCCTGTTATGCTGTTTTTTTTGGAAATTTTTGGTAATATGTGCCAAAATACACCCAAAAAAAATGTTTTAAATGCCTACTAATTAAAACCCGTAAAAATAAAATATGCGCTGTAATTCGGGCAATGCGCATTTTACTCTTGTATTTTTTTTTGCACAAATTAAAAAAAATTGACCCTAGAGTGCACCAAAACCCCTTTTTCCCCACCATAGTATGGGTTTGTTTTTGGCGGGTTTTTCGTAAAACTTTGGTGCACTCTTGGCACTTTCAAAAGTGTTGTGTCTAGTGCAGAATGCGCCAAGTTTTGGCATACAACTATTCATGCATCTGTCGGACAGGGCTACAACAGTTTTTTGGCTTAAGGTATGCCAGAAAACTGGCGCAGCCCCAATAATACATGTAGTGAATTCAGGAAGAAGCACAGCAATGTAGATAAAATAAAATAAAGTCATCTTTTAAAGTATGAAATTCACCGCACATATACAAAGTAGCTCCAATATTCAGAAATAAAATGCTTGTACTATCTAGACAACATTAGAAGAGCAAAAGGATAAAAGCATGACCTGCAGTCAAAATAAAGTGACAGAAGTTGAAAAGGAAAAAGCCACAGAAGCCGAACAAATAAAAAAGTTGTTATCACAGAGGTCGGAGGCATTTCAATATAATAGAAATGCTAAGAAAAAAATTATAAGCTACCAATATCACACTCAGGAAACAGCAAGTTGACATCTACAACTGGGCAAGTCCCTTCATTCAGCCTACAGTAAGAAGCATTCATCTTCATCCAGTCAATCAGATGAAATTCTTTAATGAATCACTAACTTGCTTATTAAATAAATTAGTCTTAACTGCTTCTTTTTGTGTTTGACAGCTCTTTAAGAAAAATCGGTATTAATGCTGTAAATATTTTCTATGCAATGTTGAATCACATTATTATGATCACCAGTTTATATTCAGTGTATCGCTATGCAGTGTCGGACTGGGGTGCCTAGGGCCCACCACAGGAGTTGATTTTTGTGGCCCACTTTGCCTCGCTGTCTCCGCCACCTGTACAGTGTCCCGCCCGATCGCGCTTCAACTTAAACAGACCGATGTGATGACATCATCACACTAATACAGGCATCCTCAAACTGCCGCCCTCCAGCTATTGGGAAACTACAACTCCCATCATTCCCACTGTTATAGATTATATAAATGCATGATGGGAGTTGTAGTTTCCCAACACCTGGAGGGCCGCAGTTTGAGGATGCCTGCACTAATATGTAATCAAGATGGGGCGCTGGGGCTTCTGAGTCTCTCTCACCGAATTGCAGCAGGACACCTGTGGTAAACATAAAAGGTCTAAAAATATATTTCCCCCTCCCCGAATGATACATTTCATATAAATAAAAGTATATAAAAAGCTATAATACAAAGAACTGAGTATAAAACCACTAAATAATGGTCAGTTACCAAATAATATCACTACATAAAACCAGAATCCCAAGGCTAAAAATACCAGTAATTAAGACCAAATACTGCCACATCAAGACCACATATCACCACCACATAGTAAATGAATAATACCACAACACTATAACCACATATCCCCACAGCATAGTGACTGAATAAAGCCACCACACCATGACCACATATCACTACTATATAGAGACTGAAAACTATCACACCACAACCACATATTACCACCACATAGTGACTGAATAACACACCACACCATGACCACATAGTGACTGAATAATACCACAACACCACGACCACATATTACCACCACATACTGACTGAATAATACTGCAACATCATGACCACATATTACCACCACAAAGTGACTGAATGATACTGCTACACCATGACCTCGTATTACCACCACATAGTAACAGAATAATGTTACCACATCATGACCTCATATCACTCCCACATAGTGACTGAAAAATACCACCACAATATGACTACATATCACCACCAAATAATGAATGAATAATACCAACACACTCTGACTACATATCACTACTACATAGTGAATGAATCATACCTCCACACCATGACCACATATCACCACTATATAGAGACTGAATAATACCGCAACACCATTACTGAATATAAACCATTACACTTTGCACACATATAAGCAATTACAGTTCAGGTACAGCTAGTGACTCGCAGGTGACGTTTCTCCAATGAGTCATTCACGTTCCCTTTTCTTCTCCATCTGGTCAACACCACCATGCTGACGTCTCCCAACTAACACTCGTCCCTGCAGATTTGGACACAAATATCTTAGAATCCTCACTTTTCCAGTCCCCTCAGTTAGATAGGCATATAGGTCCCCTCAGATAGGAAGTTATATAAGTCTCCTCAGTTAAGAAGGCATTCGAGCGCGTCTCTCTTCTGCTCGACACGTCATCACACCGCCAGCACTGTGACACTCCTCCGGCAGCTCCTCGGCTGCACAGCCTATAATGGCTGCGCGGCGCCAAGGAGAGACAGCGGCACGATGAGATAACTACATTGCGCCGCTACCCAGCTTAGTACCACGGGGCCAAAGCAGGCCCTCAGGACTATGGGTCCATGGCGGGTCCCCCCGCTGTGTCGGACTTACTGGAGGGTCCACCGATCCTCCGGTGGGACAGTCCGACTCTGCCACTATGTGCAGCACAGACAGCAACTAGATGGGCTGTGAATGATTTAATAAGGTCCTGGTGGGTTGTCAAAGGGATTTGAAGCCATACTGACTGCATCCCACAGCTGCTGGAGAGTGTGTGGGGTAGGATCCATAGAGCAAACATAACGATCTAGGTAATTCCAAAGATGCTCAATAGGTAAGACACAGCAGGGAATGACATTGCCATCTCAGCCAAGGCTCTAGAGCAGAGAGAGGTGGTTGACAGCCTAAGAAACTTCTCTAGACAAGTGGGAAAAGGAACTGCTCTCTCTCTAAAAAGAAGCAAAAACAGAACAGTAACAAATTTGGTAATAATCTTTAATTACCTTTGCCTGCTTGTTTAAAGCTAGTCAATGAAATGGGAATGCCCATTTAAACTCCCAGTTGACACAAAAGAAGGGATAAACTCATTATATTTTCCTATCTGACGTAATCCAAATTGTGTATCTAGTTTTGTGGCAGTCGCTGAAGCAGATCTTTGAGCCATACAATGAAGTGGCTGCAAAAGAAAGAAAGCTTATTAGTCTTAAGGCCGAGTTCACATGACGTATAGTGGCATATACCTGCGTGCGCCGCTATATGTCTACTGTGGAAACCACGCTCTGACTAGCGTTTACTTCAAACAGTGCTCTGGCCCGGCTCCCATTCAGCCATCAAATCATAACACTCAATAAGTGTCATGATTCATATTTTCACCGAAGTACGTTCCACAAATACGCCGCGTGAACACATCCTAACTGTTAGTCTGTCATGGGCTTTGGCTCAAAAAAACTGCATCAAAAATTACCACAGAAACTACATTGTGTGACTCTGGCCTTGCAGTGGAAAAATTCATTTCTTACGCCACCCAGATAAAGAATAATTTTAAGTAACCCTTCCAAGAGCCATTACTTTTTTATTTTTCCATCTACATAGACATATAAGGGCCTGCTTTCTGCAGAAAAAGATCTACTTTTTAATGGTGTCATTCAACTTACCAAAGAATATACTCTGAAACTGCAAAAAAAAATCTATGTGTGATAAAATGTGAAAAAAAACGTACTTGCGCTATGTTTCTCGGGGGTTTTGTTTTAGATCGTTCACTCTTCGGAATAAATGATGCTATTTATATTCTGCAGGTTGGTATGATTTTGTGGATTCCAAACATGTAGAGTTTTCATTTTGTGTTAATTCTTTTAATAAAATACAAAAATGAAAAATGGACAAATTGTGCCCACGGTGTCAATATTTTGTGTGGTCACCATTATTTTCCAGCACTGCCTTAACTCTCTTGGGAATGGAGTTCACTAGAGTTCACAAGTTGCAGTCTCTGGAATTCTCTTCCACTCCTCCATGACGACATCACAGAGCTGGTGGATGTTAGAGACCTTGCACTTCTCCACCTTCCTTTTAAGGATGCCCCACAGATGCTCAATAGGGTATGTCTGGAGACATGCTTGGCGAGTCCAGTACTTTTAGCCTCATTTTCTTTAATAAGGCAGTGGTCGTCTTGGAGGTGAGTTTGGTGTTGTTATTATGTCAGAATACTGTCCTGCAGTCCATATTCCACAGGGAGGAGATCATGTTCTGCTTTAATATGTCTCAGTACATGTTGGCATTCATGGTTCCCTCAATGAACTGTAGCTCCCCAAAGCCTGCAGCACTCATGCAGCCCCAAATCATGACACTCCCACCACTATGCTTGACTGTAGGCAAGACACACTTGCCTTTGTACTGCTAACCTGGTTGCCACTACACTTGCTTGACACCATCTGAACCAAATAAGTTTATCTTGGTCACATCAGACCACAGGACATAGTAATCCATGTCCTTAGTCTGCTTGTTGTCAGCTTTTTTTTCAGAACCTCAGAGAGCCATGAGGTGCCATGTTGAACTTCCAGTGACCAGTATGGGAAAGTGTGATGGTGATTACGCCAAATTTAACACAACTGCTACCCATTCACACTGGAAACCTTTTTATCCACAGTTATTTAAAAGGATTTTCTGACAGTAAAAGAACACCTCTGAGCATAGTATTTACCCCCAAATACCTTTTCTGATTTAGTTGCTTCACAAAAAACAATCCAAATCTTCTACTACAGACCCATTTCCTATGCTACTAGGCTACATTTCCCACCTATCATAGTGCTGTCAAAGAGACAGCCCATAATAATTCAGTCAGGATAAGCTATTAAGCATGCGTTAAGTAAGCAAAAAAGACTAAAATTACAATCATATGTATGTATTTTCCTGTAACTTACAAAACAACCATTAACTGGAAGATATCCCAACATGAAAGGAGGAAATAGAAGGGGCACTCCCCCTGATCTTCCCAGATAGTCACTGAGAAAAAAAAGAAAGTGGAACACCACTGGAATAAAGAAGAAAATGACTATAATTGAATTTTTTTTTTAAAAAAACTATGCCGTTAAGGAGGTTACAGGAAAATCCAATTATCGACAAGTGTAATTTTCAGATTTTCCCTACCACCTTCACAATGGATTGTCTTCGATACATACTTAGCAGAGGGCAACCACAAATAATACTTTTTGACCAAAAAACAATGTTAAGCTTATAAACTCAGGGTGCTTTCTCCCGATGCGTTTTTTGATGCATTTTTCTTGTTGAAATGCACAGCAATTGTTGCTGTGCATTTGTGCAAAAAAAACATACCAAGAGAAAGTACTTTTAAAGGAGCTAGAAGGGTTAGACCAAGTAGCAGCTCTGGATATCTGTTCACTAGAGGCATGCGCTGACTTAACTCTTGAGGTGACAATGGCACAAATAGAACAGGCCCTCAAAAAAGGTGGTGATGAATTGTCTAAGCATGAAAATAGTAAGATTAATTAATATTATCAATATTGCAATGGTAATTTTACTGGCTTTGTGGCCTTATTTAACCCCTTGAAACTGCACAAGAAGTAGATCACTTTACCTGAAACAACTAATCTCTTGGAGGCAGGCTAGGATGTCAATAGACGTTTAGAAAATGGAATTAACTTGGATTTGCAGATGAAGGGTTAGGACAGTTAAGTAGATTTAAAAAAAGTAGCCATTTTTTTTTAAATCAAGGACAGTTAAGCAATGTGCTTTAAAAGAAAATGCTTTAATTTTGTTAAGTATGGTTCCTTTGGAAGAACTCTGTTAAGGGATCAAGCGGGGGACTTGATAAAGCTGATAGAACATGTATCATATCCCAGGTATGAAGAAAGGAATGAGGATGGATTCTCTAAGAGGCGTCAAATTATTGAATCAATGAGTGTTCCGATAGCCTCCTATCTATAAAATAACAAAGCTGAGAATTGAACTTTTATCCCCTTCCTGCCACAGCCTATTATTTTTTGTCACTTTTGTTTATCCCTCCCTGCCTTCTTAGTTTTCCATCTACATAGACATGAGGGCCATTATTTTGTAAGACAAGATGAACTTTCTAATGGTGTCAGTCACCGCACCATAGTATATAATATATTTTTTGGACTATAAGACGCACCGGACCATAAGACGCACCTAGGTTTTAGAGGGAGAAAGTAGGGAAAAAATTTAAGCAAAAAGTAAAAATGTAGTTTTTATTGGTACCATTTTGGGATAGATGTGACTTTTTGATCACTTTTTATTCCAATTTTTGGGGTTATGAAAAGACCAAAAAAAACCACAATTTTGCTGTTTGGATTTTTCTTCTTCTATGCTGTACAGTGTATGGGACAAATGACTGTATATTTTAATAGACTGGACTTTTATGGATGCGGTGATAATTATGTGTAACTATTTATTTGTTTTTATTTATAAAATGGCAAAAGAGGGGATTTAAACTTTATTTTTGTAACCTTTTTTTACTTTAATACTTAGTCCCCTAGGGTACTTGACCACTAGGGGCACACTTCCTTGTCCTATGTACAGCAGTACCATTGTACAGCTGTACATAGGACTTTCGTTCATTACTAGGGATGACTGAATCGATTCTAACGAAGTGGAATTCGTTTAGAATTTCAGGAAAAATTTTATTCAAACTGAAGGTGAAGTTCATGACGACTCACGGTAATGAATCTAAAATGGCCTTGAGCACATGGCGTGACATGGGGCAGAGAACTATTGGAGGAAGAAAGGAACACCCTCAAAGACATGTGCAGTCATGCAGCCAATAAGCAGTCATCCAGCTTCTGTGATGTCAAAGCCCTATAAAAACGGCAGCTAAGTTAAATTCTGCAACTTGTCACTTTGTCTCCTGTCCACAAGCATCTCTCTGTAGCAGCACTATATTGCACTCTGTTCAAAATACTTCCGTTTTTTGAGCTACTGGGGTGAAAGACCTTCACAAGTGTGTGTGATATACACACCTGTTCCTGAACCAGCGTTTTTATTTAGAGATATTGCAATCTGTGCCCAAAGAGTTAATTTATCCTCTGTTTGTGGGGTAATTCTGAGTCAAATCCAGGGTGTGTGTGTTTCTGCCCCATACATACCTGAAATCCATCAAGTTCATTCTGTGGGGTATTTTATTTTAAACCCAAGAGTTAATTTATCCTATTGTTTGTGGGGAAATTTGAGTCAAATCCAGGGTATGTATTCCTGCCCCATACACGTATGAAATCCATCATGTTCATTCTGTAGGGTATTTTATTTTGTACCCAAGAGTTAATTTATCTTCTGTTTGTGGGGAATTCTGTGTCAAATACAGGGTGTGTATTTATCATATACTGCCATCTTCATTAAACAGAGTTTTTTGTATTGTAAATTTTTGATCAAATAGTATGTCAGACAGAGAGGTGGCAGATCCTTCACATGCGAGTTGCAGTGGCACAAATGTTCCCGGAGCAGGCACAGGTCACAGCACAGTAAAGGGACGTCGCAGCAGGGGTGACTCGGTGAGGCCAGAACTGCCGGTGTCATCTAGCGGTCGTGTGGTGATCAGCACAAGTCATCCACTTCCTCCCTAAGTCATCCACTTCCTCCCAGATGACATCTGAAAACCCCAGCCAAGAGTCGGTGGGTTCGTCAGACACAACCCTTAGTTGGCATGGCCTGGGAGCAGGTCAGGGGCCCTCACCTGTTCTCAACCCGCCTCTGTCCCGTTCAATTCCCTCAGCCAGAGATCTATTTTGTGGTCTGGGCTCTGCGCCACTATACAGCGAGGACGAACTATTTGAGGACAGTGAGCAGCTACTTGGCAGCAAAGAGGTGGGACAGACATCTGCTGCTTCTTGCAGTAGGCGGGCAAGTAGTGATGTGGAGAGTGGCATGGGAGATTATGTTGGGAGCAATCAGGCTTTGCAGACCGAGACCGTTGAGGAGTACACAGTGATGGGCAAATACTAATCGATGACGATGTAGCCGATCGCACTTGGGAGCCGGGTGAAGTAAGGGCTTCATCATCATAGTTGGGAGAAGAGGGCGGCAGCTTGCACGTCCGTCAGGCAGCGGCACAGTCAGCAAGTTGGTAGTGTGGCCGGGTTCAGCAGGGTGGCAGCAGTGCAAGGTTAGGAGCCAAATGGCCATGGGGTAGACCATCTGCTTCACAGGTCAAAGAAAGTAGCGGTGCAGGGGCTCTCTGAGGTAGCGGCGGTAGTAGTCAGTCAGTGCAAAGCGCTGGTGGTAAAATCCCCTACTCGGCGGTGTAGCAGTTTTTTACCAAGACACCGGAGGAACCAAACATGTGTATATGTAGAATCTGTGGGCAGAAAATGAAGCGTGGCCAGGGACCTAATACTGGCACCACGGCCCTGCATCAACACACGCAGCGTCACCATCCAGTGGCCTTGGAGAAACGTATGTGGTGTATGTGGTGTTCCATCCTGCCGCAGCAACAGTAGCAGCACCCAGTGGCACGCATCCCTTTCCCATCATCTACTGGTGCAAATGCTCCTGCTCCTCACCACTTATGGCGCCAGCATTCATTCACAGAGGCGATTGTGAATAGACAGCAGTATGCGTCCAACAATCCTAAGGTACAGAAGCTGACTTTTACTCCTATCCAAGTTGGTGGTACTGCAATCCCTCCCTTTTCAAGTGGTGGACTCTGCACTGTTCAGAGAACTGATGGCTTGTGCGGAGCCGAGGTGGAGAGTCCCAAGCATTATTTCTATTCGAAAAAGGCGGTACCAGGCCTGCACAAATATGTAGAAGAGAAGGTGAGCCAGTCCTTGAGCCTGTTGGTCTCTTTCAAGGTTCATGGCAGAGTGGACTTGTGGAGCTGTAACCACGGTCAGGGAGAGTACATGTCTTTTACGGTCCATTGGGTGAATATGATATCTGCCCGGCCACACCAGCCACAATGCTCCTGCTCCTCACCACTTATGACGCCAGCATTCATTCACAGAGGTGATTGCCAATAGACAGCAGTATGCGTCCAACCATCCTAAGTTGCAGAAGCTGTCCGTGCTCCTGTCCAAGTTGGTGGTACTGCAGTCCCTCCCTTTTCAAGTGGTGGACTCTGCACTGTTCAGAGAACTGATGGCTTGTGCGGAGCCGAGGTGGAGAGTCCCAAGCATTATTTCTATTCGAAAAAGGCGGTACCAGGCCTGCACAAATATGTAGAAGAGAAGGTGAGCCAGTCCTTGAGCCTGTTGGTCTCTTTCAAGGTTCATGGCAGCGTGGACTTGTGGAGCTGTAACTACGGTCAGGGAGAGTACATGTCTTTTACGGTCCATTGGGTGAATATGATATCTGCCCGGCCACACCAGCGCCAATGTCATCTTCCACCTCCTCCACCACCTCAGCCTCCACAAGTCTTAGTGCTGCTCCTTCATACCACATGTGTAGGGCATGGCGGTGTCACGCAGTTCTACACCTGGTGTGCCTGGGTGAATGAAGTCACACAGGGGGAGGAACTGCTCTGCGTCATGCAACACGAAATCGATTTGTGGCTTTCTCCGCGACAACTGAAAATCGGAACCATGGTGACAGACAATGAAAGGAACATGGTGTCCACGCTGCCCCGAGGAGGGCTGAGCCATGCGCACGTGTTCAATCTGGTTGTTAAACGGTTTCTCAAGTCTTCCACTCTTCTGCAAGACGTTCTAAAAATGGCCAGGAAACTGTGCATGCACTTAATCCATTCCTACAGAGCCAAGCACACCCTTCTTGAGCTGCAATGGCAGAACTGCCTCCCCGAACATAGGCTTAAATGCAATGTTTTCCCCCCCGTTGGAATTTCAGTCTCCATATGTTGGACCGACTCTATGAACAGAGAAAGGCCATTAATGATTTCTTGATTATCGAAGCAGACAGGAGTACTCCCCTGTGTAGTTTTGATGTCAGCCAGTGGCAACTCATTTGTGACACCTGCTGTTTGCTCAGGCCCTTTGAGGAAGCCATGTTATTTGCCAGTCGCCAGGACTACGTGATGAATAACGTAATTCCACTGCTTCATGTCCTGCAACAGATGCTGCAAAATCTGTCTGGTCAGGGGACTGGAAACGTGGCGACTACATCTTACAGCCACATGAGTCCAGTGGGGTGTGAACTGGACGAGAAGGAGATTGGAGCACAAGCAGTGTCTGGCGAAATGAGTGGTTTTACTACTCAGGTGACAGGAGAGGAGGAGCAGTAGCAGCCAGAGGAGGTAGAGGGAGATGAGGAAGACGAGGCAGATGACTCTGTGTACTACTCATGATTCTGCCAATTGACCACTCTGTCAGTCAACCACCTTGTGTTTTCCTAATGTTTCCACCCTCCACCACTCTATGATGTTGTTACTATATTTGGTTTTCCCCTTCTTTTAATCTGTCTGAAGGAATGAAAGGGAAACTAACGATTGTGTCTTTGGAGAAGCCATAAGGCTAGTATGACATTGTCCTTTGTTTGCATTAGGATTATCTGATGATTAGGTAGCCAAAAGTAGGAGTGGATACAAAACACAGAAGACTTGCAAATATCCCATTTACTCGTCATCTCTATTTTGGATAAACTCCTGTTTGTTTTTGGCTTTAGCAATACCAATGGATTTTTGACCGATTGAAAGCGGACACTGAAGGATCAAAGGGAGGGCAAAATGATCAGTGACATCAACACAAAATTACTGCTGACATCCTCTCCCCATTTTTAGGGGTTGGGAGGGCTCTACATGTATCAGCTTTTAACAGAAAAGGTTCTGTCATAATCTGTGGAATCTGATGACGGTGTAAAAGGAGTGCATTCTTTGACACTATTGTAGGATCTTGGCCCTCAGCTCGGTTCTTTCTAGCTGGCGCTGACAATACCTTGTCAGGCTACGTTCCCACTTCAGCTATTTGCTCAGTTTTGCCCCCGTAACAGCCCAGATAAGTGAAGTGTGAAGCGAATCTAAGAGCAGCGGCAGTCATATGCGTGTCATACTAAAACACAGCATTGTTTCAATACCAAACGACACTCCCTATGCATATTTGAGCATGGCACAATGTTCTACAACACCCTACAGGCTCTCTGCAGCCAGGAAATTGCAGTTTCTTAACGTGATTCATCACAAATAAGTTTGGGTCGAAAAGATTTTTTTTGAAAATAGGCAGGGTGTAATAGGTGTACATATGGTACATGGCAACTGCTGCCATGGCAGCCGATCGCCCCCCCAGCAATTACTGCTGCTCATTCAGCAGGCGTTAAGAGCAGTGTTCAGCATGGTGGACAGTGGTGTTAAGAGCAGGGCTGTTAGCCACTGCCGCCCACACTCAGCTGCTGCCGCAGCGACCAGCCGCAATCGCCCTCGAGGACCCACCGCAGGGGGGCTGGGGTGGCACAATGCTGTGGGAAGCCACCGGTGGGGTTTAACCCTTTAAACTCTGCCGCTGGCTTCCTGCATCATCACACCTCAGCAGCCTCCTGTCGGCATGAGATAGTATATTCAGACTATAAGGGGGAAATTTTGGGGAAAAAAACTGCGTCTTATAGTCCGAAAAATACGGTACTGGGAGACTGCAAAAAATGTGGGGTGAAATGTGATAAAGGTACTTGTGCTAGGTTTGTGGGCGGTTTGCTTTTATGGCATTCTCTCCTTGCTATAAATGATGTATGTAATATGTAGGGTGTTTTAGTACCGTAAAATTACTGTTCTGCACTTCCACCTGTGGACCTGAGTGACAGTGCAATTTTTGCAGGCAGAAGTGTTCTTTTTACAGGTACCATTTTTAGATAGATGTGACTTTTTTGATTACTTTTATTCCAATTTCTAGGAGACGTGAAATAACCAAAAAAAAAAATGTAATTTTGGCGTTTGGAATTTTTTTTCTTCTATGGTATTTATTGTTTGGGATAAATTATTTTATATTTTAAAAGATCAGACTTTTATGGTTGTGGCAACACCAGTTTTGTGTAACTTTATTTATTTTATTTTTTTATTTGTAAAACGGCAAAAGGGGGATGATTTGAACTTTTAAAATAAATAAATATATATGTATTTTTTTACACTTTTAAAAATTACATTTTTATGAATATTGACACTTTGATACAATGTAAAGTAGTTTGCAGCTTCTATAATTGTAAATTTGGTGTACTCTCAAAATAACTCCACACACAGCCGTCAATGTCTTAATCGCTGGCAACAAAAATAGACAAATTGTGTCCAAAATGTCAATATTTTGTGTGGCCACCATTCTTTTTCCAACACTTCCTTAACTCTCTTGGGCATGGAGTTCACTAAAGCTTAACAGGTTGCCACCAGAAACCTCTTTCACACCTCTATGACGACATCATGGAGATGGTGGATGCTAGAGACCTTGTGCTCCTCCACCTTCCATTTGAGGATGCCCCACAGATGCTCAATAGGGTTTGCATCTTGAAACATGTTTGGCCAGTCCATCACCTTTACCCTCATTTTCTTTAGCAAGGCAGCATTGGTCTTAGAAGTGTGTTTGGGGTCGTTATCATGTTGGAAGACTGCCCTGCGGTCCTGTTTCCAAATGGATGGGATCATGCTCTTCTTCTGTATGTCACAGTACACGTTGGCATTCATGGTTCCCTCAATGAACTGTGGCTCCCCACAGCCGCCAGAACTCATGCAGCCCCAAACCATGACACTCCCACCACCATGATTGACTGTAGGCAAGACACATTTGTCTTTGTACTCATCTGGTTGTCGGCACACATGCCTGACATCATCTGAACAAAGTAAGTTTATCTTGGTCTCATAAGATCACAGGACATGGTTCCTGTAATCCATGTCCTTGGTCTGCTTGTCTTCAGCAAACTGTTTGCAAGTTTTCTCATGCATTGTCTTTAGTAGAGGCTTCCTTCTGGGATGACAGATGACAAATTTAATGCAATGTGTTGCGTATAGTCTGAGCACTGGCAGACTGATCCCTCACCCCTTTAACTTCTGCAGTAGTGCTGGCAGCAGTCATACATCTATTTTGAAAAGACAATCTCTGGATATGATGAAGAGCACATGCTCTCAATTTCTTTGGTCAATCATGGTGAGGCCTGTTCTGAGTGCAACCTATGTTGTTAAACTGTTGTATGGTCTTGACCACTATGCTGTACCTCAGTTTCAGCGTGTTGGCAGTCTTCTTATACCCTAGACAATCTTTCAGTAGAGCAACAATTCTTTTTTCAGATCCTCAGACAGTTCTTTGCCTTGAAGTACCATGTTATACATCTAGTGACCAGTATGAGTGTAAGAGCGAGTACACCAAATTTAACACACCTGCTCTCCATTCCCACCTGAGACTTTGTAACACTATCGAGTCACATGGCACAGTGGAGGGAAAATGGCAAATTGTGCCCAATTTGTAAATTTTTAATTAGGGGTGTACTCACTTTTTTTTGCCAACGGTTAAGACATTGATGGTGGTGTGCTATGTTGAGGGCAGACCAAATTGACATTGTTATACAAACTGTACACTGACTACTATAGATTGTATCAAAATGTCATATCTTCAATGTTGTTTTGTGCAAAGATATAATACAATATTTACAGAAATGTGAGGGGTGTGCTCCCTTTTTTAAGATACTGAACACTGAGTCCCCCTGGGCACTGGACCACCAAAGGGCATGATCTTTTGTACACCTATCTGTGTTGTATATACAATGCAGATGGGTGAACAAAGATGACTGTGGGGGCAACAAAGCCTTCACAAGGATTCCAGCCACCACGTTCACCGATCAGCACCCTACAATTTTGCCGCAAGGGTGTTGATTAGATTGAGAACCAGTGTCTGAAGTCTAAGAGGTTAAACAGCAGGGAACGAGCCAGCTCCATTCCCTGCTGTTACCAGTGGACGTCAACAGCAATTGCTGAGCAATCCCGCTACCTAGACCCTTACCAACACTATGATGTACTCATATGTCAAGTGTCAGTAAGGGGTTAAGGTGCTGGTTTTAAAGCCCTTTTCAAGACCAGCCTGTAGAATTTTAACAGAATTTCTGAAGGAGATTCCTTTCCAGCTGCGAGAGAGAGGAATGTCTTTCAGATTCTGTGATAGATTTTGGATGTTACAAATTTTTAGCTCTGAAGAAGAGCGGTGATAACTTTGTCTGATATCCCCTTGTTTCTTTAAGATCCTCCATGCAGCATCCAGACTTTGAGATGGGGTTGGCAGGCCACTGGATTGAGTACTGGGCCCTGGTCCAGAAAGTCTTGGACCTGTGGAAGGTGTTGATAATTCCCTTTGGCCAGGTTGGTAGTGGGTACCAGGATCTCTTCAGCCAAAATGGTGCTATAAGGATCAGCATTGTTCTGTTTGCTCAAACTTTTTTGGGGACTTTGGGAATTAATATAAATGCAGAGAAAGCATACAGAAGATGCAACTCCAGGATTGAGAGAAATGATCTGCCAGAGGAAAGTATTTTCTTAGAGGAAAGAGCTCTATCTGGGGTCCTCTGTTATCAAAGAGAAAATTCTTGGAATGAACATTAATTCTCTTTTCTGTAATGTTGTGCGGCTGAGAAACTCTGCTACCACACTATCTTCTCCTTTAAGGTGGACTGCCGATAGGGATGATTCTCTGGACAAAAAAAATAAATTGCTGCTAGATGACATAGGTTTCTGTTCTTTGTTACACCTCATTTGGTCAGATAAGATACCCTCATGACATTGTTGAATTCGTATGGCTCAGTGATAGATTTCATTTTTGGAAATTCACTATCCACTCCAGGGAGGAGAAAGGTCTGATTTCTTCAGAGCTTCTGACACTTGGGAAGGTGATTCTTCAACTATCAGGAAGTCATCCAAGTATGAAATAAATGTGCTCAGTCTGTGTAAATAGGCTACTAAATTCAACATGATTTTGTAAAGATTCTGGGGGCTAATGAAAGGACGAATGGTAGTGCTCAGAATTGGTAGTGACAGAGCTGTTCTCAGAAGCATGTTGATGGAGACATGGTAAGAGGAATCTTTGAGATCTAGGGAGGCCTTGTAGAGTCCTTCTTTTATCAGTCCAAAACAGATTGTCTCTATCTTGAAATCTCTGTACAGGACCGACTGATTTAATTTTTTGAGATTAATAATGGCTTGGTGGGTCGGTTTCTTCACCCAAAAAAATTAGGGGAGTAAACATGATTTCTTTTTTGATCTTCTGCTACTGGGCTAAAGCCAGTATTCTGAAGAAGGCATTTTACTTCCAATTCCAGAGCCCGCTATTTTGTTGAACTTTGCTGAAGTTCACAATGGAAAAATATTCTTAAGGTGGGTGATCGGAGGAAGGGTTAAATGAGAAACCTTTTCACTGTGCTTGAAGGACTACCATGTGCTGGAAAGTTCATTCTTCATGGTTTACTCCTTTTTTTTGATGTCAAGAGTCTTTTTCCCCTGGATATCATCTAATCCTGAACCAAAAAAAAAAAAAAGATTAATGTACAAGGTACTCTTTAAAGTCAACTTTTAGAGCCTGCATCGCCAGACCAGGAATGCAGCTATACAACCTACTGGTGTCATAAGAAATGGCAGTAGCCTGGGTAGTAAACTAAACCGCACCTACAGTAGCGGAAAGGAAACCTAATACTTTCTTAAGAACTGGAAGAGAGGCTAAAAGCTGATCTCTTGGAGTCTTACAAATAAGATGTTGTTCTAACTTTTCCATCCAACTTTTTAAAGCACCGGCAGTAGATGTAGCAGCAATAGAAGAGTGAAATATACTGGCGGTGGCTTTCCAGGATGTCTTTTAAGAGGTCCATATCTTTAAATGAAAAAGAAGATCTTTGGACAATTTAGCTAAGGGGCATCTCTCTTTGGAACTTTATCACACAATGCTGGGTCTTCCTCATGATCCTATTGAAGACAGGAATATTTTGTAATGATCTACTGAATGTTCATATGAATGGAATAGACTGTTCTTTTTTTGTATCAAGCCCCTGGAACATCTGGTCTTGGATGGAACATGATTCTTCAATATTTATAGCGGCTCTAATGACTTTGAGTTAATGATCTTTGTCTTTGAACAAAAAGAACGGACATCCAGAATCTTCATCAGAAAAGTCAGTTACTCTGATAAGTTGCTCCCTCTTCTACAGATTCTGATGAATCAGAAAAATACAGAATGGGAGGTCTGGATCTTTGTTCTAGCAAAGTATTGACTTCTTCGCGGATTATGGGGCGAAGAGTTTCTAGCAATGAAGGGGATTTATCATTCACCACCTTCCCTCTGCATCTGTAACACAAAAAATTTTCATTCAAAGAAGCCAAAGCTTTTTTTGCACATGCCACAGTCCCTCTTGGGTTTTGACTTTTTGTTCTCGCATAACCTAATAAAAGAGAGAGCAATGAATAGAGAATTAAAAACAATATGCGTACCAATAAAAACATTCTCACCCATCCCTCAAGGATTAAGTACTGGGCTTAAAGTAACAGTATTCTGCAGCATTAGCATGGACGTCGGGGGCATTGTGCGATGATGAATTGCAAAGTAGTACGTAACAACAGAACTAGCAACAAGCTAGGCTAAAAAGACTGCAGGAGGGGCTTAGAATTTCAAATTTGGCACCTGCCAGGCCATATCCCCAACATAAGTACATTAATTGCTGTTTAGAGCTAGGTCAGGAAGGCAGCCAGAACTGCCCGGAGCCCCAAAGCTTGTGCCAACATCCTGTCCCAACCCCCATGTGAGCAGGTGAGCTTTTCAGAGACAGGAAACAACTGGGAAGGTCAGGGGGAGGGTCCTTTTATTTTCTGCTTTTAAAGTGTCTTAGGAAGCAGGGATACCCTCCAGTTAGTGGCTGTTGTGGAGGTGTAGGAAAACACATATGCAGTTAAAGTTGGAGTGTCCTGGGCCCGAGTATATAACATCATTCAAGGGGTTTTACCACAAAGTAAAAATTACGTGTGAAAATTGCAAATGAAATAAACATTTTTCATCATTAAAAATTCTGTATCATTTTTGTTTGAGCTGTTTTACCTTAGTGATCCATAGCGTACAACTCGTCTCCAGGAGATATGACCAGTGATGAGAGCTCCTCAGTCTTGTCGCACATGCTCAGATGTCACTTCTCCTCTCAGACAGCTACTGTCAGTCTCTTCCCTGCTTAGTAATCACAAACTTACAAACTGTGTTTCTTCAACCCCAGGTGCTGTCATTCTACTCCTGTCCTCTGTACTTCTTAGTAAATAGCCAAACAGTGCAAATAAAAAAGAGGAAAAGAAAACCCTCAGCTTGTACATTGAGAAAAAAAAATCCATATCCATATGGTTCCTGCAGGGAATTGAACCTAGGACTCCTGTGCTGAAAGGCATAAGTGATAACCACTGAGCTACATTGTAGCTATTCACAGCCCTTTACATAAACAGACCTTTGCTTGACTAGAGTGAGCACATTGTGGGGAAAGCCATGGTGATATCAAGCCTGCTTGGTTGCATGATATGCAGTTCAAACAAATCATACACACCCCCTTTTGAACACACTGAAAGCTGAAGCAGGACAAATCAGAAATGCCTTTGTGGCAAAACCCCTTTAATTATGTTACTGTCACGGTTAACCTGTGACAGATGTCAAATCCTCTGATTTGCACACACGGCAACAACAAAAAGCAGAGACTAAGGAGCCTACTGGATTTCACCGTTTAACCTCTATACAGAAACTGTATATCTTAGTGGGAACAGCTGACCTCCAAATGCAGTACCACTAAGAAGATGAAAGTCAATATGTTAAAACAGACAGTATTCAAGCAAGATCAGGGTCCTAGCCAAAGGTCAAGGTAGGCAGCAGACAAGTATTGAGGACAAAGAAGCAGCAGAGGTCAATACTGGAAATAGCAATACAAAACACACTCAGATACACAATGAAAATTAGGAAGGTTCAAAGGACAATTGTCCCGGTAAACAGCCTCAAGATTGCAGTCAATGGAGGGTTAGCAGAAAAGTGACAAACCTGGCCCTTAGGCTGCATTAACACAGTAGTATGCAAATACCGGCTGGATTCTGATTAAAGAATCCGGCCAGTATTTTGACATAATTTACGTGATTTTGGGGGACGGTTCTATCTGCGGTTTGTGGATTCGTCCATCCTCCTCAATAACTAACATGTTCATGTTCCGCCTGAAAACCGGGCAGAAGAATGAACATGTTCTAAGTTTTTAGGAATGCTGGAGGTGTAAAAAAAACATGCGGCAGGAAATCTGTTCAGTGGAGATTGCTGAACAGATTTTCTATTAAAGTCAATCAGGATGGTTGACAATCGGTTTAACCCCTTTACGACCCTGGGCGTATGAGTACATCCCAGGGCCGCTAAGGGGCTTTGCAGGGGGATCGCTCCGCAACCCCCCTGCACAGCCGTCGGGTGTTAGCGCAAATTGCCGCTAACACCCGGTAGTAACAGCGCCGGCGGGTGGCTCCGCCTGCTGGCGCTGTTTTACCCATCAGACACCGCGGCAAAAATGGCCGCACCGTCTGAATGAACGCCGATCAGTGCCGCGCACCGATCGGTATGGTCATCGGCACCGGCACAGCTATGCTGCGCCGATCCGACGACCGGGCATGGTGGTGGGGAGCCTTGTTAAGGCTCCCGTCACTTACCCTGGCCGGTTTGCCCCACTTCCGTCCGCAGACGGGAAGTGGGGAAACCATCTTTGTACACCCTAATGCATTGCCTATGCAATGCATTAGGTTGTATTAGCAATCGCGCCCCCTAGTGGTGAAGCACCATAGGGGGACTAAATGTTACAGTAAAAAAAAAAAAAATAATAAAGTTTTAAAGTACAAAAAAAAAAAGTATTAAAAGTTCAAATCACCCCCTTTCCCCATTTTACAAATAAAATCATTAAAATAATAAAAAAGTTACACATATTTGGTATCGCCGCGTCCGTCTGATCTATAAAAATATAACATCATTTATCCCGTACGCTGAACACCGTAGAAGAAAAAAAATTCCAAACGCCAAAATTGCGTTTTTTGCTCATTTTACGTCACTCAAAAAATGGAATAAAAATGATCAAAAAAGTCGCATGCATTCCAAACTACTAGCGATAAAAAGTACACTTCAGCCCGCAAAAAATGCCCCCTCACTGACGTCCGTAGGTGTTAGTACAAAAAAGTTATTGGTCGCACAAACTGGCGCCGCGGCGCAAATGTCAAAAATAGAAAATGTTTGGAATTTTTTTACGGTACCAAAACATAACGAAAACCCTACATGTTTGGTATTGCCGGATGCGTAACAACCTGTAGAATACAGATAACACATTTTATTTACCGAAGATTGAACGCCGTAAAAGCAAATCCCCCAGAAACATGGCGATAATAATTTTTTTTCACAATTTGTCCCACTTGGAATTTTTTTGCGGTTTCCCAGTTGTAACGGTTCCGGACACGGAAGTGGATCCACTGGACCACCGCAAGCGATGGTGTACGCCACGCCAGGGAACGGAATCTAAGTAGGTCCCGGTATTCACCAGAGCCCGCCGCAAAGCGGGATGGACTTGCTGCGGCGGGAGTCTACCAGGTCGTCCCCCCTGACGTGACTTGCTTGCGGTGGCAGCCGAAGTATAGCGTGGTGCAAAATCGTCAGGCAGGCTCGTAGTCGGGGTCAGGCAGGTGGTCAGGGCAGGCAGCTATGGTTCGAGGTCGAGGACAGGCAGGAGGTCAGGGCAGGCGGCAGAGATACGTGGTCAGTAGACGGAAGCAAGGGTACGGTACACGGTAGATCAGGACGAGACAAAAGGAACGCTTTCTCATTAGGCAAGGCACTAAAGATCCGGCAAGGAGCGGGCGGAAGCGCCCAGGTGAAATAGAGGCAGTGCCCGGCAATTACCCAATTACCGGCGCACTGCCCCTTTAAATCTCACAGAGCCGGCGCGCGCGCGCCTTAGAGCACGGGGACGCGCGCGCCGGACAGCAGGAGACTGCAGGGAGACAGGAGCGCGGCTAGGTAAGTGATGGCGCGCCGGGGGGCGAGTGCACCCGCCGCCCGAGACCCGGGCAGCGGCGGCACCCGTCCCGGGGACGGGGGCAGAACTGCGTCGGCGCCCGCAGGGGGGGATCGCGGGCGCCGGACGCAACACCAGTATATTCTATAGTATAGTGAATAACACCAATAGAAATAACATCTTGTCCCGAAAAATAAAAGCACTCATGTGTATATGTAGGTGGAAAAATAAACAAGTTATGGCTATAAGAAGGCAAGGAGGGAAAAACGAACGTGTCACAAAAAAAAAACCCGGGTCCTGAAGGGGTTAAAGGCGGTTTTCAAATCTGAATAACATCTGTGAAACTGACTGAAAAACCTGCCGTGGGGACAAGCCCTTATAGTAACAAAATACCAGCACATGCACTAGAGGATAGTAGCAGTAGAAAGCTATCAGAGAGGTAGCAGTAAGTGAACGAGGTGGCAGTAATGGATAGGAGTCACACCATGGCATACGACAGTTTCATTTATTCAACAGGACAAGAAACTAGAGTCAAGGAGCCGAAAAGAAGGGGAACTTTACAGATGGTGTCATATACCCCACTGTTATAACACAGAAAATATAGTTTAGTGAAATAAATTATAAAGTTACATGTGACCTATAGTTGTAAGTGTAAATAATTTTTCGACACTATTTGTCCTGGAAATAAATTTTTTATAGGTCGATTGCCAATTAGTGTAATTTATAATTCTTTAAAACTATAACCAGCTAGAAGAAAGCACAAACGATTACATTTTTGTTTGACATCTTCACTTTCTTCATATCTAAGAAAAATTTACCATATGGAAATTTTCTCTCACTAAAAGACATCAGAAAGAAATATAAAGAGAGTATAAGGGAACATAAGGTGAACATAAAGGGCAAAGAGAAAAAGGATAAGACCTGAATAAAATAAAAGCGATCTTTAGACCACAGTAAATGGTGTACTAGGAGAAACAGCTGAATGACAACATAGCAAGAAACTCAATCAATACAGCACAGCAAGCGGGACAGTCTGACACTCGTGGTGGGCGAGCTCATGGAAGAGAGTCATTAAATATTAATCATGTGATAAGAAAACAACTCTAAAGAGGCAAGAGGTTAATCTCCTATTTACCTCATTTTTCTGCATTGACAGTTGCTTTTGTATGCAGGTTGAAAATTTTGGAATAGTTGTATTATACTGTGTGCATACATTATATAGAATATATTTGCAGATTTAGAATACAAATGTCAGCAAGACCCTGGTCATATTTGAATTGTATACAGGGTATTATGCACTGAAAATCAAACTTCCATGGTGGAAGAGCATATGCCGTAGTACAAATTCTGGACTTGCTATAATAGTATAGAAATATTTAAGAGGAGATAGTCGTCAGAATTAGGAGCACCAGCATAGTCAGTTATTTATCAACAGGAAGTAACTAGAGTAAGGAGCGAAGAGTGCGACTTTACTGTGTCACTTACCCACTGTTACCCCCATCAGACAAATATAGTTTAGTGAAATAAATTATAAGTCGAGGGGTTGGTTGAAGGTGTAATAATCTTCAGTCACCATTTGTCCTGAATAAATCTTTGTATAGGTCTGATCTGCATTAGGAAAATAAAATTCTTTAAAACTATAACCAGAGGAAGATGCAAGATTCTTTATTGTTGTGACATCTCACATCTACATACTAGAAAAAGATAGATTTCTATAAATCAGGTTTGTCCCTAAAGATACAGGAGAACAGAAAGAAAATAAACTGATTGAATTAACATAGTAATAGGGCAACAGTGAATCAAAGACAAACTATTAATAGTAACAAGCGGTCACTTGACACATCTATGCTCTGTAGGAAGAGAGCAGGACAACAGGTTGATCAGGGACAAATCAAGACGCAAGAGATCCTCCTTCACCTCCTGATAGGCAGAGTATGGAAGGAGGGTCTAATTTCTGCATTAGACATGTCTCAAAAGGCTGATTTGAATTCGTACTGAAGCACGTAAATAAGCATCAACAGGTTGGATAGAGATCGTGAGAATTTTTTGATAGTATGTAATACTTTAAAGGTACTCAAATAATAGTGATCTTTTGTAATGAAATACTATTTGCAGCCTGCTATGTTATCGTTTAAAGATTATAAATTAATAACAACCAGGATCATTGATAGCCGAGACAAACCCCCTTAAATCATCTAAATATATGTATGTTCTCAGGAAAATAAAAATAAATACCTACGCCATACTGTTCATTCTGTTTACCTCCTGCTGCCAGTGGTTGGATCGTCACTGATCACTTGGTGTGCAGAAAATAACATTTCTATATCGATCAACCCTCTAAGGGGTTAAAACAGAAGACCTGGGAAGACTGCAAAGAGTGGCAGCCCTGAAATGGAGTTGTAATTTTTATTATTTTATTCTGGCAGCAGAACAAGCTTAAAATTAATTGGACAACTCCTTTGATCCCTTAACGACCATACATTTTTCACTCGTCACCTTCCCAAAGCCATAACATTTTTTGTCTACAAAGACATATGATGGTTCATTTTGTCAAATTTTCTAAAGAGTCATTTATTAGTACTCTGTCTTGGGCATGAAAATCATTGATATTGCGTTTTTTTTTTTAACTCTGTAGTAAATAAGTTTTGTTTGTTGTAATTCTTACAATTAAGGAATGAATTTTTTTTTTTGGGTTTTTTTACAAGGACTTAGATTTTTTTTTTGTGGGCTGAAGTGTACTATTTATTGGTCCCAGTCTGGATACATGAAACTTTTTTGATCACTTTTATTCTAATTTTGAGGGGACGTGAAATGACCAATAAAAACACAATTTGTTGTTTGGAATTTTTTTTTTTACTACGGTGTTTAGCGTATGGGATAAATGATATTATATTTTAATAGATCTGACTTTTTCGGACGGTGCGATATCAATTATGTGTAACTTTATATTTTATCTTTAGTTGTACAATGGAAAAAGAGGGGTGATTTGATTTTTTTTTATACTGTGTGGGGTCAGCTTTGTCACAGGGACCACAGACACAAGAAAGTTCAAATTAAACGGGTTTTATTAAATAAGTTCACATGAAACACAAAACACTTTATTCAGCAGGGTGAAAACAAACAGAAAGATAACCTCACGTCAGGTTCCAAACAGGTTAACATAAACTGGTTAAACTCACCATAAACAGTCTCAGGCAGTGCATAGGATGCTTTTTTCCAACTTCTCTGGACAGATAAACACAGCTTCTCTTAACAACTCCAAGCTTGGAGTCCCACACCCCACCAAGGACACCTGACTTCCTGGCTTTATAGGCCAGGGAAAACCCGGGATGGATATATGGAAGCAGACATCCCACCCAACTCTAAGACTTTTCCAGTAAAAAGCCGGCCCAGACTACCACTGTTTGTAAGCAGTGATGCTAAATAAAACACATGGCTTACTTCACCACACCCCTAAACCAATGTAACACATATAGGCCCTCGATGACCAGGCCTTGTGCCTTGTCACAACATTTTTTTTACTGCAACTTTGAGTCCACCTAGTGCTTCACCACTTGGGGGCTCAATCATTGATATTGCCTATTTCAGTTTAGTACAATCAATAGGGTGTACAAATATGGCAGTTTTACTACTTCCTGCTCCAGGCAGAAACAGAAAACATGGCGGCGATGGAAGCCTTCAGAGGCTTCCAGCTGCCATGTTAACCGATCTGGCCCCACGATCTCACTGCCAGTGCCACGATCGGAGTGAGGAGCGGTGCACAGCACCATTTCTCATTCATTTAGATGCCGCGGTCATACAGTGGGCACGGAAAGTATTCAGACACCTTGAAATTTTTCACGCTTTGTTTCATTGCAGCCATTTGGTAAGATCAAAAACGTTCATTTTTTTTGGAAATTTTTTTGGGGCATTAGGAAGGGCACACGCCTGTCTATATAAGACCTCATAGCTCACAGTGCATGTCAGAGCACATGTTGTCTAAGGAACTGCTCAGGGAGCTCAGAGACAGAATTGTGGCAAGGCACAGATCTGGCCAAGGTTACAAAAGAATTTCTGCAGCACTAAAAGTTCCTAAGAGCACAGTGGCCTCCATAATCCTTAAATGGAAGAAGTTTGGGATGACCACAACTTTTCCTGGTCATCCAGCCAAACTAAGCAAATGTGAGAGAAGAGGCTTGGTGAGAAAGGTAAAGAAGAACCCCAAGATCACTGTGGCTGAGCTAAAGAGATGCAGTAGGGAACTGGGATAAAGTTCCACAAAGTCATCTATCCCTGCAGCCCTCCACCAGTAGGGGCTTTATGGAAGAGTGTGCCGACAGAAGCCTGAAGCGGACATCTGAAGGCCGCATACAGTTTGCAAAAAAACACATGAAAGTCTCCCAGCCTCTCTGGTATGATAAGACGAAGATTTAACTTTTTGGTGTTAATTCTAAGCGGTATGTGTGGTGAAAACCAGGCACTACTCCTCACCTGTCCAATACAATCCCAATAGTGAAACATGGGGTTGGCTGCATCATGCTATGGGGTGTTTTTCAGCTGCAGGGACAGAACAACTGGTTGCAATTGAAGGAAAGATGAATGCGGCCAAGTACAGAGATATCCAGAATGAAAACCTCTTCCAGAGTGCTCAGGATCTCAGACTGGGCCGAAGGTTCATCTTCAGAACATCTCTGAGACCATTCTTGACTGGCCCAGCCAGAGCCCTGATCTAAACCCAATTGAGCATCTCTGGAGATACTTGAAAATGGCTATCCACCAATGTTGACCATCCAGCTGAGGGAACTGGAGAGGATCTTCAAGGAAGAATGGCCGAAGATCCCAAAATCCAGGTGTGAAAAACTTGTTGCATCATTCTCTAGAAGACTCATGACTGTACTAGCTCAAAAGGGTGCTTCTACTCTATACTGAGCAAAGGGGCTGAATTCTTATGACCATGTGATATTTCAGTTTTTCTTCTGTTATAAATTTGCAAAAATATCTACATTTCTATTTTTTTTCTTTCAAGATGGGGGGGGGTTACAGAGTGTACATTAATCAGCAAAAAAATTAACTTTTTGGATCTCACCAAATGGCTGCAATGAAACAAAGAGTGAAAAATGTATAGGTGTCTGAATACTTTCCGTACCCACTGTATTTGCCCATATGTACCAATACTTCCAGATGCGGTAAGGGGTTAAAGTGTCACTATAAAAAAAAGTTTTGTTTAAATAGTGTATTTACGTTAATGGTGTATTCCAAAAGTACTTACTGCTCACCAGTTCATCAGGGATGATTAAAAATATCAGGGAAAAAAGCAAAAAAAAAAAAAAAAAAATCTTACCTTCATAATTCGTTCCAGTGCTGTGCGTGGTCCCAGTGATTCCTGCTGATGTTATCACCGTTTATTTTTGTTGTGACCCTGCAGCCATTTACAGGCCGCAGTAGTTATACCACACTTGAGCGCTGTGGCTTGTGATTAGCTGCAGGGCCATGTAAAGACTTAACGGTGATGTCATTGGCTGAGATTAGTAGCATCAGCTATGGTGCTGGAATGAGCGGGTTTACAATTTATTTTATTCTTGATTTCTGAACATCCCCAATGAACTGATGAGCAGTAAGTACTTTTGGAACAGTCTTTTACATCTATTTAACAATTTTTGGCTATGTTTTTTTTGTAAATATGACACCATCCATATTTAAAAAAAAAAAAGAAAGAAAACAAATCCTACAGTTTTCACTCTAGCCACGCCACCAAAGCTAATAACAGGTTGACGCTTCCTGTTCTGTAGAGATCACTTCTCAGCAGTCTCCTCGTTATCATCACAGGCAGGATTACATTGACATGTGACATCTATGTCTAGATAACATAGGATGCACTATCCACAGGACGTGATAGTCACAGCTTTCCTCTCCTCCATCTTCTTTCTGCATAATGACTTCTTCCAAGGTCACAGAGAATGTTTGGAAAACTCCCCTTAGGAGTCAAGGAGTGAGCTCCTGTTACTAGGATTCTATGTCATGCAGCTACTGTAAAGCACATCTCTAAATGCTGTTCAAAGCAGCTCAGATAAGATGGCTGCCCCATAACTATATAGTAAAAATCAGAATTTAAAAAAATCCACAATCAAAAAAATGTAAAGATTAAAAAAAAAAATTCATATCAGCATTTGGATTCGTTCCACGTGCTCTATTTCCACTTTCTTCAGAGGACCAATAAAGACATTCCTTCGCAATTAGCAGTCAATACTTTTTCTAATTAGTGTTTCTTCTGATCTCTAAGCTTCTGTGGCCACTGATGCATTGAGGTGTTAGTCCTGCTACATAGGTAGAGAAGATAGCAGGATTGAGTGGTATCTTACAGATCACGGGATCTTGCTACTGAAGCTACTCTTACACCATCCTCTCTCATTGATTAGCATTAGTGTCCAGAACGTTCACACAGGGCAGCTATATTGTGCCGCTAATTTACATATTATAAAGTAGCAATAATGTGGAAACAATAGAACTTTTGAAAAAAGAAGTGGATGTAATGGGAAGTGCCATGGTCCATGCTTTGGTCCGTGGTCGCCCTCATTCCAGGGTTCTGGGTGCATAGTGCTTACTGATGGCTATCAGGAGAGAAAGGCTAGCCCGTTTGGTCTCATCCCACAGAAGATCTACTGTAACAAACTGCTAAAAAAAAAATTGTTCTGGGTAAAAGAACACACAGTCATAAATTATAACTAGTCACAGACTAGTCAAAGAGACCATTCAGACCTGTTCTTTGCCAGCATCAACTACAGTGGGCAGGTGGGCATCAGAACTGGATCATGCAGCAATGTGGCCTGGTCTGATCAATCAATTTTATTTTGTTACATCATGTAGATTGCTGAGTGCACAAGGGTCACCTACCTGATAGTGTTACTTTGACACACCTACATAAACATGAAATGCTTGAAGAAGAATCCAGCAAATACTTCCAGTAAAGAATAATTCAATTTTATTTAATCCACATTCAAGTCCACAGAAAATAAAAAAATTGCTGACACGTTTCAAACACATTCTTAATCTTAAAACCGTGTTGTCATGGAGACCGCACTCATTCCAGGGTCAACTGCCCGACTTGGGGTGTATCGTGATGTTGCACTCCCCTTAGGGGTACACAAGGTCAGCCAGATACGGTTTCACAATTAACTCCTGTACACACGGGCACAGGAAGACCCAGGGAGTGCGAGAGGATACCCCACTCGCCCACAACCCTGATCGGCTAGGAGAGATCTATTTACCCGCACCGATATAGCCCGGTAAGCCCGATAGACTGCCACAAGTTCCTCATTAGCTATAAGACTGGTCCATTACAGACTCATAAGCAGACCAGGAACCTGCCTTGGATAGTAATATACTAGAAAACGTAATGAGGCTGTGCACATCTAAAATATACTTTGAAAAACGCAAGCATAGGTGCACACTGAAAAGGCAATAGCATACATCTAACACAAATATCAGTGGCACACTAAAGACTAAGTAAAACCTCAAGGTATATAGAATATGGAAATGCATTACTGCTAAGGAAAATATGAAAAACCTGGGACTCTTAGTTTACAGTATTTGATCAAAGATTGTATTAAGCTCACCTCCCAATAGCGTCAAGGGGATCCCAGAGCAGGTGAGTCCCTACACTGAACATGTTACCTCACTAAGCGTCAATCCAGACTGCAACTTCAGGGAATGGTAGGAACTAGCAATTGGATTATCCTGCACTGGTTTAAAAGAGGCAGCTGAGTGCAGCAAGCCAATGAGATTGCCATTTCTCAAATAGACTACAAAACGTAATGAGGCTGTGCACATCTAAAATATACTTTGAAAAACGCAAGCATAGGTGCACACTGAAAAGGCAATAGCATACATCTAACACAAATATCAGTGGCACACTAAAGACTAAGTAAAACCTCAAGGTATATAGAAATATTGGAAATGCATTACTGCTAAGGAAAATATGAAAAACCTGGGACTCTTAGTTTACAGTATTTGATCAAAGATTGTATTAAGCTCACCTCCCAAAACGTCAAGGGGATCCCAGAGCAGGTGAGTCCCTACACTGAACATGTTACCTCACTAAGCGTCAATCCAGACTGCTAGTTCCTACCATTCCCTGAAGTTGCAGTCTGGATTGACGCTTAGTGAGGTAACATGTTCAGTGTAGGGACTCACCTGCTCTGGGATCCCCTTGACGTTTTGGGAGGTGAGCTTAATACAATCTTTGATCAAATACTGTGAACTAAGAGTCCCAGGTTTTTCATATTTTCCTTAGCAGTAATGCATTTCCAATATTCCTATATACCTTGAGGTTTTACTTAGTCTTTAGCGTGCCACTGATATTTGTGTTAGATGTATGCTATTGCCTTTTCAGTGTGCACCTATGCTTGGGTTTTTCAAATTATATTTTAGTTGTGCACAGCCTCATTACGTTTTGTAGTCTATTTGAGAAATAGCAATCTCATTGGCTTGCTGCACTCAGCTGCCTCTTTTAAACCAGTGCAGGATAATCCAATTGCTAGTTCCTACCATTCCCTGAAGTTGCAGTCTGGATTGACGCTTAGTGAGGTAACATGTTCAGTGTAGGACTCACCTGCTCTTGGATCCCCTTGACGTTTTGGGAGGTGAGCTTAATACAATCTTTGATCAAATACTGTAAACTAAGAGTCCCAGGGTTTTCATATTTTCCTTAGCAGTAATGCATTTCCAATATTCCTATATACCTTGAGGTTTTACTTAGTCTTTAGTGTGCCACTGATATTTGTGTTAGAAGTAATATACTAGAGACATAGGATATGGACACGTGAGATCGGCTTGATCGGGACAACAGACCAGCTCAGGATCAAAGTTTATATATTTTTAATCGCCTTGTGAGCGGACTAGACAAACAATACATACACAGGGATATAACTATACATATATTGGTCAGAGGTGCAAATAAGTATATGGGTACAGACAAAAGAGGCAGCAAGATGTGTCTATTTACCTTAGGTTGGCCTTGTGCTAGGCATGCATGGGTGCACAAATGTGGGCTATGGGTCCTGTGTGGATGCTGCTGGAATGCTAGTGCGTGTACTCCCACCCCCAGTCCAGTAGAGACAGCCCTGAGCTCAGGTGGACTCAGACTTATAACTGTACTGTACACATCACACCTCTGTCCCACCCTTGGGACATTCTACATGCTCCTCCCTTCCAGGGAGGCTCATATCCTGGCAGGGAAATGGGACACAGCCAAGCCAATGGTACCATCAGAACTGGATGGGCCTAAGCTACGGCTGGGTACCAAACACTGGGTTGCTGCTCTGTTCCTTGTACCAGTTATCCGTCTCTGCTTGCCCATGGCTCCCACAAATACGGAAGTGACACCTATTCGTGTGGAATGCTTCATATTTAAAAATATGAAACTGGGTGTGCCTTTGATGCAGACTAGACTATGTCCACTTCTTCATTGCAGCGGTATCCCCCAATGGCAGTGGCCTCTTACATCAGGATGATATACTCTGCCAAACTGCAGAAAATGTTTAGGAATGTTTTAAAGAACATGACAAGAGTATATTGTGTTGACTTGACCTTCAAATTCCAAAGATCACAATCTGGTGGAGGATCTTTGGGATGTGCTGGAAAACCATATCTGATCCATGAAGGCTGCGCCTCACAACTCACAGAACATGCTGCCAACATCGTGGTGTCAGATACCACAGGACACCTTCAGACATCATGTGGAGTTCAGGCCTCAATGGACACTCACACATTATGACAATTGCTGTGTGGTAAACTCTCAACAACGGTGTACTAGATAAGCCTTTACTGTACATTCTTTTGCCACTTAACCCCTTAAGGACCCAGCCAGTTTTGGCCTTCCTGACACAGCCCTATTTTTGAAATCTGGCATGTGTCACTTTATGTGAGAATAACTTTTTGACACTTTTACCTACCCATGTGATTCAGAGATTGTTTTGTGCTTTAAGTTAGTAAGAAATTTTTATCCATACAATCCTTGTTTGTTTGTGAAAAATATCAAAATTTCATGAAAATTTTGAACAATTTGTGATTTTGAAAGTTCCAAAATTTCTGCGTGCAAAACAGTTAATTATTCACCACAAAATAGTTTATAACTAGCATCTACCATATGTCCACTATGGGTTGGCATAATTTTTTTAAATGTCTTTTTTTTTTTAAATGACATTAGAGGGCTTAGAAACTTAGTAGTAATTTCTCACATTTTCAAGAAAATTTGCAATATACATTTTTTAGGGACCACTCCAGTTCTGACGTGGCTTTGAGGTGCCTTCATGTTAGATACCCCCCATAAATGACGCCATCTAAGAAACTAGACCCCTTAACGAATTTATAACACTGTGTAGGAAGTTTGATAACCTTTAGATGTTTCACAGAAATGAAAGCAAAGTGGAGGTGAAATTTCAAAATTTCACTATTTTTTCAGATTTTCAATATTTATCCATTATTCACTGAAATACGGTAAATGTGACAAGGTAAATGCAACTTAATATCAATTCCCCCAGGTCTGACGTTTTTATAGATATCCCATATGTGGCGGTAGTGCATTATTTGGCTCAACCATAAGCCCCAGAATAGGAGGAGCACCTACTGGACTCTGGGGTCTCATTTTCAATACGATTTTATTTAGGCGCCATTTCAGGTTTGAGGACACCCTAAGGTGCTAAAACTTAATAAACACCCCTAAAAAGACCGCATATTGGAAACTACACCCCTTAAGGAATATATCCAGGGGTGCAGTGAGTATATAGACCCCACAGGTGATTCACAATTTTTTTTTAGCATTAGGCTGTGAAAATGAAAAAAAAATGTTTTCCAAAAATCTGCAATTTTACCTTAAAATGTTTCATATTTACAAGGAATCCTTGAAAAAAGAACCCTAAAACTTTGTCAAGCAATTTCTTCCAAGTTCGGCAATACCCTATATATTGGCGTTAACTGCTGTTTGGGCTCATGGCAGGGCGTACAAGGGAGGAAGCGCTATTTGGCTTTTGGAACGCAGATTTTGGTGGGGCCATGTCGCATTTGCAAAGCCCCCAAAGTAGCAGAACAGGTGAAACCTTCCAGAAGTCGCCCCATTTTGGATTCAACACCCATCAGGGATCTCATCTAGGGGTGTATTGTGCATTTTGGGTGCACAGGTGTTCCATAGTTTTTTTTTTTAGCATTGGGCCATGAAAATGGGGGGTAAAAACGCAGTTCGGTCATTGTTTTTTGAGTTTCAATTTTACAGCATTCACCATTCAGTGTAAATGACAGGAAAACTTTACTATGGGGGTTGGTACAATTACAATGATATGAATTTTATATTGTTTTTTCTGTTTTATTACTTTTACACAATATAAATGTTTATAAAAAATTGCGATTTTATGTTGTCCTATTCTGACAGCCATAACTTTTTTATTTTGCTGTGTGCAGAGCTGTGTATGGGCTTGTTTTTTGGGGGATGATTAAGTGTTTTTTGGTACCATTATGGGGGTGCATATAAAACCTATTTTCAAAATCAGCAATTTTGGGAGTGTTTTTTTTTTTTTTTTTTTTTATGCGGTCACTGTATGGTATATATGGCATGCAAGTTACTCAGCGGGTAATGAAAATTCAGCGATCCCCAACTTGTAGATTTTTTAATTTTACTGCTTTTATCAATAAAAACATTTTTTATTCAACCGGGAAAACACGATTTTGCATCGCCATAGTCTAGAGCCAAACGTTTTTTTCTGTGTAGGGCTTCTTTTTGGGGGATAGTTGACGTTTTATTATATCTTTTTTGGGGGACAAGATTTTTTGATCGTTTTTAAACCCGTTTTTTGGGGGAAAAAGGCAGGGTGAAGAAAATCTGCAATCCTATAGTGTTTTCCTTTTTTTATTTTTACGGCGCTCACCGTGCAGTATCCGTATATGTTAGCTTTACTCTTTGGGGCATACATTACGGGATATCCTGTATAAAAGTTTTTTTATGTTGAAATACTTTAAAAAAAAAAAAAAAAGTGTTTTTAGTGTGTAAAAGAATATTCATGCATCGCTATTTTATTTTTTTATATACAGAGCTGTGTAAGGACTTTTTTTTCGGGATAAACAGACGTTTTAATTGTTACAGCTTTGGCGTTTCTAAGAGTTTTTGATCACTTTTTATTCCATTTTATGTGCTGTGGGATGTTTTTTTTTACTGCGTTCATCGTACGAGTTAATTAACATGACAGATTTATAGGGCAGGTCATTACACACACGGCGATACAAAATATGGGTACTTTATTTTTTATCTTTTTTGGGGCGATTGGCCATTGTAAAGGGGAAAAGGGCGATGTACGGGTTTTTATTTTATTTTTTGTGTTTGTGTTTTACTTGTATTTTACACTTTTTTACTCTTCCCCATAGGGGATTTTTAACATCATCAGATTGCTGGTATAAGGCAGTCCAGTACACAGGATTTACTACTGTGGACTGGTCGTCATGACAACTGTCAGTCACGATGCCCACAATGAATTGTGGGCATCGTGACGTCACAGATGACCTCGGGAAGTGACTTTCACTTCCCGAGGGCATCTGACTGTAGATCGCTGCCGCACTGTGGTGCGGCAGCTGCCGGGAGCAGGCTGGAAGAGCTCACTCCTCCTGCCTGCGGTACAGTCTGTACAGTACAGAGAGTGAGCTGGAAATGGCGTTCACAAGGCAATGCAGTTAAATATATACAATATGATCATGTGATTTTAGCAGCCAACGAGAAATTACACCTCAGCAATGACGTTTTTGACACTTCTCTGTTCTCTGCACTGATTGGATGGCCGCAAAAAGTGCAGAAAGATGATTGGATGGCCGCCAAAAGTGCAGAAAACCGCTGAAAATGAAAATGGCGTGTCGAACTAGAACTTTACTCGAACGAACAGTAAAATGTTCAGTTTAGTTCGAGTTCTAAAAATTCGAGAAGTTCTACTAGAACTTAACTTTTCTAGAACGATGTGATCAACACTACTGGTGACCATTACCTTTTTTCTCTTACCATATTACTGTTTTACTTACAATTATATTGTATGTCTTCATTTAGGCTATACTCAACTTTAAATAAAGCTTCTTAAAATATGGAGAAAAAAAAATCTATCCCCTTTTGTACTCGCTGAGTCGCTGCCATTCCAATGTTGCACCTGTCGGCGGTGTCTCTAGTCTGTACTATTTCATTGCTATCACCGCTCAGGAAGTGAAGGTCACATCACAGCAGTAGCGCACCATTTACAGGGACTGGAAGTTAAGAGACAGGAGAACCCGCCTGCAGCTTCAGCACAGCAATGGTTGTGGTTTTTTATGTTGGGATGATGAGACGGTTCGGAGAGGCAGGTGGGAGAGGTGTTCTTATTTAATGCACTTGTTTCCTTAAAGGTGTTTTCCCATCTGGGTGTTTCACACAGCCTGTTCTTCACAGACTCCCACTTTGTGTTCAGGCTGTGGGTGGTTCTGCAGCAGTGACTGACATTTTAGCTCTCCTATTCCTAGCTGAGCCTGTTAGAGAGAAATAAGCTTTTAACAGTAAGGCACAAGGCTAAAGAGCAATAAAGGGCAAAGTTCATAAGTAAGAACGATAAACAAGCTCCTGCGCTCCTGATAATGTAAGAAATATTAATTATTATTAACAATATTAATATTCTTGAATATTAATATTGAACAACAACAATATTCCCATCAAGATTCTCAGGGGACGGTCAGCGAAGAAAGAGATATCAACGACAAATGTAAAAAAAGAGATTATATTTTATCCAGAATGAAATGGGGTAAAAATACATTAAAATTATACACAACAAAAATGGTCACAAAAACAATAAGGATAAAATCAGTAACAAGGAAAGAATATCAAACCATGGCATATCAACACCTATATAACCACACCCTGTGAAACAACACAACAACAAAAGAGAATAAGCAAAACAATACAATAACTCCAGAAACAAAACAACAATACCTAGAATGGAGAGGTATGCAAAAATATCTACCGGAATCTGAACTAGTTCCTCCTGGTCTACTACACAAGACCTTCCAATGGACTTCCTTCCTCTCAGGGGTTTGGACCTCAGAAGCCTCAGTCCTCACCAGCTCCCAGAAGCCTCCCTGTCCTGTTATCCTGTCTCTAGCTCTTTCCAGGTCTGGCTATATATACTATTTTTGGACTCAAAGGCTTGCATAGACACAAACTAATATCTGTCTTGAGATCTGCTGAATCATGTTTGTCTCCCCCCCAAAAAAAAAAAGTTTACATAAAAACACTCCGGAGACAGACATGCCGACTCTTTTGTATCTGTACACAATTTTTTTTAAATATAACTTGTTTGACAAACTGCCAGTCTATAGCTGAATTTGATCAGGCCAATCTCTATCTGTCTACATACAAAGAAGTCAACTCTTAAATGCCGCTAGTCTGCAAGTCTGTATAGGTTTCTAATAGATCCTTCTTTATATGTAGAAAGAAACAAGGCATTTATCTTTATACATATTAATTAGGCACACAGTATTTTCAGTTCACACAATTGTCCTTTGAGCTAGACTCAATCTAACTAGACAATACCTATTTAGAAATGCAGATATTCAGATTATTACAATTTGTGTGTATACTGGAAGCCTGTTCAAACCCAGCAGCCATTTTGGATAACTTTCTACTTACAATTACATATACAGTATAAGTTTAATATACACATATTTCTTCATAAATCACATTTACAGATTATTCACATTTATGCATATCTTACAATAAGACACAGCAACGAGTGATTTTATGATTTATTTATTATAGATAGCAATGTGAAAAATAAAGAAAAAAATAAATTAAAAAATAACATGGATTTAAATAGTAGGTCATTTCCTGATGACATATCCTTTAAATACATTTGATGATATTTCTGAGGATGCTACAGATGTGTAATTAGTAAGAAAATGCAATATGATAATTGGAGTTGTGTGCCTTAAGTGTGGTGGTTGTAGTAGTTCAAATGCCTGGCTTTGGGTTACCCAAGATGAATCCAGTGATATAGACTTGGGCTTTTATTATTTGCCATTGTGGATATGAAATTTTGGAAAGTAGGAAGAACCTTGTACACTATTCCACAATATATTAGCACTGCAGAACAGAACAGTGTACAAGTGTTGGGGTTCAGGGGTACACTGCGTGACTACTGCTGTCCAAACTGAACACTGAGTGCCGGCATGAAGAAATGACACCAAAACACAGATCGCTGGTGTGAGCTCTACTCCTCAGTGTGTAGCAGGCCCAGACTGACTGCCTTCATTGCAATACAATGGATTTTACAAATTGGTTTCAGGGGCGTGGTTAAGGTCCTTTGTTTCTTGCATTCTTCAGGAATGTGGCAGATATGGTCATGGTTTCCACCCAGGTCCATGCTGCCACATAGTGGGGAGTGTTCCAGGAAGCAGGCGCCATCTTGGAGTATCTCTGCTGTTCAGCTAAGCTTATATGTATAATAATGTTTTTGCACCACAAACTTCATTACAAAATCATTAGAAAAATATATGTTTCCCCTCACAATCTCCCCTAAAACATTATTACACTCTGACCCTGAGTTTGTTTCATATTGTTTCTTCCCCTAATCTAAAATCACCTGTGCCTGCCAAGGCTGGGTGGGAAAAGGGATGTGGATGCTTCACCAGGTTTGAGATGAGCCAATCCTTTGCGACCCCCCTTTGTAGTTGGATTTTCCCAGCCCTGACAGGCCCCTATTCTTTCCCTTTTAACCTCTTCCCGACATTGGGCGTATGCATACGCCCTAGCGGGAAGTGACTTCCCGCAAATGGACATATGCATACGCCCTGGCGATCGCGCGGGCTTGCAGGCGAGCCGCGAGCGATCGCGACATGGAACCAGCGGTAAATTACCGCTGGTTTTCATGCCTCATCACCCCGGGCCCGGAGTGAGCTCGGCGCGGGTGAAAAAACGCTCATTACCGCAGCCTGTCATGGCCGCAATAATAAAGGGCGCAGGCAGGAGTAGTAAGCCCCCTCTGCGTACCTCGGGGGCGCGGCAGAGATGCCGCTCGCCCATCTCCAACCGGACTCCCCGGATGCTTTCTGAAAGCATCCGGTTAGTCTGATGACGTCACCATGCCCACAAGGGCATTGTGGGCATGGTGTACTGTTGCCATGGCGACCTGTGCACAGCAGTAACGCTGTGCACAGATCACCTCTTCAAACAGCAATCTAACGATTGCTTTTCCCCAGTGGGGATTTGCTGTTACAAATCCCCACGGGGGAGAGGTAAAAAAATGTGAAAAAGTAAAAAAAAAAGTAAAAAAAGTAAAACACGAACACAAAAAATAAAATTAAAACATGTATACTGCCCTTTTCCCTTTACAAACTCAATCACCCCAAAAAAGATAAAAAAAAAAAATAAGTACCCATATTTGGTATCGCGCAGGCGTAACGCCCTTTACCCTATAAATCTGTCTGTTTAATTAACCATACGGTGAACCCCGTAAAAAACAAAAAACAAAAAACAGTCACAGAATTGCGATTTTTGTACATCCTGCAGCACATAAAATGGAATAAAAGCGATCAAAAACTATATAAAGCCAAAGTTGTATAAATTTAAAAACGTCAGTTCATCCCGCAAAAAAAAAGTCCTTAACGTCTCTGTATAGGGAAAAATAAAAAAAGTTATGGCTCTCAGAAGACAACGATGCATAAATTTATTTAACACAATAAAAACACTTTTTTTTTTTTTAAAGTGCTTCCAAAATTTTAAAAAAAACTATATAAATAGGGTATCGCCGTAATCGTATCGACCCAGAGAGTAAAGTAATGGTCATGGATATCCCACGGTGAGCGCGGGTTAAAAATAAAAAACACTATGGGGATTGCAGTATTTTTCTTCACCTTGCCTTCCAAAAAACGGATTTAAAACTGACCCAAAAAGTCTTGTCCCCCAAAATGATACCAATAAAAACTTCAACTCATCCCGCAAAATCAAGCCAAACACAGCTCTGTACACAGAAAAATAATAAAGTTATGGCTGTTTTCCTTTTTGAATAAAAGTGTTTTTACTGTGTAAAAGCCGTAAAACATAGAAAAAAATGCAAATTGGGACTCGCTGTAATCGTATCGCGCCGCTGAGTAATTTAACTGTCAGCTATACTGCATGGTGACCGCTGTTAAAAAAATAAAATAAAAAACACTACAGGAGTGTTGTATTTTGTTCAAAATGCCTCACAAAACCTTAAAAAAAAGTGATCAAAGCAGCATATGCACCCCCATTTGGTACTAATAAAAATGTAACTCATCCCACAAAAAAAAGCCATAATCAGCTCCGTAGACAGAAAACTGAAAATGTTATGGGTATCGAAAGGCAACTAAAACGCATTTTTTATGACCCTTTTCTATTGTGTAAAAGTAATAAAAAATAAAAAAAATTATAAAATTTATCATTGCAATTTTTACCGCCCCATAGTAAAGTACTGATTTTTCTGCATGGCGAACCTTTTTTAAAATTGAAGCCCCAAAAAAAATGGTGGAATTGCGTTTTCCCTCTTTTTTAAAACCAAAGCAAAAAAAAAATAAATTTGGAAACTGGTGCCCCCTAAAAGCCAAAACCCCCTAGATAAGATTTGAGGCGTGGAAACCCAAAAAAGGGGGGGGCTTTGGAAGGTTTCACTGTTTGGTACTTTGGGGGGGTTTTTAAATGCGACATGGCCCCACAAAATTGCGTTCCAAAAGCCAAGTAACATCCCCCCCTTATAGCCCCCCCCTGCGCCAAAAAAAGCAGTTTTCACCGCTGTGGGTATTGCTGAACTTGGAAGAAATTGGTAACAAAATTTTGGGTCCTTTTTTACAAGGGTGCCTTGAAAAAATTAAACATTTTTTAGCTAAATTTTCAGTTATTTGGGAAAAAAAAATGATTTTTATTTTTAAGCCCAATGCTAAAAATTTTGTGAAACACCGTGGGTCGTATCTCACTAACCCCTGTATATATTCCTTTAAGGGGTTTTAGTTTCCCTATGGGTTTTTTAGGGGGATTTTTAAGTTTTTGACTTGGGTGTCACAAACCTGAAATGGGCTAAATAAAATGTAAAGAAATTTGGACCCAGAGTCCATGGTGCCCCTCCTATTTGGGGCTTTGGTTGAGCCAATAGTTACTAGGGCCACATTGGGGGTACTTGAAAAGCCAGATTGGGAAATCCCAAAATTATGTTGCATTTCCTGATCACAATTACCCTATTCTTGTGAAAAATGTATAAAAATTGAAAATCTGCAAAAAAAGTGAAATTTTGAAATTTCACTTCCCCTTTGCTTTATTCCTGTGCAACACCCAAAAGGGTTAATAAACTTCTAAATGCTGTTTTGAATATTTAAGGGGTGTAGTTTCTTAGATGAGGTCATTTATGGGGGTATTAACATACAGGTCAATCAAAGTCATGTTTGAAATTTGACGGGTCCCTAAAAATGTATATTGCAAATTTTTTGGAAATTTGAAAATTATACTAAATTTCTAAGCCCCCCAATGTCGTAAAAAAAAAAAGAAAGACATTTTAAAAAAATGATGCCAAACTTACAGCAGACATATGTAGATGTAGTTTATAAACTTATTTTTATGGAATATCTATCTGTCTTACATTCAGACATTTTTGAAGTTTGAAATTGGTAATTTTTCAAATTTTTCACGATACTTTGATATTTTTCACAAATAAACAAGCATTTTTTGGACCAAAATTTCTTACTATCTAAAGCCACAAAAGTGTCACGAGAAAAACAATCTCTGAATCACATGGGGTAGGTTAAAGTGTCAAAAAGTTATTCTCACATAAAGTGGGCAATGACAGATTTAAAAAATGGGGCTCTGTCAGAGAGGCCAAAACTGGCTCCGGCGGTAAGGGGTTAAACATCTGGATTCTAATCTTGGTAAAGAATTGTGGTTCTCAGTAGTGATGAACGATTACGTCGACTATCGTCATCGGGTCGGTAGTCGATATCGGCAATTATCAAAACGATTTCCGATAGTCGATAATAGATTATCGCCTATGACCCTTAAAGTCTATGGGAGAGGAACATCACCTTCATTTTACACCAAACAGGGCTGGAGAAGCTGGAATTAACATCCACAACAGTCAAATGGATACGTGCTAATCTTAGGCAACACTTAGGTTATAAAAAACCACGAAAAAAAAATACAGACCATTCACTATCCCTGTCTTGTACCACAAACATGACCCCTTTAAACCCGCCTGACACACAAATTAAAAAGTGCTAGAAGGCAGTATTATTTGAAAAATCATTTTACTTGAACAGGCATTGACTATCCCTGTCCTGGAACGCAGCATGACCCTTAAACCTGTTTTGACCACAGATTAAAAAGTGCAGGAAAAAGAGTTTTGAACCACCATTTTTGTTTAACTGGACATTGACTATACTGTCTGGACCACAGCATGAGCCCCCAAAATGCATGACCCCAGATTAAAAAGTGCCGGAAAAAGGAATCTTTTAACCACCATTTTAGCTGAACTGGACATTGACTATACCTGTTCTGTACCACAGTATGACCCTTAAACCTGTCTGACCCACAGATTAAAAAGTGCCGGAAAAAGGAGTCTTTGAACCCATTTTAGTTGAACTGGACATTGACTACATCTGTCTGGGCCACAGCATGAGCCCAAACTGCATGACCCCCAGATTTAAAAAATGCCGGAAAAGAAGTCTTTCAAACCCCATTTTAGTTGAACTGGACATTGACTATATCTGTCCTGGCCACAAAATGAGCCCCAAACCCGCATGACCCCCAGATTTAAAAAATGCCGGAAAAGGAGTCTTTTAACCCCCATTTTAGTTGAAAAGGACATTGACTATATCTGTCCTGGACCACAGCATCAGCCTCAAACCTGCATGACCCCCACATTTAAAAAGTGCCGGAAAAAGGAGTCTTTTAACCACCATTTTAGTTGAACTGGACATTGACTATATCTGTCCTGGACCACAGCATGAGCCCAAACCTGATGACCCCAGATTTAAAAAGTGCCGGAAAAAAAGGGGTCTTTCAACCACCATTTTAGTTCCACTGGACATAGACTATCCTGTTCTTACCACAGTATGACCATTAAACCTGTCTGACCTACAGATGAAAAAGTGCCAGAAAAAGGAGTCTTTGAACCACCCTTTTAGTTGAACTGGACATTGACTATACGTGTTCTGTACCACAGTATGACCATTAAACCTGTCTGACCCACAGACTAAAAAGTGCCCGAACAAGGAGACTCTGACCCCCCATTTGAGTTGAACTGGTCATTGACTATATCTGTCCTGGACCACAGCATGAGCCCCAAACCCGCATGCCCCCGATTAAAAAAGTGCCGGAAAAAGGAGTCTTTAAACCACCATTTTAGTTCCACTGGACATAGACTATCCCTGTTCTGTACCACAGTATGACCATTAAACCTGTCTGACCCACAGATTAAAAAATGCCGGAAAAAGGAGTCTTTGAACCACCATTATAGTTGAATGGAAAATTGATATACTGTTCTGTACCACAGTATGACCAATAACCCGTCTGACCACAGATTAAAAGTGCGGAAAAAGGGTCTTTGAACCACCATTTTAGTTGAACTGGACATTGACTATATCTATCCTGGGCCACAGCATCAGCCCCAAATCAGCATGACCCCCAGATTTAAAACGTGCCGGAAAAAGGAGTCTTTCAACCACCATTTTAGTTGAACTGGACATTGACTATATCTGTCCTGGACCAAGCATGAGCCCCAAAACCCGCAAAACCCCCAGATTTAAAAAGGCTGGAAAAAGGAGTCTTTGAACCACCATTTTAGTTGAACTGGACATTGAACATATCTGTCCTGGGCCACAGCATGAGCCCCAAACCTGCATGACCCCAGATTTAAAAGTGCGGAAAAGGAGTTTTTAACCACCAATTTTAGTTGAACTGGGACATTGACTATACTGTTCTGTTTCCACAGCATTTACCCTTAAACCTGTCTGACCCACAGATTAAAAGTGCCGGAAAAAGGAGTCTTTGAACCACCATTTTAGTTTAAATGGACATTGATATATCTGTCCTGGGCACAACATGAGCCCTAACCTGCATGACCCCCAGATTTAAAACGTGCCGGAAAAAGGAGTCTTTGAACACCATTTTTTGGTGAACTGGACATAGACTTATCTGTCCCGGGACCACAGCATCAGCCCCAAACTGCATGACCCCAGATTTAAAAAGTGCGGAAAAAAAGGGGTCTTTGAACCACCATTTTAGTTGAACGGGACATTGACTATACTGTCCGGACCACAGCATGACCCCCAAAACCTCATGGAAAAAATTTTAAAATCCCGGAAAAAGGAGTTTTTTTAAAAACCACCATTTTTATTTTAACTGGACTAGACTACCCCTGTTCGTACCACTTGACCATTAAACCGTCTGACCCACAGATTAAAAAGTCCCAGAAAAAGGAGTCTTTCAACCACCATTTTATTGAACTGGACATTGACGTCCCTGTTCTGTACCACAGAAACCCTTAACCCCTTCGGGGCCCCGGCGTTTTTTTTTTGTGACACTTTCTTTTTCCCCCCCCCCCCCCCCCCCCCTAAAAGCCTAACTTTTTTTTTTTTTCCACCTACAAACAATGAGGGCTTTTATTTTGCAGGAAAAGATGTCCCTTCAAGGGTGTTATTCACTAACTATAGAATTAAACGGGGAAACCGCCAAAAAAATTCAAAGTGGGACAAATTGGAAAAAAACAATTTTCTCCATTTTCTGGGGTATTTGCCTTAGGGGTTTTTCAATTTTTCGGAAATAAAATCTGAATCGTATTTACGGTTGTTACGCATCCCAATACCAAACTTGGGGTTTCCCTTATGATTTGTACCTAAAAAAAATTCCAAACATTTTTTTTTTTTGACTTTTGGGCCCCGCGGCGCCGTTTGTGGGCGGCCAATAATTTTTTGTACAACCCCTACCGCACTGAGGGTGCATTTTTTGGGGGCTGAAGTGTGCTTTTTATCGCTTATTTTGGGAATGCATGAAATTTTTTTGATCATTTTTATTCCTTTTTTTTAGTGCGTAAAATGAGCAAAAAACGCAATTTGTTTTTTGGAATTTTTTTTCTTCTACGGTGTTCAGCGTACAGGATAAATGATGTTATATTTTTAAGAGGGATTTTTTTGGACGCGGCAAAAACCAAAAATGTGTTACTTTTTTATTATTTTAAAATTTTTTTTGAAAAATGGGGAAAGGGGGGTGATTTTGAATTTTTTAATCCTTTTTTTTTACTTTAAAACTTTATTTTTTTATTTTTTTTACTGTAACATTTAGCCCCCCCTAGGGTGCTTGCCACTAGGGGGCGCGATTTTTAAATAAACCAATCATTGATGGGAAACCATTAGGGTGTACAAAATGGCGGCCAGGGAAATGACGGGACCTTTCACCATCCCGGCGTCGGATCGGCGCGGGTGCGCGACCCCCCTGCAAAGCCCCTTTAGGGGGGCCCGGGGGAGGGGTACTCATAACGCCCAAGGGTCGTGAAGGGGTTAAACCTTTGCCCCACAATTAAAAATCCCCAGAAAAAGGAGTTTTAAAACCCCCAAGACTAATCGTCCTGGTAACCTACATTGTTCAAGGTCTTCCTGTACCTTCCTTTACAATCAGAGGAAAATTTGTATCACTATTTTGTCATCCCATTTTTTTTATTTTTAAAATTCTGAAAACACATTTTTAAATAAATTGAATCCCACCACTCTTTGTTTCTCTTTTTTTAATTTTTAAAGGGGTTGTCTCACTACGGGATTTAGCTCTTTTAAAGATCTTGAAAAAAACAAGTCATTTTGCAATATGTTCCTTTAAACAGTTCCAAACTTTTCCTGTTTCTGACAGCACCTCCCCCTTGAGCCACTTTTACAATTGTGAAGAAAAAAATTCTTTTAGAAACATTTTTTACAATGGGGACCTGTGTATAGCTGCTTTTCACAGCAACAGCCATAAAAATTCAAAACATGCCCCTTAACCCGTTTGAAAAATTGTGAAGAACAAATGTCTGTTGTAAAAAAAATTTTTTTATAATGGGACCTTAGTATTGCTGCTTTCAAAGTAGCTACCCAAAAATTTAAAAAAATACTTCTCAGCCCCTGTTAAAAAATTGTGAAGGGAAAAAGGGGCCCACTTAGAAGCCACATTTCGTTCCAAAGGACCATTTTTTAAGCTGTTTTCCACAGCACCTGACCCCAAAAAATTATAAAAATGACTTTCTCAGCCACTTTTTAAAATTTGAGGAGAAAGCCATTAAAAGCCACAATTCTTCCAAAGGACCATAATAGGTACTCACAGCAAAAACCCCAAAACCACTGACAATCGAAAAAATTTCAAGATGAAGTGGTAAAGGGAATACGGTTTTGTATAAAACCCAGGGTTTCTTTTTACGTCTCCTCACAGCAAAAAGCAAAATAACTTTGGGAACGAGAATAAAAATTGCAGTAAAAATGATCATTTGAAAAAAAATTTTAAGGGACCATTTCTTTTTGAAGGGGAATGTGAAGTGCCCGGCAACTAATCGGTGCCCCTCGGCAATTGGGGGCCACAACATCATCAGAGATCCTGCCTGTTTCATTTTGAAGAAAGTAAAACGGTCCCATTATCTGGGAAAGCCGGAGGGTTTGTCTGAATACTCCCACTGTGCGAAGGTCCGCCAGAATGACGTGGCTGCTGGCGGGAAAAACACCTCTATGGGGTACGAGCGAGCTCGGGCCTCATCCTTTTGGGATACCCAAAGTCAAATTGGGGTCCGGAACACTCCAAAAAAAACATCGGTGTTGAGAGCAGATAGTCGGCACCATGATTTAAAGTTTGGTCCGTGTGTTGGATGTGTGCCCATTACATGCTTTGGTGAGGTGGTAAAAAAAGATTGCCAGGGGTCACCCATTAGACTTCGCCACATTGCCGCTGCTGCCGCTACGGCTACTTGGCCTCTACGCTGTCAACTTTGCTGACGTTGTTCCACCGTGACATTTGAAGAAAAAAAAAAGCAACGAAACAGATGCCCTCCATTTGATCAATCAGCAAAGCTCCATTTCCTGATTTTATTTCCTATTTGGGTGGGGGGAAGGAAATGCTGGTTTTTGTTTGTCCCGGGGGACCCAGGAGGGGGGCCACCCAGAAAACTGTTGTTCATTTTTAGGGCTTTAAATGCGAGGATCATTTTGGGAGGAAATGGAGCTCCAACACTCATGGGGAAGATGGACCCTTGATTTCCCAACCTCGGGGTCGAGGGGCACACAAACTGATTTTCCCTCATCCCCCTCCTCCCCTCAAATTCGCCCAACCCTTTCCGGGGCGGGGATGTATAACGTCGGTGTCTAGAATCCCTCCCCCCCCTTCCTCCGGCACAAACTTAACACAGCCCGACTTCCTCAGATAAATGCACCCTAAACTGAGGCTCCACCTTGCACTACCCTGGACCCGTACCCTGCCTAAAAAACCCCATAAATTGTGAAACTGTGGGGCCTTTGGGATTCGACGGAAAGAAAGGCCCCGTTCCAATCTGTGCCCCGTCTCCTCCTCCGTCGCTGGGGGACCTGATTTTCAGAGTGTCCAACATCGTTCCAGAACTAAGCACCCACAATGGTCTGCGAAAAGGGCTTTGCCCCGCACGATCATTTTTGGTTTCTTAAAAACTGGAAAAGGATGGTGCAGAGCTCTTTCCCCGCCCCACTCTCGGGGGCTAACCCCCGGGGTCCGCACCGCGCTTGTCGGGCCTTTGGTCACTTCGAAGCAAAGGCATTGCGCTGCTGCCACAATCGCTGGGATGTGGAGGGGGGGAATTCCAGGGGGTTTTTCCCCCGCAACAATAAGACGGTTGACGGGGAGGCCGAGCTGATGCAATGCACCAGGGGGACGAAGCAGGGTCGAAGGGGGAAGGCGAACTCAGCCCGAGCCTTCCCAGGGGGCAGTCCAACCTGGGTACGTTTTTAAAATTTTGGGACGAAAAGGGTCAGACATGGGGGGAAAGGGGTTTGTGCCCACCTACCGATCTTAAGGCGCCACAATTTCGACCTTTTCGCACACCACCTTTTGCCTGGCACAAGTTCTTGTCACCCACCCACGCTGGGGTCCCGTTGCGGAACCTCACACTCCTGACCTGTGGGTGGACGGTCTCCAAGACAGATTAATTTCAACCCCGGCCTGGTTTCCTGGGCCCGTGATGCCCCCTAGGACCTGGGGGGAAAGAACCCTGCACCACCCCGGGTTTTGAAGAGGGGTGCCCCGAGCCTGAAGCCACCGTCACCACCAGAGACACCACCCAGCTCACCCCTGATGTCACAGAGATATGGGGGGCCTTCCCGTGCTTACTGTCCAGTGCCGTGGTCAATGGATTTTCCCCGGACACAGTGCAACAACCCGCTTAAAATTTTAGAGACACATGCGGGGCCAGGGCGGGAGGCTTTTTTTGGCAAAGAAATGCCTCTCGGATCTGGTTTGGGGGCGGGCAAGGCCAGAGTGGGGGAACCCCATTGGTCCACCAGACAGAAAAAGGCAAATTTTCCGACATTCAGGCTTTTGGCTTTGGGAGGTTTGGGTTAAAGTGTTTCTTCTGCTCCCAAAACCTGGGGAAAACGAAGGCGGCTGCTAGACGGCCCCCTGTAGGCAGCAGGGGCGTAAATGTGGAAGGAGAAGGGATAGAAGGGTCTCTGGGGGTTCGGGGGAAATCGGGGACGGTGGAGGCTGAGCGGAGGCTACCCTGACATGACCGAGAGATATGGGCAGCTAGGAACGCTTGGTGGTGGAAGGGGAAAAGGAGGGGGAGACAGAGGGGGGTGACAGTGGTTGGGGAAGCCCCCCATCGTGGGACTTTTTTGGGCCAATGTTGCCTCCATTTCAACTCATGCTTCCTGCATGGGACAGACATGTTGGTGGTGGGTTAAAAACCTAAGATTCTTGCCCCTACTGATGCATTTTCGGCAAAGGGAGCAAAAACTTCCTGGGTGAATCAGAGGCTTTCAAGGGAAGGGCCCCGGGTTAGAGGGCCCGGACTTTTTGACGGCGAAACAGGACAGGGTTTGGTGACCGTGGCTAGCGAAACAATCACGGACTCTGTGACCGCCCCTCCCCCTTTTTTAGGCGGGAACCCCCTATTGACATACCCCATCGTTTTTTCCTCATCCAGTGATGAAATGCCTCAAGCAAATCTGTGGAAAAGACCATATGGGTCCGCAATGTCGTCTCACTCATCAACAACAGGACTTGGTCGCCTACATCTTGCATCCAGGGGCTGCGGGGACAAGCAAAAAGGCATTTTCAATTTTTGCCAACCCCCCCCGGTTTTTGCCGATTAACCCGGCTTCCCTTTTCCTCCCTGTGGGATCAGCGATTGGGGTCAGGCAACTAAATCATCCTCTTTGCCCCTTGATCTTTTAACATCCTTCTGACCCCCAAACCCCATTTGCACAAAGGGGTTTAGAAAATGGATTATCCACATGGTGGGTACACAAATTACATTGGGCTGCCTTTGCTTCATTTGGGGCGGGTGCTGATGACGACATTTGTGGGGCCCGGGCTGGGGGGTGAGGGGGTAAGACGCGGATGCAAGTTGCATTAACCCCAAGAAAAAACAGATTTTGGGGACCTTTCGTTTCTGAGTTCACAGGGCCCTGCCCAGGAAAAACGGCCTACGGTCCCCAACCGACGATCCGCTGGCATGCGTGTTGTTTCCCCCGCACTGGAAGGGGGCACCTTTTTCCCTCCTCACCCTCCCGTCCCCACCCCCCCTCATTTTCCTTACCCACCTCATTTTTTGCTCCATGTTCAGAAAAATAAAAATTTAAGAAGGTAGGGAAAGTTTTTGAAAGTCTCTTATTTCAAGAAAGGCAAATCACACTATTCTTAAAACCCTTAATTTCCTACAGCCAACTAGGATTAGAACGAAATGTTTTTGCGAATACCTGTGAAATCGGTTGGTGGAAGAACCCCAAGACAAAACAACAGGTTCTTCCTTTAAGGATTTCAACTTCCCCGTTGACTAGGAATTAAAAGTTTCCAACAAAATTCTACAAGTGCGCCTCTGCCCAAACTGAGATTCACCGAGCGAATAAAACTATTCAGAAGTTACACAGAGAAATTTCTTTTTTTGCACAATGACAAAAGAGAACAGTTACTAGAGAATTTTGTATCAGAATTGTGGTACAGGGGGGCTATTTGAAAAAAATAGGGGGCCCACCACTGAAATACAGCTATTTTAAAAAATTTAAAATAAAAAACGGTGTTTTTTTTTTCACCTATAAATACACCTGGGTGAGACAAAATTGCTGTATTTCAATTTAATGCAAGGGGTGGCTCAAAAGAAAAAAATGGGCCCACCCAAAATAAAAAAAACACCTTTTGAAATGATACGGGTAAAAAAGGGTTTTTTTTTCACCTATAAAAACACCGCGGTGACTACAAAATTCTTATTAAATTTATGTGCAAGGTGGCTATGAACAAAAACAGGGGCCCCCCAAAGTAAAAAAAACACCTATTTAAAAGAAGGATAAAAAGGCGTTTTTTTTGCACCTTAAATACACCTCCCTTGGGGACTACAAAATTGCTGTATTCAAATTTAATGCAAGTGGGTCTATGAACAAAAACTGGGCTCACCAAAGTGAAAAAAAACACCTTTTGAAATGTATAATAATAAAAAAGTTTTTTTTCACCTATAAATACACCGCGGGGATACAAAATTGCTGTATCAAATTTAAGGGAAGGTGGCTCATGAAAAAAACGGGCCCACCAATAAAAAAAAAAACCCATTTAAATTTAAAAGGATATTTAAAAAGGGTTTTTTTTCACCTATAAATACACCGCGGTGACACAAAATTGCTGTATTCAAATTTAAGTGCAAGGTTTGGTCTATGAACAAAACTGGGCCCACCAAAGTGAAAAAAACACCTATTTGAAATTATTGGATATAAAAGGGTTTTTTGCACCAAAAAAAACCTGCGGTGACTACAAAAAAAGCTGTATTCAAATTTAAGTGCAAGGGTGCTCTATGAACAAAACTGGGCCGCCCAAAGTAAAAAACACCATTTGAAATGTAAAACGATAATAAAAGGGTTTTTTTGCACCAATAAAAAAACAGCGGTGACTACAAAATTTCTGACAAAATTAAGGCAGGGGGCTCTATGAACAAAAATGGGGGGCACCCAAAATAAAAAAAAAACCCTAAATTGAAATTTAATAAAAAAAAAAGCGTTTTTTTTCACCTATAAAAACACGCGGTACTACAAAATTTCTGTATTCAAATTTAAGTGCAAGGTGGCCTCATGAACAAAACGGGCCCACCCAAAAAAAAAAAAACCCCAAAAAGAAAAGTTATGGAAATAAAAAAAGGGGTTTTTTGCACCAAAAACACCCTGCACAAAATTTTTGTATTCAAATTTAAAGGAAGGGCTCTATAAAAAAACTGGGCCGCCCCAAAATGAAAAAAAAAAAACCTATTTGAAATGTATACGGAAAAATTTAAAAAGGGGTTTTTTGCCCATAAATAACCGCGGTGACTACAAAAAATTCTTATTCAAATTAATGCAAGGGGGCTCTATAACAAAAAATGGGCCCACCAAAATGAAAAAAACACCTATTTGAAATGTTACGGGTATTTAAAAGGGGGTTTTTTTTCACCATAAATAAAACCTGCGGTGACTAAAAATTCTGTATTCAAATTTAAGGGCAAAAGGGGCTCTATGAACAAAACGGGCCGCACCAAAGTAAAAAACACCTTTTTGAAATGTATACGGGAAAAAAAGGCGTTTTTTGCCCAAAAAATACACGGGTGAACAAAATTGCTGTATTCAAATTTAAGTGCAAGGTGCTCTATAAAAAAAACGGGCCGCACCAAAGTAAAAAAAAAACCAAATTGAAAATTATAAGATAAAAAAAGGGGTTTTTTTGCACCAAAAAATACACCTGCGGACACAAAAAATTTCTGTATTAAATTTTTTAAATGCAAGGTGGGTCATGAACAAAACGGGCCCCCACCCCAAATAAAAAAAACCCCAAATTTTAAATTATAGGGTAATAAAAGGCTTTTTTGCACCCATAAATACACCCGCGGGGGACTACAAAATTGCTTTTATTCAAATTTTAAGGCCGCTGGCTCTTTTTAAAAAACTGGGCCGCCCAAAAATGAAAAAAAAAACACCCATTTAAATGTTTACAAATTAAAAGGGGGTTTTTTTTTTGACCTAAAAAACACCTGCGGTACTACCAAACTGTAACAAATTTAAGTAAAAGGGCATTATGAAAAAAAACTGGGCCCCCACCAAAGTGAAAAAAAAAAAAACCTTTTTAAATTATCGATTTTTAAAAAACGTTTTGCCATAAAATAAAACCTGGTTTAAACCCAAAAAAAGCGATAAAATTAAACAAGGGGGCCAAATTAAAAAAAGGGCCGCACCCAAAAATGAAAAAAAACCCCTTTTGGGGAAATGTTACAAAAAAAACTTTTTTTTTCATTTAAAAACACCCCTGATAAAAAATCTTTATTCAAAATTAATGCAAGGGGGCTCTAGACAAAAAACCCACCCCAAATAAAAAAAACAACCTATTTTGAAATGAAATACTTAATAAAGGCGTTTTTGCACCTATAAATACCCCCGCGGTGACTACAAAATTGCTGTATTCAAATTTACAAAAGCTCCCCCTTTCAAAAGCCTGCCAGCCTGTCTGTATGTGTTCGCCCGCCGCGCCCCCCCCCCCCCCCCCCCCACAGCTGTACAGCACTAGATGCTCCTTTAAAATTCTCAGCCTAAGTAACTAAAAATCTCTAATCTACCTTAGTTCTAATGTTCACAGCTAAAAGCATAGTTGTCTGTCTCAACAAATAGAACAGTTTCGCTGAGCTGTTTTGAGAGTGACCGAGCACACGTCCTGCTCTTATGATACACTGACACACACTGAGGCTGAACAGGAAGGGCTGTTCTATGTAAAACGAGGTCATGTGATTTTTCCAGCCAATCACAACCATACACATCCCAGTCATGACATCGCACACCCAGCTCAATTCTCTAAGCTGATTTGTTGGCCGCCAAAATGACAGGAAGTGCTGAAAATGTCGCGATATTAATAGATTATGCGCAGATTTTAACCTAAATTATCACGTGATCGGAAAAATCCAATCAACATAAGAACCGTGCTGATTTCAACTTTGTCGATAATAATCGCTCAACACTAGTTCTCAGGGGTACTATATGGGTCTCGACATCAATACATGTTAACTATAGGGAAAGTTGGGGTTACATTATTAATACTCTTTTTTATAATCTTTTTTTATGCAAGGGGAAATACACAGGAGAATCACTGCCATCAGTATCAGAACTATAACTATGGCAGTGCCTGCTTGAGCCATCCTGACATCCACCCAAAATAACTATCCCATGGGTCCTTCACTCCAGAGTTCTCCTTCCACTCTTTGGACAGATCATCCAATTTTGTCAAGGCCATCGTCACCTTCCCAATGGGACCAGTATTGTCTGGAATATACGTGCAACAACTGTCCCCAATCATTTTGCAAACCCTTCCTTTTTCTGCTAAAATCATGTCCATTCTATTCTGGAACGTCACGGTGGAGATGGGACCTAGTTGGTCGGCTAGACCTTGGAGAGCATCCCTAGAGTAATTAATAAACCTTTATTGGTTGTAAAACAGGTAATTAATCCAGTCCACATTTTCATTAATGATCACATGGGGATAAAAATGGGCAAACCCGCTTTGGGCCCCCCTTTTCTTCATTAGACCCCGCCAGGCCTTGGTATTTTGATATATGTGGTAAAAAGTGCCTGTTTTTGTGTGAGTTACCCTCCGAAACCCGGGCCCATTTGACTTTAAACCTGTTATTTAATTACTACCCTCCAATAATGTCCCCCTTTTGCTAGGGATTGGACCTTATTCTTAACTTTGCACGCATCCAGTGAACTGAAATTCGCAAAAAAACCTTCACTAAAGTTGCCTATAAATTACCTGAGATGAACTCATAGCAAGCGTAAGTCCCTGGATAGATTGTGACGCCTTCCCCTGGTTTTGGGTTCTTGGTAACTATGGGATACTTAACTTTCCAATCTTCACAGGCACTGAGATTTGTAGAGGTATTGGTGAACAAACTCATAAAACACTCTCCTGCACAGACAGGGATAGTTAATGGTACCGTACCCAGATGGGACTTGTCACTAGCACATACATAACAGTTTTATTTTGGCTTTGTGCAGTATACTTTAGCCATTCCACCCAGGCATTCATTTCATTATACCCTGTTGCCATTGCCAGGGGGTCCCAAAAGGAATTTGTTTTTGAATGTTTGGTTTTTTGGGAGCCAAGGATTGGCTCCAAGGGTTTTGATTTATTCTGGAGTCGCGCCCCAAACTTTAGTTTTAAATTTTCCCAAAGAAGAACAACCATAACCCCCCCATATATTTTAAATATATATAAAATTATAATAATTTATATATATATATAAAATACCCATCACATAGGTTCCTGCATCTACCGTTGAGGTGACTCGATATTGAGACCCAATGGATTGCAAGCGCCTAATAACCGCAATTTTTACCACTGTTCCCTAGAATAGTCATTCCAGGGAGGAGGATCTTCGCGGGAATTTTTTTTCTGTTCGTGCGGGTTAGGTCACCCCCCGTGTTCCATCCTGCCAGTCCAAGACTGCAATTTTTCTTTCCACTCTTCACCAGCACACAGATAATTGTTGTCCCCCCCCCCCCCTTAAACTGGTGGGCCCTACCCTCTTGGAGCCCAAAATATAACAACTGACAATACTACGTAATCAAATTTATAGTGGCTACTGGGCACTTGAAGAATTATCCAAAAGCGGTCCCCCCATTACTTGGGGGATTGCTACTTGGGATTTATAACTTGCAAAATTTAACATGCGAAGGATATTCAGGCCACATGGGAGGAGACCTTTTGCGTGCGAGAATGGTCCATGTACTTTTCCCCTTTAACTTTCATGCTGGGGGAGTGGTAAAAAAAAGATTTGGAAGGGCCGTCAAATCTGGGTCCAGGTTCTCTCACGGTTTGTCACCAATCAGTCCCCCGGGTTTGAATAGAGTACAACCGGGATCAGATTTTGGGATCGGGAAATAAAAAAGGAGCCCAAAAGCTTTCTTCCAATTCTTTATACAGAGAGATCACGAAATTCACAAGACTACATTCCCCAAACTTAATTTTGGGGGGATCATACCTGCTACCCTTGGGCCCCTAAAAGGTATTTTATGGGGAGAAAGGCCAGTGGGTTGTTTTTGGGGTGTTTCTTACTGAATACAGAGCATTGGTAAAATATTGGCCGGGCAGGGACAGCTAAAGGTTTTTTTACCCCTCCCTGTCGGGTTTGTTCCATTACTGCAGGCCCTCTCATTTTGGATTGACTCTTGTCATTACAAACACACCGCTTCCTCTCTCGTGGTTGTAGTGCAGCCCATTTAACTTTTTTGGCCCCAATGTGACCTTTTCGCCTCCTCCGACCCAGTTTAAAATTGGCACATTTTAATGATTGTCTTTTTGGGGGAATGTGCACCCCTTGTGTTACTTCAAGGAAATCATAATGAAGGGATCTGGGTCATCATCACAGGTATGGAGGTTTGGGGGGAGCACCCTGGACCGAACATTTCCCCCTTGAGAGAGGAAGCAGGGGGCAGTGTTGAGAACATTGATTTTTGGAACATAATGGGGGAAGGAAGTGAAGAGGAAATTGGAGAGGCTTTCCCGTTGCAACCCCTATACAGGACCTCAGCGTGAATAAGATTGCGGGGGATTCCCTGGGCTGGTGGGGGGCAATTGTTGGTAGAAAAGGGGCCACACTCTTTTTGTGCGGTCAAAGGCACCCTTATATCGTAGTTGGTTGTTGGCTGCATTCACGGTGGCCTCAACACGGAGGATTGTATTGTCACTGGGGCCGGATGATTATACCGTCTGATTAGCCCAATGGGGCCCAAAACCCTGCGGATCCCGGGGCGGGGTCTTCTTTCTTTAAAAAAAATTTTTTCTCTTGTGAGGTGGGGGGTTCAGTACATGGAAACCCCGGACTTGGGGGTTTGGGGAGGACATTCCTCTGGCCAGACTCCAAGGGGGACAAACTGCGGTTCATCTGATTTAACCCTTTTTTTAATTTTTCTCCATCATGGAAAACAGGACAAATTTAAAGAACTATCCCTTAAATGAATGGGAAACAAAGGGGGGCATGATTTTTTGGGACACGAAATTTATTGGATAATTTAAAATTTTGTAAAAAAAAAAAAAAACCCAAAAAAAAAAAAAGTGGGGCATCAAAATTATTCGCCCCCTTAGGTAAATTTTGTAGCCCACCTTTTGCTGCGATTACAGCTGCAAGTCGCCTAGGTATGTCTCTATCATTTTTTCACACAAGAGATGAAATCTTTCCCATTCTTTTTTTCCCCGGAAAACAGCTGGAGCTCATGAGGTTGGATGGGGAGGTTTTTAAAAGCGTTTTCACCTTTCCCCAGATTTCCGATTGGGTCAGGTTGAGTGACTTTGGGCCCTTAAAAAACCTGGTTTAATTTATTTGTGAACCTTATTGAAATTTTGCTTATGTTTGGGATATTGTCTTTTTGGAAGATAAACTCCTTCCCCGCTCAGGTTTTTTCAGCTTTAACAGGGTTTCTTCCAGAATGGTCCTTATTTGGCTCCATCCATTTTCCCATCAATTTTAAACCATCTTCCCCTGCCCCTGCTGAAAAAACCCGGGCCAAAAACCATAAGCTGCCCCACCATTGTGACAGTGGGATGGTGTGTTCGGGGTGATGAGCTGGTTGCTTTTACCCAAAACATATTTTTTTGCATTGGGCCAAAAATTGGGTTTTTTGGGTTTCATCTGGCACCCCCCTTCTTCCACATTTTTGGGTCTCCCAGGGCTTGTGGCAAACTTTAAACAAGACTTTATGGATTTTTTTTGAGAAAGGCTTTCTTCTTCCCACTCTTGATAAAGGCCAGATTTGTGCATTTTTAAACTGATTGTTTCCATGGACAGACTCTCCCACCCGTGAGATCTCTGCAGTTCCCCAGAGTGATCATGGGCCTCTTGGCTGCATCCGATCTTTTCCCCCCTTTTTTTGAGATGAAAGTTTACGGACGGCCCGGGTCTTGGTAGATTTGCAGTGGTCTGATACCCTTCCTTTTCAATATGATCGCTTGCACAGTGCCCGGGGATTTTAATGTTTGGGAAATTTTTTTGTATCCATCCGGTTTTAACTTCCCCACAACAGTAAAGGGGGACGGGTGTTTTCCTTGGTCTTCATATGCTCTCGCATTTTAAAACAGAACCCGAGACTATCACGGCAGGTGCATTTATCGGAGATTTTACCACATTTGGATTATTTTATCATCATCATCATTTGGGGAAAACACTGGTCTTTCAGAAATCCCACTGAACATCTGGATGATTTGCTCCTAAAATTAAAGGGGCCGAATAATTTTGCCCCCCCCCTTTTTCAGTTTTTTATTTTCTACAAAAGTTTAAAAATCCAATAATTTCATCCCATTTCTAATTGTGTCCCATTTTTGTTTATTTTTTACGAAATTTTTTTAAATTTTTATCTTTATGTTTTTAAACCGGAAAGTGGCAAAAGGTTTAAAAGTTCAAGGGGGCCAAATACTTTCGCAAGGCACTGTATGTTTAAAATTTTTTGATCGGATTTCAGGAAATCTGAACTCTGTAGACTCCAGATCGGATTTTCTATTGAGGCCAGTGGGGACGATTATACAGTAGAATTTTTATGGATTCTAAATATGAAACCACTTTAAAAATCCCTCATAAAAAAGGGCCCGGGAGACATACCTAAGGCAAGACTATACGATATCCCCTCCAAAATCCGATGGCATTTTAATATCGCCGTACCGCGGTTTGTGACATGGGTTTGTGCAAAAAAACCCGCAGTTTTCGGATTTGTCGCCGGTCCGGTGCATTGACTGTACAGGAATCCGACAAATGTGTATCCGACATGTTCTAGCTTCCGGCGGTTTACAAATCCGAAAGTAGAAAAAAAAAAAAAAAAACCGAGTGTGTAGACTGTAGATTGGATTTTCTAATGCGGTCTATGGGGAAGATTTAGTTGGAGTTTTGCATTTCCGACTGTAGTCCTGGGCTGTGTAGACATAGCCTAAAGGAACATCCACTTGGCATGTTTTCTTCGTCAGATTTTCAGACGGTTTGCGGATTTGGAAACCATCTGAAAACCAGCAAACAACCATCCCCATAGACTTTAATAGAAAATCCACCCAGTAGTCTACACTGAACGGATTTTCAGCCGGACGGATTTTCACAGAGGATCAGCGAATCCACAAACTGCGGACAGAACCGCCCCCAAAACCATTGAAAAGACGTTAAAATACCGTCCGGATTCTTAATCAGAATCCGACCGGTATTTTGTCACTGCAGTGTGGTCGTGCCCTTAGGCTATGTTCACACTGCGTTTTTAGGATATATTTTAGGGCGCAATTGCGCTTCAATGTGCCCTGTAATTCCGGTAATCATAGCTCTCTATGAGAGCTATGGTTACCTGCCATCTTCCCTTCTTTCCTGTGTGTCCCGACCCCCTACACTTTAGAACACACTGAGCAGCGTGCTCTTCTAAACACACAGCATCTTTTGTTCTGCACAGGTACATGCTGCAAGACGGCGTGTGAACAATCCCTGAGGGTACGTTCACATGGCTTTTTTTGGATCCATTTTTAGGGTTGGTTTTCAAACCCAAAAACTGCCTGAAAATCTGACTGAAAACCAGTGCAGTGTGGATGGCCCCTAAGGCTATGTTCACATGGCTTAAATTGGGACGTATTTCACCCCGTATTTTGTGCCGTACTGCGTTAAATACGGGGTGAAATACGTCCCAATCATTACGGTAATACACAGTTCTCATAGAGAACTATGGATTACGTCTCCTCCTCTCCCCACTCGCACGAATACGTGCTGCTAGTAATGAATGTCAATGGGGCAGGCGCGAGCTCCGGCGTAATTACGTCCCGCAATTACACCGTGTGACTATAGCCTTACAGAGGAACAGCACAACCAGTAAGGACTGTGGCCCCCAGTGGAGCGAATTCCTGGTGCCCACTGTAGATGGCTCTTCAACTCTGCCTCCTGTCCCTTTTTTCCATACAAGCAGCCCAGGGGTGCACCATGTCCTGGATCCGCCTCAGGAGGGCCTGAGCACCACACAGTTATAAGAGAAGCCCCTCCGTATCCTTACTAGGACGAGAGTCAACACCTTCTCTATTATGTCCAGCATACGGTCCCCTTGTGTCATAACGCACTGCCTCATGTCTCTTCACACTAGCGGCACCACCTCCAGGTATTTACTAGGACAGGATGGCGGCCATGTTCTCTATACAGTCTCCTGTCTGTTGACACTTGCGGCACCACCGCCAGGTCTTAATTAGTTCACATTATCTATAACTTCCAGTATTCAGTCCCCTTGCATCATAAAGCACTGCCGCATGCCCATTCACACTAGCGGGACCAACACCTCCACGTCTTTACTAAGACAGGAGAGCGGACACGTTCTCAATACAGTCCCCTGGCGTCATAACGCACTGCCTCACGCCCGTTCACACTAGCGGCACCACCTCCACGTCTTTACAGGAGAGCGGACATGTTCTCTATGCAGTCCCCTGGCGTCATAACGCACTGCCTCACGCCCGTTCACACTAGCGGCACCACCTCCACGTCTTTACAGGGGAGCGGACATGTTCTCTATGCAGTCCCCTGGCGTCATAACGCACTGCCTCACGCCCGTTCACACTAGCGCCACAACCTCCACGTATTCACTAGGACACGTTCTCCGTACAGTTCCCTGGCGTCACAACGCACTGCCGCACGCCCGTTCACACTAGCGCCACCACCTCCAGGTCTGTATTAGGACACATTCTTGATCATGTCCAGTATACAGTCCTCAGGCGCCATAACACACTGCCTCACGCCCGTTCACACTAGCGGCACCACCTCCAGGTCTGTATTAGGACACATTCTTGATCATGTCCAGTATACAGTCCTCAGGCGCCATAACACACTGCCTCACGCCTGTTCACACTAGCGGCACCACCTCCAAGGCGCTGTACCTGCCGCCCTATATACTGTGACAGGAAGCTGAAGCGTCAAATGAGAGAGCGCCGTGAAGCGTCCAATCAGGCGCCTCCGCACATCGTCCAATCAGCGCTGTGCTCGCTCCCGCCCGCAGCCTCCTCCTTCCCTCCCTCCTCCGGGTGCCGCACAGCAATCATTAGGGGGGCTTCTCCCGGCCAAGCTGCTCTGCGCGCTGTGGTTTCCTCCTCCCACTCCGCCTCCACTTCCTCGTCTGCAGCCAAAGTGACAGCAGAGAGAGCCATAGTAACACCAGTGAGCTGCAGGGAAGGGAAATACCTGGAAGGGTTCCTCGTCCTGAGTGACGGCCGCCGCCAGCCAATCGCAGCGCGCAGACGGGGAGCAGGGGGCGGGCCCGGTGCTGTAACCCAAGCTGGGCTGAGGATAGGTTGCTGCTGGTGGCGAGTGCCTTGTGTGCATGCTGCTGCTGCTGTGTGTGAGAGTGAGTGTCAGGGAATACAGTGGAGCAGTGTCTCTGGCTGGAGACAGGCTGTTGCATTTCAGTGCTCACTGCAGCAATCCTTGGGTTATGTTTGGGGGGGAGGGCTGCTGCTGCTGCTGACAGACACGGTTTCTTCTTGATGCTGCTGGTGAATCATATCTGACAACTGCAAAGGGGAGAACGCGCTCAAGTTTATCTGCGGGATATAAAGACATTGCTCATTGACAAGTGCCCGGAAATGTCTGAACACAGGGCCATTGATCCCAAGTTATCCACGTTGGACCGGGCGGTGAAAGGTAAGCGGGGCTCAGCATATGGCTGTGGGGCTCTCTGTTGGCATTGCAGTATTTGGGGGTGGAGGGGAGCTGGCGCAGCTGATGACACATGTCTGTATCTGGGGGCATCAGCCATAGCCATCCATCGCTCGCCTGGCATTGGGTGGGGTATGGTTGTCATGGGAGGCTCCTCCAGGCTCGATCCCTAATCTACAAAATGGAAACGAGCCTGGCTGCATTGCCATGCTGAGGAGATGGCGTGTGGGTGGCAGACTGGATTAGGCTGATTTGCCCCCCGTGGTGCCATCACCTCCCGTCTGCTTTGTATCTCCAGATTATTAGGATGTGGCATGGTGGTGCTCGTCCATGCCCAGGCTGCCCGCCTGCCCCCTCTGGAGCTATTGTCCTATCACTGTGGTATTGTACATTGCACCAGGGATTGCCCGATGCCCGGAGGAAGCCGTATTACTGAAGAAAAGCCTGCAGTCAATATGTCGGTGTCTCCTCCAGAGACAGGTTTCCCTGTTCCTCGCTTCTCCCATTAACCCCTTAGGAGCAGGCGGCCTGCGGCACAATGTAGCGCTTGCGTGATGTTGTAACTTGTCGTGGACACCATAGTCCTCATAGGAGAATCCAGCCCGACCATTCGGAGATGGTAAATTCCTGAGGATAGTACTAGGAGGGCTGCAAGTAGGAGCAGTGCCACATTCCAGGCGCAGGTTAGCACATTAACCCTTTCCCCATGTCTTGGTTCTGTCAGGTGGATGTGGGGACCGGGTTTTTTTTTACCTATATTCGTGTGGATTGTGAGAGTCTCTGAGACTTGGAGACAATGAAATAGATGAAAGGACATTGGAACAAAGTTCTATTTGCAAACAATCGGTGGGAATCAAATCCAACATCCGACGCTCCCCACTGCGGTAGGAGAATTTGTAACATGGTCACATAGTGTGCCAAGTCTCCCCATCACAGCATTGCCTGGAAGCAGTGCGTTGTCACATGAAGACCAGCGGTGGGCTCCTCGTTCTGCCATTTGGAGGTTTAGAACATAAAAAATTGTCCTCTTAGAAAGTAGCCGTCTAGATTTGGTCAAATATTTCATTGATGTAATGGTTGGACCTGCTTCTCCCCCGATCAGCACAAGCGCAGATGCACTGAACGGAGGAGAACGTCAGCAGCAAACCTGGTCCATCTCACTACATCACTTCATGGGAACTGAAGTGCTGAAGGCCCCCTCCCGGTTTTACATGCAGAGTGCAGGAGTCTCCCCTCTGCTGTGATGTCCACGCCTCCCCTGTCATGCAGTAACATGTTGGGGTAGAAACCACATGGACTAGAGTTGGCCCTGAGGTCCTGGATAACCCCCTCCCTCCCAACAATCAGGATTAGATACCATACACTGCAATATCCCCCCCCAGGTCATCCCCCAATGTGCAATAGCATATGGGGGTAGAAATGAAATGGACTAGAGTTGGCCCCAACCCCCCGGGTATTATATGGAAGTCATCAGCCCCTTAGTGCTATGATGTCTATACTCTTTCTCCTCTGCCGTGCAGTAACCTGTTGGGGTAGAGACCGCATAGACTAGAGTTGGCCCTGATGTCTTGGACGCCACCTACAACCAGGATTCGATGCAACCCACCCAAGTCTCTCCCCCCCACACCTGTAATGTGATGTCCATGCATCCCCCAATATGCAGTAGCGTGTATGGGTAGAAATAAAATGGACTATAGTTGGCCCTCGCACCCTTTGAGTTCAGATGAAATTCATCTGTTTCCTCCCCTGCCCTCCGTGCTATAATGTCCATGCCCTCTCTCCCCTGCCGTGCAGTAACAAGTTGGGGAAGAGACAACATGGACTAGAGTTGGCCCTGAGGTCCTGGATGCCCCCTACCAGCAGGATTAAGTACCATACACTGCATTATCTCCCCCCCCCGTGTTGTGATCTCCATGCATCCCCCAATGTACAGCAGCATATAGGGGTAGAAATAAAATGGCCTATAGTTGGCCCCTACCCCCCAGTGTTTAGATGAAATTCATCAGCCCCTTTGTGCTATGATGTCTATGCTCTTACTGCACGGCAGAGGAGAAACTTGTTGGTGTGGAAAGAGCATGGACTAGAGTTGGCCTTGAAGTGCTGAATGCCCCGCCAGCAACCAGGATTAGGTGCAATGTGCCCAAGTCCCCCCCCCGTGCTGTGATGTCGTGCATCCCCAGCATGCAATAGCATATAAGTGTAGAAAAAAAATGGACTACAGTCGGCCCCTAACCACATGAGTTTAGATGAAATGCATATAGCCCCTCTTCACTAATGTGCAGTAGTATATCAGGGCAGAGATGGCATGGACTAGAGTAGTCACTGATGTGTTTGCTGTCCCCGAGTCAGCAGATAGGTGCCAGGATAGGTGAACCCACGCATGCGCAGTTGCCTATTGGACAGGTACAACTTGAGCAAGATCAGCTACTGCGCATGCGCTGGTCTCCATGGCTCTGAGATGTCGAGTGCAGGGTCAGACTTCATGCAGTTATGGCAGTAAACATACATTTACCACCTCTGATGTAGATGAACATTTCCCCTAGATTTGCTGGGGAAGTGTCCATTCATTCACCTATACGAGAGTCAGCACTTTGCAGCGTCCCCTAACTGAAGATCCTTATTGATTGAATATTGGTGCTGGGGATCTATACCTGTGCCCAGGAGCTGATTGATGGATTTCCCGACATTTGGAATCTTCTTATGAATCTATATGTTACCAAAGCTAATACAGTGTAGTGTATTATGGGGATGCATATTTTAGGAGGCAGCAGGCAGTCCTAAAGGTTACCAGGGTCATATGTGGTTGCTGTGGTGCCTTTAGCTTCTTCAGTCGACCCTGTAAGACCAGTGCTGAGAATCCACAGTGCATCTGCCACAGGTAGTGGAGTCTGCATTTTGTGATGGGCTCGTTCTGCATTGTAACCACATCACAGGCATTTCATGGCTGCTGTTGAGAAGAATGAGAGATTATGTAAGGATGTTGATGCTTGCATGAAGGAGGAGTGATGCCCATCATTTGTACAGGTTATTAGGGGTGCGGGGGTGAATGATGAGTGGCCATATAATGCAGAATATGGATTTGTTTCATGGAGAATCGTACTGAGTGCCTTGTGCTGCTGCACCTAGCACTGTAATCTGGCATCTGCTAGGCAGGCCCACAGCAGACATCCCAAACTGTAAGAAGGTTTGAGGTAGGTCATGATGTGTGTGCCTGCCAGGGTATAGAAGAATACTGTACACTTCGATAGGGTCCAAACCTCCCCCCACCTCTCCCACAAAAAATGTCACCGATGGCTCACCTGAGTCTTCATTCTTAGCCTTGTGATGTTTTCTTCTGCTGTATGTAGCCTTCCTTCCCTGGAGCTTTTCCTGTTTGTAATCTGTTTCCCTTTGCCCATTAACGCTATAAGTCTCTGGATCCTTTGCCATGCCTTGTCTGGTTTCCTCTCTCCCATCCTCTGTCTCCGTTTCCTTTCTCATGTTAAAAGACTTGGGTGCAGGACTAAAGGTGCGGTACTTTAAAGTCTCAAAAAAGCCAAACTCCTTGGGCGACATGATCTTCTGGGCTCGACACACAGCTATTTCCTGTCGAAACAAATGTAACTACTGATCTTCCTGTCAGCAAACCAAATTGCTTAAAGGGGTTTTGGCACAATGTAATGTTGACGTGGGATCCTCCAAAATGGGTATTTTAATCACTTTTCTAAATATATGTGATTACAATAATTGCATCCCGAGAGAGCTACAGGATGCTTTACCTGCCCTTAGTTACTTAAAAGCTTCTGTTAGATGCGACCTGACAAGAGGAGCTGGCCGGGCTTGCGCAGAGAACACTTCTTATCTGATGAGAGGGAGCTGAAGAAGCATTCAAGGCACCGTGTAGAAATATGTTTTCTTTTGTATACAAAATCCACTAGTTGTAGTGTGATTATGCGAGTAGATCCCTGCTTTATCTGATGACAGAGAACATGAAGAAGCTTTCAAGCTGCTGTGGAGAAAGGTGTTGTCTTTTGTATACAGAATCCACTAGTTGTAGTTTGATTATTTGAGTGAACATTTCACACGTTCCCTTATGCAGGCTCTGTGCTCTGGCTGTGTCTCTCAGCTAGCATGGCTTGTTTACATTTGCTTCTTAGCAGATAAGACACGTCCTGGCAAAACCCCTTTAACTTTCGGAGAGAGATTATTTAGGAAACTATTTTTTATCACTTTACAACCCTTTTAACTGATGTGTATGACAGTACACTGGTGGTGGGTAAGCATTGGTGGAACTCCTCTACCACTGCAGTTCCTCAGTGCTTTTAGTTTGTTTGATTAAAGGGAGCTTCTCCCCACATTGATCAGCTTTAAACATGGACCCAAAGGAAAACAGACTATTACCAAATGCATTGCTGCCCTGATTTTGTTTTATTTCAGAGCTAGAGCAATTCTTATCTCCTACTTGTATACATTAGCTTTCCTAGGTTACCGACTAGCTCTCTGTGCTATAGCAGCTGTGACCCGATGGTGAAGTCACTGCCTGATGTGTCGTACCAGCAGCACAAGAGCTCGTGTTTCTTACTGACAAACTTTAAAACTTTAGATCCCTGTAGCCAGAGCTGAAATGTCAGTCACTGCTGTAGAACCTCCCACAGTCTAACCAGGAAGTGGGAGTCTGAAGCTGACAGTGAAGAGCATGATAAAAGAAACCCCTTTAATTGGCACTAAGTTCCTAAAAGTGGCCTCATCCATGGACATAATGTTGTCCACTTTGCACAGTGCTGAAGTCCATATTACTGTAGGGAGATGTTTACAAGTATAAACCCCATAGAAGGGGCTGTCTGGGTTATAAACAGGGCTGTGGACTCGGCAAGCCAAACCTCCAACTCCTGACTCCCTCATACATGGCGCATGTTTAAGTGGTAACTTTACTGTAGTAAAATGGTAACATCTGGCTTTTTATCACTTTATGATACAATAATCAAGCTATTTAGGTAGAACAGACACTGACAAGCCAAAGGGTAACAATGTTTTGATCTTTTGAATGTGTAGAAGAGACCTGGGATCAGATTTTGGTCAAGATGTGCTTGAATCTGATCCAGAGCCCAGAAGGATTCAGGCAGTATTGAAAACCAAAGGCAGATTTCCAAAATATTAACAAAATATTAAAGATTAACATTTTTGATTTTTAGGAGCAAAACAGTAACAATGCAGTTACAGGAAAGAATCTGCAGAACTAAGCAGATGCTAAATACTTGCAAGATCGGTAAGATGACTGTATATAAAATTGCTCTTTGCACTGCATAGAACTAACTGGACCAACTTATATATTTTGGGAGTCGGAGTCTGTCCATTTTATGACTAATCCGACGCCGGCAAAATAGGCACCGGCTCCGACGCCACAGCCCTGGTTATAAAACCTATTTTCACGTAGCCTGATGGCTAATTATGAGTTAAAGGGGTTGTGCCGCTAAAGACATTTGACGTCTACACACAGATTAGGTGAGAAATATCTGATCACTGGAGGTTCCATGGCTGGGACCACCACCAATGTTTAAAACGGAGCTCCCCAGTTTTCCTTGAGGTGCTTGCCTAGGCTTTGAATGCAGCAGTGGCCAAACGTACAGTGAGGAAGGATGGGGCCCATGTTTAGAGATCAGTGGGACCCCCCCAGCTACCTTGTGGATTGGTGATACAAGTCTTAGGTGGCACAACCCCTGTAATAGAGGAGGGTCCTCTCTTTACAATTCTCATCTTCACCAATGTCCCTTCCTGTGGAGGTCTTGCCCTCTACTGCATCATAAAGACAATTCATTGGTCTGAATAGACAGGTGTAATTCTCTCTCTACCCTGTTGTGGCGCTGCAGAGAAATTGGATACTTCCTGCTTTTGTGTCTCCAAAGATAAAAGCTGGTCACTGGGGGCCTTAGCATGGGGACTCCTATGGGACTAGTGTATTGCCAAGGGAGTCTTTCCACAAGTAGACCTTTCTCAAAGCCAAGATCGGTGCTATGTACTCAAAAAAGAAGGAAAAAAAAGGAGACCTCTCTTATTTTTCATTTAGGTTTTGCAGCCTGATATGTGGGTTGGCATGGGAAGCGTGCTGCTGAGCTTTCCTCCGGTGCCCATCCAGCTTTTCTGTTGAGCCATGCTTGGCAGTGTACCCTTAGCAACCAGAGCGTCAAACGGCTATAGTCTTATCAGTGGGTTTTTAATGTTCAAAGACTGTCCCCAATCTAAGGGAAGATGGTAGAGTGGGCAAACAGAAGAAGGGGCACATAGGCTTGGCAGTCCTCATATTACTCTTATCACTAAGGCCACAGCCACGTTGAGTTTTGGCCATATCATGCAGGTATCAGGCCTTAGGAGTAGGAGACTATAGAGCCCTGTCGTGCCAGTGAACACTTCATGTGCCGGACACAAAAGCACCCCACCATGTCCTACTATGATCCTTCCAATGAATATCTGTAACGTATGTTCAACGTGATATAATTAGAGCTTAAAGGGGTTGTCTCACTACTTTGATTCATGTTACCTCAGTCCTGTTTTCTTGATTTCACTTTGAATTCAGGGGCGTGTTTACTGGCTGCTACTAGGCTGCAGTAGACGCCAGGTCTGTAGCCATAGCAACCAGTGCTGGCAGCCTATCAGGAGAGATCAAACCGGTCTGTAGCTATAGCGACCTGAGGAGCTAATGCAACCCATACAAGAGGGAATAGGTAGGACACTGTTAATGGACATAAATTGCAAAGTGACTTGTTTTTGCAAGATCTTTAACATAAAAAGCAATCCTTGTAGTGAGACGGCCCCTTTAATATAGCAGCTCTCTGTCTACATGGTGTGGATCTATAGTTTACATCTACTAAAACCATGGGTGGATCCTTATTATAGAGAATACTAAAACTTCATTAATTTTTCCATCAATACCAATTAGTTGCCTTTTAAAGGGGGTTGAGCAGTTTACAAACTCTATAATCGATACCCCTCGGTTCATGATCCTCATCTCTCGGCCAGAGTGGAGGACAGTTGCACTCTTGCTCTGGAAGATCTGTTTTGTGTTACGCAGACAATCCACTGATCTAGACTTAGGCCGTGTTCACACGGCTTATTCCCGATGGATTTGTGAGCCGTATTGAGCGCACAAATCCGCCGTGAATAAGGGGCGGGATGGGGGCGGGGCCGGAGCGCGGCGGGGGCGCCGCTCCCGGCCCCATAGACAATGCATTGTTTACAGTGCGTACGCGCCGTAAATAATGTGCATGTCACTTTCTCCCCCCGCGGCGGATTCGCCGAGTGGGGAGGAGCGACGGAATCCAATGTTCTCTATGAGAGCAGTGGATTACCGTAATGACAGGGACGGATTGGCGCCGTACTGAAGCGCAAATCCGGCGCGGAGTACGGCGCCAATCCGTGCCCAAATAAGCCGTGTGAACGAGGCCTTATTGTCAAAGGACTCTTCTAAGAAGTGATGGTTCTCCAGAGTAAAGAAAACTCCTTTAAAAGGTTTCCTACTACAAAGATTTAGCTTTCAACATGTAGGGACAGGTAATTGCATACTTTTTCTAAATGTTTGATTTTAAGAGAGATTTGAGTGCACACAGGCTTCTATGGTTACCGAGCCTTGAACTCCCTTCCTAATTAGACAGCGGCGGGAGTGATGTTGCCATGGTCAGAGAGCTGACACCGGAAAAGACTAGTTATCTCTAATAAGATTAGCTTTTGTTTACAGATAAGCAATTGTTTTCACTTTATGGAGCACTTGTAGTTTTTTGACCTGCACTTTGTAATATCTCAGCTAGTTACAGAAAAGCTGAATGATAATTGCTGCTATAGACCCACCCTCTGACAAAAGGCAGAGTGAAAGAAAAGCTGTCTGTGACTGTGAAACTGCATGGTGAAAACCCCTTTAAGGGGCCACTTCTTATAAACTACCATTCGTTATACAGTATCCAATCAAGCATTTTTTTCTTTTGAGGAGAGCAGCACTTAAAGGGGTGGTGTCACTACATTGATTCATCTGACCTCAGTCCTGGTTTCTTGGTTTTATTTTGAATTCAGGGTCGTGTTCACTGGCTTCTACTAGGCTGCAGTAGAAGCCAGGTCTGTAGCTATAGCAACCAGTGCTGGCAGCATATCAGGAGAGATTGAAAAGGTCTGTAGCTATAGCGACCTGAGGAGCTAATGCAGCCCATACAAGAGGGGATATCTAGGAATAGGTAGGACACTGTTAATGGACATATATTGCAAAGTGACTTGTTTTCACAAGATCTTTAAAGGGGTTTTGCCAGGACGTGCCTTATCTGCTAAGAAGCTAATGTAAACAAGCTATGCTGAGCTTAGAGAGAGAGAGAGAGACAGCCAGAGCACAGAGCCATGCATAAGGGATCGTGTGAAATGTTCACTCAAATAATCAAACTACCGTACAACTAGTGGATTCTGTATACAAAAGACAACATATTTCTACCCGGTGCCTTGAAAGCTTCTTCAGCTGCCTTTCATCTGATAAGAAGCTTTCTCTGCGCAAGCCCGGCCCAGCAGCTCTTGTCAGATCGTATCTAATAGAAGCTTTTAAGTAACTAAGGTCAGGTAAGGCAGCCTGTAGCTCTCTCAGAGGCTTCACTTTTTGTAATCGCATATATTTAGAAAAGTGATTAAATACCCATTGTGGAGAATCCCACGTCAACATTACATCGTGGCAAAACCCCTTTAACATAAAAAGCAATCCTTGTAGTGAGACAACCCCTTTAATATATTCCACCCAAACTCAACCACTGTAGCTTCTTGGTGACTCCAAACACCAAGCTGCCTTTTTTGTAGCAACAAGCTGATTTATCTTAATGTTTTTGTTCCACACAACTGATTTTCCTGTGATAGAAATAGTCTTTCCTGCCATGAATTCCAAACTGTGCTCACCACGTTTTAGAGTACGATCGCTTCAGCTTCTACATTGAATGTAGTGAGATTGCTATATTACTTTTTGCTTATTGTTCTGGTATATTTTTTGTTTTGCTTTTTCTTGTGAAATTTTCTTAAATATGTTTTCCTATACAGGCAGTCCCCGACTTACGTCGTTCCGACTTACATACGTCACGCCCCATGATAACCAAGTGCCAGCATGCCACAGCTGCACATGAGATACAGAACGTTAGGTGAAATCTTCTGAAAAAGGGCACAGACAGCAAAACAAATGTAAAAACCCTTCCCTGCACTATCCAAAACTTTATATATATTTTTTTTTTTTTTAGCTGGAATTACATTTAATAAATGTACCTGTTCCGACTTACATACAAATTCAACTTAAGAACAAACCGACAGTCCCTATCCGGTTTGTAACCCGGGGACTGCCTGTATATTGTTTTTTTATTTACATTTTTTTTTATTCTTTTTGCTATATATTGATTTGAATTTATTTTTTCCTTTTATGAGCTTCTTTTTGATATGTTTTCTTCTCTAAGAATTGACTAGTGCCTCCAGTGGAAGCTGATTGCCATGTACGGGCTCTTGATTGAAATGGAAAAAGTAATCTTCTGTTGCAGTATTCTGCCAAATGAAATCAATAACCGTGCAGTGGGCCTGTGCTCGCAACCTTTCCTTGTATGACCTACCCTGCCCCTCACCCAACACAGAACCAGGCACCGCTCCAGAACCTCAGAGTAATTACGTTGTCTTGGGTGCACGGTTATGAGCTTGTGGCCTAGGATTTGTTTTATTGGGTTTTTATGTTTTTTACATTTTATATGTAGGTTAATCAAATATGATCTATTGCTTCACTTAGGAGGCTGTTTTCAGCAGTGCTGCTCGTACATTGCACACCCAGGCCCTTGGGGGATAAGGCAGTGTAATAATGGTTTACGGCTCAGCACTTGCTTCAGGCTGTTTATCATAGTTCCTAAGAGAGGTCAACAAAACTTGTTTTCGTGCTTTGCTTAACTTGGTCTTTATTCATTTTTCTTGGCTCTAACAAAGTCTTCCCATTGTTGGAAGGTGTAACTAGTAGTAGCGGAATGACAAGGTGGTGCAGGAAACCATCATTTACATCCAAATATTTAGTCATAGTTCACAGTACCAAGGCTGTTTTCGTCTTCATATGTACCTTGGGTAGAGCCACCCCTATTAATCACTACATACATGAGTCAACTCCTTTATAATGCTGTACAGGAAACAAGGGCTTAACCTTTCTATGGACTGTGATAGACATGTACCCCATAAGGAATTTCTGGCTGTGAAAGGGGTCTTTTCACCACAAACATTGATGGTATATCGATAGGATATGACCTCAATGGGACGTGCGCCGATTTCGGGAATGGACCCTGAAACCTTCCCACTGATTTCAAAACATTTTTGAAAATGTTAGAGTTCCAACCACCTCTGTGTTCAAAACGGAGAGATCTGAGGGCCCGTTCTTGGGGTAGGTTGGATCCACACCTGTCAAATACTGGTGGCATAGCCTATCGCTATACCATCGATGTCTGTGATGGGAAAGCCCCTTTAACTATAAGGCTATGTTCACACTGTTTGGGAGTCGCGCTGATCGGTGCATACTCCCACGACACGGGGGAGGGAGGGCGGCGGTCCGCTGGCCCCATAGACTGTCATTACTCGCTGCTCGTAAGCGCCACGAATAAGTGACATGTCACTTATCTCTGCGGGCGTACAATCCGATCGTTTTGTACTCCGGGGGAGAGGAGGCGTAATCCATAGTTCTCTATGAGAACTGTGGTTTACCGTAATTTCGGCGCGCATCGTATCTGAGCGCAAATACGACACGAAATGCATGCTGAAAGTCTATGGGCTACATAAAGCCTTCCATTTTGTAGTATCCTCAGATTTAAAGGGAACCTGTCATATAGGTTATGCCACCCTTGCTGAGGGCAGCACAAGCTAGTGACAGACATGCTGTGCCCCTTCTTCTGTAAGTTGCATTAATTTCAAAGCATTTAATGCATTTAATTCAAATGGCAGTTTGCAGCCTGTTCTGCCAGAAAAGAGTCCACTTCATTCATGAGCTCCACCCACCCGCTATTTATTCACAGGTTGCTACCTATTCAAACTAAAAGGTTAAATCAGAAGAGGGCGGGACTAGCACCTGCTCATTAAAGGGGTTGTCTCCCTACATTGATTCATCTCACCTTAGTCCTTTTTTCTTGGTTTCACTTTGAATTCAGGGGCGTGTTCACTGGCTTCTACTAGGCTGCAGTAGAAGCCAGGTCTGTAGCTATAGTGACCAGTGCTGGCAACCTATCAGGAGAGAGTAAACAGGTCTGTAGCTATAGCGACCTGAGGAGCTGATGCAGTCCATACAAGAGGGGATATGTAGGAATAGGTAGGACACTGTTAATGGACACATATTGCAAAGTGACTTGTTTCTGCAAGACCTTTAACCTAAAAAGCAATCCTTGTAGTGAGACAACCCCTTTAAGTGAACTCTTCTTTGGCAGAGCAGGCTGAAAACTGCCGGATTTGAGCATTAAAAGCTCTGAAACAACTGCATTTTACAGAATAAAAGACGCAGCGCTGGAAACAGCATGTCTGACACTAGCTTGTGCTGTCCTCAGCAAGGGGGGGCGTAAACTTATGTGACAGGTTCTCTTTAAAAGGTTTTTCTGTGATTACAGTACTGAGAGCCTACCTTTAGGATAGCCCATCAATTACAGAGGGGTAAAGGACCGACTTTTGTCACCTGCATTGATCAGCTGTTTATTCATGGACGAGTGCTGTGGCCTCTTTATTGTTTTCATTGTGCTGTACATCAAGTGATTAGGAGAAGGTTACAGAACCCCACATAGACTCTAGCGAGTATGCAGGTGTAGGGACCCATGTTAGCCATAAACCGATTCAATCAGTTGATCAGCGGCTGTGCCGAAAGTCGCCCCTTGCCCACACACTTGCATGCACTGATCCGATATGAATCTTAAGGACACTATCATCAAAGTTTTTCTTTTCACATCTTAACAAGCCATATGCAACTATTATATGGATTATTCTTTTTTTCATTGGGTTGTTTATTATATATAAAAACATAAGATTATATTATATATACATATTAAAGGAGTTGTCTCCCCACAGGGTTTCAAAGAATGCATGAAAGAAATTCTCTGTCACTTCCTGGTTCAGACTAATTTGCATAAACTCCGTGCTTGTACAGCATAAGCTCCATGCTTTCAGATGCTAATTAGATTAGATTAGCTTCTCAAACTACTGGAAGGACTTCTTATCTGATCCCCAAAACAAAAGCCCTAATTACAGAGCTGTTACTTGAGATTAAATCAAGCTTTTTACTGTCTGGCAGCTCAGGACACTGACTGACACTGCAGACCTGTGTGATGACTCACTCTCTGTTATCTCATTAACAAACAGCCCAGGAAATTTGTTTACAGGTCAGTTACTGAGGGAAATGAAATAGCCATGGAGGTAATAAATTCACTTGTATCTCTTTAGGGAAAACAGAGGAACAATGCAATATATTTGGAAAATGTCTTTATTTTGTGTTCCCTACAATTTGAAAGCTATTCTTTGTAGCGAGACAACCCCTTTAAGTAAATAAGTTCCCATATGCACATTACTGTCTCTGACTTCCCGTCTGTGAGATCTGATAGCACGGCAGTGAGAGGATTGCCTTCTGGTCATTCTTTCTTCTACGAGAAGTGTAAATTTTTATCAAGAATTGCCTGATAAGTGTGGAGAAACCCCTCCTTGGTGCAACAAAGGTTGCCATATTTTACTTTCACGTATTGCTGTTGATCTACTATAATCTTATCTATCCCTTTGGAGAGAGCAGTAGAGCAATTATTATTACCTACTATTTGGAATGAGACTATATAGAGATGAGTCGCAGCTGAAATAAAGTGAGGTTAGTCTGCTCTGCCAAACAAAAGCTTTCTCTCGCACCTAAAGAAGGACAATGTTTTATGTCTATTTTTTTATTACTTAGGACTGCAGAAAAAAGTTATTGCCAAAAATGTAAAAAAAATATAGATGTCCCGGAAATATTGGTTGTAACAAAAATACTTCTTTCTAATGCTGCTGTTCCTGAAAGAATAGGCCACCAATATTGTAAGCTTGTATAGTCTCTTTAAACTGTGCTGGTTCTTTGGTACTGTATAAAAATATATATCAGAAGGAGTGGTTACAACAGTAATGTATATTTTTAGATAATGTTTTGGCTTGTGTTGATATAGAGCGGCAATAATGGGGCAGATTTATCAAAGCCGTTGCGCCAGAATTCTGGCTCCATTTGCACCAGAAACCAGCTTTTCGCCACATTTACTGTGTGTTTTAGACCGTTTCAGACGCTTCTGCGCCTCGTCCGACAAAAGTGGCGTGGCCTCGTAAAAGGGGGCGTGGTTCCGCGGTGAAAGGGTCGGGGCTTAAGTGCGACCAAAAATGCGCCCAGATTTTGTCGCCGTTTCTGGTGTGAAAGTAAGACAACTTAATTGTGGTACAGAGTTAGACTAGACAGTTCTAACCTGCACCAGATTTATCAACACTATGATAAATGTGGCGCATTATAAAACTGTCTAGTCTAACTCTTACACTGTCTAAAAGTAAGACACTATTGATAAATCTGCCCCAATGTGTCACAGATAAACCACTTAGGCCATGTTCACACGGCTTATTTTGACGTGGTTTTGGACGAGGATTTTGGAGCGTTTCCCCCCCGCAAAACCTTGCCTGAAACGCGCTTCTTCAGAAGAGGTTTTGGAGGCGTTTTTCGGCGAGGTTTTCGACGAGGTATTCACCCAAATTAATAGCCAGGACAAAAAACGCGTCTAAAAGGCGCTTCAAGAATTGACATTACACTACTTTTTCAGCGCCTTCAAAGAAGTGTGTGTGTGTAAAAACTTCGTCGTGTGTGAACTGCAACAATGTTTTACATAGGAATCAATTAAATGAACTGGGGCCGGTTTGGAAGAGTTTTGGGCGAGGAAACGCTCCGAAAACCTCGTCCAAAACCACGTCAATATAAGCCGTGTGAAGATGGCCTAAGGTTTAAAAGAATTGTCACCATATTTTAGAATCTTTCTGGTTGAGTGTTATCTCTTAGACAGTTTGGACCCCCATCTATGAGCCAGGATGGAAAGCTACTCTATAGGAGATGGCAGCTCCCTTTCTGGCAGACTTCAGCCGTCCTTGTATTCTACGGACAGTCATTCATCTGAATTACTTCCATCTAATGCTCCACTTCCCCTACAACGGACATTCCAGGGAAAATACCTGGGTGGACGTAGCTTCCTTAGGTAAGATCCGCTAGTGTTGGTCCCGGACCCAATGGCGAACCAGTCAGTTGCTTTTACAACCCCATCTGAAAGGGGTTTCTGCTCTGAGACGACCTCCTTATTGCAGTCTAAAGAGATTACTTGTTCCAATTTTCTGCTAATATGGGATGGAAGAGTTCACAAGGTTATAGTTTGTGATCTGCGTCTGCTACTGGTTTCCGAAAGGAAAGGGCTCTATTGCTATTACTGGAAAGCTGACCTAACATTCAAGACAAAGTTTCATGTCCGAGCAGTAGAGAACCTGTCGGCTGGTTCATACTGCCCGAACCACAGGCTTCCTCTTTGTTGTAAACTTGATTTTACTGCGAAACACTATGGTATTTCAGAGACAGCATAATTTGAGATAGCCGGGCATGGGGAGCTGTGTACTGGCACAAGGAGAGGAGTCTGCAGGGTGGCTTCTTCTCATCCAACTTGGTTTAACTGACGGCTCCCCCTATCCTGAGCCTGGCCTTAAGCCCAAAAAATTTTTATTTTTTAAAAAAAAAACTTTTTAAAGGGGTTGTCTGACTACAAAGATTAGCTTTAAACATGTAGGGACCAGTAATTGAAGAGTTTTTCCAGATATATAGCTTTATTTTTTTGGCTTTGTTGAGGAGAGTTTATCCACTCTAATGGCACTCTACTTCATCTAGGTAATATCGTTCTGCTCTGTTTTATCTGATAGCAGGGATGATGACCGGTTGGGCTGCTGCAGTTTAAGGGCCGGTTCACTCGACTTATTCAAGCCGTAATTGCGGGATGGATTTCGCTCGCAATTACGGCTTGAATAAGGGGCGGGGGCGCAGCTCCCCGGCCCCATAGACTTTCATTAGCCACGGCGCGTATCCCGCCGGGATAATGAACGTGTCGCTTTCTCCCCGCCCGGCGTATTCGCCGAGCGGGGAGGAGAGACGGAATCCACAGTTCTCATAGAGAACTATGGATTGCCGTAATGATAGGGACGGATTCCAGCCGTATTGCAGCACAGCACGGCGCGCAATATGGCTGCAATCCGTGACCAAAATAAGCCGTGTGAACGGCCCTTAAGAATAGTGTGTTATCTCAGACAAGTAATTAGTCTCCTTTTGTTTGTTTACTTTGAGCTCAGTAGCTCTCTGCGCTTATAGATGACCTCTCCTGCTCTCATGTCTGTGCTTTTAGAAGAGCTATGAATGTCCAGCTGGTATGGTAATCGCTGCTATAGAAGCTGCCACACCCTAACTGGAAAGAGACGGCATCCATGAATCTGCTTTTGGCTCTGAAACAGCGGGGTGAGACAACCCCTTTCAAGGGATTTTCTTTTGCTGTAATTGGCTGTCTGATATTTAGTTCAGCCCTGTTAGGGACATGCCCCCTGTGCTGTGATTGGCTGTCTGCGCTCTCTTTGCTCACTCTCCTCCTGAGCTGTGTGAAAATGAAAGTGAAACTGGCTGCTCTGAGCTAGTAAAGGCTGTCTGAGCTTTCTCTGCTCCTCACAGTGACGGCTCTATCTGAAGAATCTGGGCAATTACTCAGTTTCTCTAGCTGCCCCCCATATAACACACCCTTATACACTCTGCCCCCCTCTACTTCCTGCCTGATAAAAGAGGGGAGAAAAAGTGCATTTCTCATATTTGTTTCATCAGTTCAGACTGTATGTATAGCTGTTTCCACCAAAGCAGGTGGAGCCTGGGAGGGGGGTGACTATCATGGCTCTGCAGGCATGAGAACTGACCATTGCAGGAGGTCTGCAGAGTTGTGACTTCCTCTCCCTCCCCCTGCTCACACAGAATGATGACGACGCGAAAGAGAGCAAAGAAGACAGTGAGGGAAGACATATCTACTGGGAGGAAAGACCCGCCCCTGGATTTGAAGCTGTAAGCTGGAGAGATGGCACAAGATGCCTGTGAAAGCCTGTAGCGAGACAACCCCTTTAAGGGTATATTCAAATGATGAATTTGGATGCTGAAAATTTCTGTACCAAAGAACATCAAATAACGCCCCAAGAACATTCCCTTACATTATGCTGAATGACAATTGGAATATTAGAAATCTTGAATTTAAGACTACATGGGCAATGCTTTTTCATTCAATAGCAAATGTATTTCTACTGACCACAGGTTGGTGAATATATTGACCTACATGTTCAAGTAATGCTCTTCACTATTACATTGATCTGCACCAAATTTATGAAAAGGCGCACCCCTCCTAAAATAATTTTGGGCGTATATTACTAATAAGTATACATATATATTGCTAATAAGGACCTGATGCCCGGAATACATATCACTTTTTATCTGTTTTTTTTAATTTTCCAATTGTAGCTTTTTTTTTTTTTTTTTTTTTAATTCTGTATGATTATGTGGGCAACCATCTTGCCTGTGGTGCCTTTAACAGCATTTAGAGAGGTGCAGTACATCAGACACGTGGACCAGATAAACAAAGGTCTGGAGATGTTCATTGAAATTCATTAAAAATTCCCAGTCTTTAAAATAGTGGTAGAGAAGGGGAGCAGACTGTGCACAGCAGATCAGTGTGAAGAAGAGCATCCAAGGAGGGCAGCTCATGCACGCTATAGATGGGAAATAACATACCAGGCAGTATGTAGGGGGAGTGTACGGGTGTAGAGAGAAAGCAGAGCACAACTGTGTGTCAGGGTTCTGAAAATGAATAAACATTACATACAAGAAGTACAACAGGTTTTTACTCTATCTTGCCACAAACCTATAAGAATATATATATTTTTTTATATCAAAGGTGTCCATGGCTATTCATTTCTAGTCATAACCGTACATGAACCATACTACCTATGGAAAGAAGTTTTGCTTATGGCATGCTTGGGTTTTACATTTGGTGTATATTTAAAGGGGTTTTGCCACAATCTCATTTCAGACCTCCTGCCTTAAGCTCTTCAGTTCTGTGTGCTCAGAAGGAGGCGTGTGTGATTTGTTTGAATTGCCTATCATGTGACCCAGCAGGATGACATCACCATGCCTTTTCTCTCTCTAGTCAAAGAAAAGTCTGTTTATGTATAGAATTGTAGGTAGCTACACTGTAGCTCAGAGGTAACATTTTTGCTTTACAGCACAAGGGTCCTTGGTTCAAATCCCTGCAGGAACTTAACCTGTGTTTTTTTTTTTTTTTCTCTTCATCAATGCACAGACCTCATTGAGGTTTCTTTTTTATTTATTTGCACTGTTTGACTTATTACTAACTAGTCCAAAGGACAGGAGTAGAATGACAGCACCTGGGGTTTGAACACTCAGTAGCTTCCGGGAAGGAGAGGTGATGTTTGAGCATGTGCGACCAGGACTGAGAGGCTCACAGCCCTGATTGTATCCCCTGGAGACGAGCTGTAAACAATAGATCACTAAAGGAGCAGCTAAGACAAAAAAACGGTGCAGAATTTTTAATAATGATGAATGGTGAAAATGTTTATTTAATTTTCAAACTTCCCAAGTCAATTTTACTTCGTGGCAAAACCTCTTTAAGGAAAAGCTTCTGCCGTAGACCTCTAACCTGCCCATGGAGTTTGATTGGCCAGACATACGCAATAATTCTCCTTTGGTACATTTTTGTGGCATCTGTTGAAAGCGATTTGTGTGGCAATGTCTAGTTGACTGGTTCTGCACTTGTGGGGGCAGTGATGGTGTTTGCAGTTGTATTATTGAAAATTGTACGACAGATGGATATGAACAGAGCCTGGATTGACTTTTTGGGTTAGTGTTTATTGGTGGTGGTTTTATAGCTTTCTTTCTGAAGTGGTTGCTAAGCATCTAAAATTGTGTGAAGTTTTTATTACATGAAACGAGAAAACGATCAAAGAACCTTCACAACAGTCTGGAGTTTCATGTGTTCCGGGTGAAAAACTTGTAAAACGGTGATCAGGATTCTTTTTCTTTTTTATATGTTTGTGCTGTACTTTTCTCTATCTGAGGTCTGAGTTTCTTTGGAAGGTATATTTGAATACGCTGAGACTTGTTCTGCAGTTATTTCAGGTTTAAGCAGGCATGGGGGGGGGAAGTACAGCTTCATCCACGTGTGAAATTGTGGACAGTTTATGTTGTGCAGCCTTGAGTTCTGCTTTTTATGTACAGTGTTTCTATAATTGTCTTCACATCCGGACAATAGCTCTTTTACAGTAGCGTCCTTCTAATTTTTTGTTGTGCTCTGTAAAAGCTTTTATTTGTGAACAGTACCAGGAGTAACTCAATTCCAGATTATTCCTATTATGGCAAGCTTTAAAAAAAAAAAAAAAAAAAACAATAAAAAAAAAATAAATAATAATATTATATATATTGATATATATATATAGATATATATAATAATATATAATTACACACAACACACACACACACACGCAAACTTTGGTGTTTGGATTTTTTTTAATTAGATCGGACTTTTATGAATAATTGTTGTAACTTTTATTATTTTATGTATTGCAAAATATTTATGCATTTTAAAATTTTAATTATATATATATTATAAAATATTTTATGTATAGCAAAGGGGGGTTCTTTGAATATATATATATTCAAACAACCCCTCTTTGCCATACATAAAATGTTTTATAATAACTCCTATAGCTCCTCTCCTCCTCGCCCTACTGCCTGCATTCATAATCCTATCCCGTCCTAACCTCTCTGCTTTCTCCTTATTTTGTATATTTCCATCCTCTTTGAAACGTGTTATTACCACGTTTTTGAAAACTTCCTCTCTGGACCCATCCTGCACTGCCAACTACCCACCCGTCTGTAACCTACCATCGGATGAAAACACCTAAAATGTTGGGTCTCCGCTTGTGTAGTGGGCCATCTCTATACTAGATCTTTTCTTAACCCCTTTAAATCTGTCATCTTCCGCCCTCCACAGAAAGTGCCTGCCCCTGAAGTATAAAAGGATTCCCCTATTCCATTACTTTATTGAAACTTCTCTATCTGGCATATAAATCTGTAGATCACCAACTTCTACTCAATATGCTGCTCTCTATTAAGATTAAAGGGAACCTGTCACATAGGTTGTGCCCCCCTTGCTGAGGGCAGCACAAGCTAGTGACAGACCTGCTGTTCCCAGCACTGTGTCCCTTATTCTGTAAGATGTTGGAGTTTTAGAGCATTTACCCCTCAAATCCTGTAGATTTCATCCAGAAAAGTCATTCAAAGAGTCAGTTTTTTCAAGCCCCGCCCACCTCAACTGACAAACCTATTACTTTGAATAGGTAGAAACATGTGAATAACTGCCAGTGGGCGGGGCTAGCCTTTGGGGGGGGGGTAACACCTATATGAGTAAATTTGGGGGGTAAAGCCAAAACCTACAGCTTTTAAAAGAATAAGGCACACGCGCTGGAAAAAGCATGTTGCATCTGTGCTGCCCTCAAAGGGGGGTAAATTTTTGTGACTGGTTCCCTTTTAAAGGGGTTTCTCCACCATAGACTTTGATGGCAGATTGATAGAATATGTCACCCAAGTCTGATAGGTGCGGGTCCCAACCCTCGGGAAAGTCCCCAAAAAGTGATGGCTGGAAATGTTCGCCAACAACGCTGCCATACTGAATCTCCATAGAACCAAGGGAAGTCATGTGCAGTGATCCTGTGCTGTCCTTTGGGAGGCTTGTTACTTAGATGGTTTTCTAGGGGTTTTCCAAATGGGGGCCATCCAGCTGTTGGGAAAAACAAAAACCCCCATCTGCTTTTGTATAATTTAAAACACGGGCATGATGGGGTTGTAGTTTCCAACAGCTGGGGGGCCCAGTTTGACCCCCAGGGGTTAGTATCGAGTTGTAGGGTTATTATTTACGCTTCAAAGTCTTGGGGGGAAACCCTCTTTTAGGGCATTGCTCTCTTGTTTTTTTTTCCCTATCGGTGACTCCCTCTTCAGTTTATCCTTTCCTGTCTCCTCTTCTGCTCTTTTCCCTTTTTTTTTGGGTCTGGGGGGGGTTCGTCCGGGGTGTTTCCTTTTTTTTTTTTGCGGATCCCATACTAGCACAGTTAGCGTTTAATACCATCTTTATACTGATGACCACAATGATATATCTCATCCTGTGACATCACTGCACTAATACAAACCTGAATGATTGTCCGCTGTCTCCAACATCATGTCCCCCAATCTTTATGAAACTGAGCTTTTCAGATATTGAGCCTCTTGTGTGTCTGCCATCTGCTAACCTACCTAAATCTGATCTCTTGCTTTCAGTGCATGGCACTACCTTTACTTCTAGGCAGCTTGCCCACTGTCTCGGACTTTTGTTAGATTCTTGTCTGTACTTCACTACCCGTATTTTGTCAATTACCCATTTGTGTCACCTGTTCCTCAAAGACAACTCTACAGTTCACCCTTTTGTAATGTGGAAACAGCCACAAGTCTTATTGTAACTTTTATTGATTCTTGTCTCGAGTACTGTAAGATATTAGTAACTGCTCTTTTTCTCTCCAAAATCACCCCCTTTTCCTTCTGGTAACGTGCCTTCATCCCTTTCCGTCCCCCCCGGTTCCTTCATTTTGTTCTATTAAATTTTTAATTCTTAAAACCCCCCTTTTCCAAAATTTTTTTCCAATTCTCTGGGGGGTACAAAGGGTTTTAAACCAAAAACCCCTTTTACTTAACCACTTAAGTCGGAAATATCCCAAAACTTCATTTTCCAAAAACCCCCCTCCCACCCCCCATCCCCTTTTAAATAAAATTCAAAAAATTTAACCAAACCCACAAAAAAAACAAAAAAAAAACCCCCAACAAAAAAAAAAACAAAACAAAAAAAAAAAAAACAAAACAAAAAAAAAAAAACCCCCCACAACAAAAAAAACCCCATAAAAAAAAAAACAAAAAAAAAAATTTTTCCCCCCCCCCAAAAAAAAAAAAATTTTTTTTTTTTTAGGTGAAAAGGGAAAATGATTCAGAAAAAATCTGCAAACCTGGGGGAAAGAAAAGAAGAAATTTTGTTAAAATGTGTGAGATTAAAAACAGAGGTCAGCAAAAAAGGGATAAAATTACCAAATAAAATTAAAACATTTTTTTTTTGCCAGGTAAAATTAAAATTTTTTGGGAGATTGGCAAAAAAAAATTTTAAAAAATGCAAAACACTTTGGGGGCATTTTGGAGTTTAATTTGTTTAAATAATTTCCCCCTTAGTTGATAAGGGTAACTGATTTAAATTTCCCCAAAACCCCCCCCAAAAATTGGGGGGGGGAAAAATAAAGGGGAAACCCAAAAAAAGTAAATATAAAAATGTCCCCACTTGGTGCACCAGTTTTGGGAAGGCAGAATACAAAGGGTTTTGCCATCTCATAAAATCCTCTGTGAGGCCAGCTTACAGCCAGGGCTGTGAAGTCGGCAAGCCTCGACTCCGACTCCTCAATTTCCCAAACCTCCGATTCCTGACTGCCTCATACACGGCGCATGTTTAAGTGATAACATTACTGTAGTAAAATGTAAACATCAGTGTTTATCACCTATGAAAACAATCAAGCTTTTAAGAAAAACAGACAACGACAACAAAAGGGTAACAATTTTTGATCTTTGAACACTTGTGGGTAGAGTTGAAGAAAAAGCTTTATTTGTATCCAAGTCCAGTCTGCACCAACATTGGGAATGTGTGAAGAGGACCTGGGATCAGATTTTGGGTCAAGATGTGCTTGAATCTGATCCAGAGCCCAGAAGGTTTCAGGCAGAGCTGAAAACCAAAGGTGGATTTCCCAAAATAACAAAATTAATAAAAATTAACATTTTGATTTTTAGGAGCAAAACGGAACAATGCAGTTACGGGAAAGAATCTGCAAAACCCTAAGCAGATGCTAAATACTTGCAAGTCACATTTATGTAAAAGATAGTAAGATGCCCGAATAAAAAATTACAGTAGCCTCATGTACAAGTTTGTAGTGGATGGAGAGATATGGAGCCTGAAAGTCACAATTTCAAAACATTGTTACCATTTTGCTTGTCAGTGTAAAATATATTTATTGGGTATGACTTTAGGACACAAAAAAAATTGTAAATATGCAAAACACTGCTGGAACATTTGTGGAGTCTCTGAATTTGTTCTGAGAAATAGTATTGCCTCCATCAGATCCTGCATACATGACCTCACATCTGATCTCATTATTTCCGGGCTAGAAAAGGGCCTCTCTACACTAACTTGGGTTGGGGCAAAGAGGTGACCACAGGGGCAACATCTCTAACAATGTCAGGGTATAAAGGAAGTGCCTCAGCCACAGTCAGGTTTGATGAATGTTTGAACTGTTCTACTTCTTTGAATATCACAAGGCATTATGGGAAAGGGGCTGAGAAGCCCAAAGCGCCCTCTGTTGGATGTAACAAATCCTCAATTTGTTTTTTGACCCCTTTCCCATAATGCCTTGTGATATGCAATGCTAAGTAGAGGGCGAAAAGGCAAAACAAAAACTCTAAAAAGCCGTTCGTTCGGTGCTCTCCTTAAGGAGAGATCTTCCCTTCCTGAGCTACCCGATGCCTCCCACACAGCCAGCCAGTATCTTTTTCTACTCTGCACTGAAGAGGGACAAAAATCCCGAAACAGCGTTGTCTGAGATGAGAGATACTGGCTTGGCTAAAAAAATCCTTTTTTGCTTTCTCAAGATCGGTGGGTCAAAGCAAATTGAGGATTTGTTACAACCAATAGAGGCGCTGTGGGCTTCTCGCCCCTTTCCCCTAATGCCTTGTGATATGCAGATGCTAAGTAGAGGGGGAAAAGCAAAACAAAAACTCTACAAGCCGTTCGTTCGGTGCTCTCCTTAAGGAGAGATCTTCCCTTCCTGAGCTACTTCTTTGAAAGCAGGTGAAAAATTTTGCTGAAATCTGTTTGCTATGGGAGCAGAATCTTCTCCCCTGGGGCAGCGCTTTGCCTGCTCCATGGTCCATCAATTACACTCCTCAGTGATGAGGCTGAGAATTGGGAGCAGTAGCACTGGCCGGATCCAATTCCTCTTGCTCTTTGCACTGCATCGAACTAACTGGACCAACTTATGTATTTTGGGAGTTGGAGTCGGTCTATTTTTTATGATGACTTCAACTCTTGCAAAAAAAGGCACCGACTCCACAGCCCAGGTTTTATAGCTCCTGAATTGGTTCGAAAAGGGAGATGGCCACCTGGCACGTTTCCCCCCGGTTTTTTCTTAGTTCCAAACAGAATGAGCGGGGGGTCATTTATATTTGGAACTCTTAGACATGAATAGGGGGAGTTTGAAGTGCACCTGAAATAAATGCATTATTTTTATTTCGCCACTTTCCCTTATGATTCTATTTCTTTCGAGCAGAGCCCTCATGTTGGAATTGTTAGTTTTACTCAGTGTTGTTTTTGGGCCGCATGACCCCTGAGCTGTAAAGGGCTGCAGAACATATTGGTTTTGTATAAAGATTTTTGGGTTTATTATAAACTGTCCATCTTTTTATTTACTTTGTGGCCATGTTTGGGGTGGGAGTCCTCTTTAATTTTGTGATGAAATCGGGTTTCAAAAAGTTTTCTTGTGGGAAAAAAAGGCCCGATTTAGACTTTTTACTGTGAAGTAGGCACCATTCTAAAAAAAATGTGGAAGAACTCAAAACCCCCCACGTCAAAAGTTGATCTCCCCCAGGGGATTTTTGGGCGTTTTTTAAAAAACTCGTTCATGCCAAATCCAAGAACTATCTCCATAAATAGAGCCCGGGGTTGGGTCGAAAGGGGGTTCACCGGGGTTTTGGGGCCGCGGTTATGGCCGCGGGTTCCGACGGGGCCCAAAATGGGCCCCTACTTTTAACATGGTTCCTATTGGAAACGCTTAATATTCACATGCGGGTTTGCCAAACCCCGGTGTGAAACCTTCCTGTAAATTCTGACAGGGGTGCCTCGTGGTGGCCGCCGGTGTGCCGGGTGGTGCGCGGCTCGCGGCGGGGTTTCCCCCCCTGCTTTAAATTTGCATGGTGGCAAACCCTCACCAAGCCGCGCCCCCAAACCCGCCCCCCCGCCCGAGACCCCGCCCCTCCGCCCGCGCCGAAAAAAAAGCTCGGGGGAAGAGTTGCGGGGAGGTGACGGGTTACGGCAAAACCCGGGGTTGAAGAGGCCTAATTTTGTCCTTTTCACTTCTGACTTTGTTGGCTAAAACGGCAACCTTCCCCGACCAACCATAAATGACCAGGTGTCTGCAGATATCTAGAAGCCCTGATGTGTATCTAGTTCAGTGGAGTCCTGCTTCTCAGAACCATTATGCAGGACAAAATTGGGCCCCCCAGTAATCAGTCACAGTGCGCCTTTACTTTTTTACAGCAGTTCGTAAATGAAAACGGGCTTGATCTGTTTGGGCAAAAGAAAAAAAAAACGTTTTTACAAAGGGTGCAATGGTCTGTAGTAATCAGTATTTTTCTGGGGGTTGTCTCTTTTATGTTTTGGGTTTTTTGCATGCCCGTATTTAAAATTTTATTGCAAAAAAATTCCCGCATTTTTTTTGCTTTAAAGGGTTTCTGTTGGGACATCCCTATTCTAAAAATAGGAGCCTAATTTTTTAAAATTTGCAAAAAAAAACTAGACACGTTTTTTTCTGTATTTAATTAAAGGGGATTTTTTTCTCTTGATTTAGTTCCCAACAGTAGGGGAGAGGAAATCAGTCTGTAACCAAATACATTGCTTTTCTAATTTTGTTATGTTTAGGATAGGGAGGGGACTTTTTCTCCCTTGTTTCACAGCTTCCCTAAGGCCCGTTTTTACCCGGTGATTTGCCGCGGGTTTCGCCGCAGCCTAAGCCTCGTCGACCTCGCCGCAAACTCGCGTCTCCCGACGCGGGTTTGCGGCGTGGGTGCTGGGCGTGGTCTCGGCACGAGTGGGGCATGGTTTGGGGCGCGGTTTGCGCCGAGGTTTCCCCCTGAAAAATTTTTGCCCCCGCGGCAGCACCCCGCGGCCCCCCCGCGCAAGACTCCCTGTCAAGGGGAAATTTACGGAATTCTCCCACGCCGTGTTTTAACCCGCGGCGTGTGAAATTAACGCGGTTTCCCAAAGGAAACCATGTTAATAAAATAGGCGTATTTGGGGCGTTTGGCCAGGAAACCGGTCGGAACCCGCAGCCATAACCGCGGCCAAATCCGTCGTGTGAACAGGGCCTAAGTTACCGGCTATCTTAGTTTTCTCTCATTGCTCTAGCTGCCCTGTCCAACCATGGTGACTCACTCCCTGCTGAGTGTTCTCTTCAGCCCAGGAGCTTGTTTATCTATGTTACTGACAAAGCTCAACCTTTTAGAGCTTTGTAGCCTTTAGCACTACAGTTTACCAACCTCCTGCACGCATGTCACTTTAAGGCCATGTCCCCACGGCACCGTTTTGCGGTTGGTTTTTCAGAATGTTTGTGGTTTTGCAAACCGTCTGAAAAACCGGCCGCAAAATTTTACATGGGCTGCTATGGAAAACCCGTGCAGCAGCCCCCACTGCATGGGATTTCCGCCCCGGCGGTTTGAAAAACATTGTACATGTTCATATTTGGACGGAATATGAACAAGTGAACGTGAAGGGGAGGGCTTTTCTCCGCTAAACACGGAGAAAAGCCATCCCCCGGCGGCCGTATGCACGGCACAAAAAACGGACAAATACCGGTCCGATAAACCGACCGGTATTTGTCCTGTGCCGTGGCGACGCGTCCTAAGAGGATCGGCTAAGAATGGCAGAGCTGATATGCCTATTACTACTATAGAACCACCCACAGCTCAACTGGGAAGTGCAAGACTAATGCAGGATGTGAAGAGCAGTCTCTGTGTAACATCATGGTGAGACAATCCCTTTAAAGTGAATAATGGTGTAATTTGACACTGATTGGTCCATTGTATAGCTGCTTAGAAATCTGATGGTCTCTATGGGTCTTTATATATTTATTTGTGTTAAATAGTTAGTACAGTGGTAAAAAAGACATATAACCATTAAAGGGGTTGTCTCACTACATTGATTCATCTTACCTCAGTCCTGTTTTCTTGGTTTCACTTGGAATTCAGGGGCGTGTTTACTGGCTTCTACTAGGCTGCAGTAGAAGCCAGGTCTGTAGCTATAGCGACCAGTGCCTGCAGCCTATCAGGATAGATCAAACAGGTCTGTAGCTATAGTGACCTGAGGAGCTGATGCAGCCCATACAAGAGGGGATATCTAGGAATAGGTAGGACACTGTTAATGGACACATATTGCAAAGTGACTTGCTTTTCAAAGATCTTGAACATAAAAAGCAATCCTTGTAGTGAGACAACCCCTTTAAGTTCTAAGAGCGGCGAGAAAAAGGTAGATAAAGTGATGGGTCTAGGTAATTGGAGAACTTTGGTTTCTTCCCTTTATCCAGAGAAATGTATAATCCATAAGGTGTGAACCAATCATCTCTAGAAGAAAATGTTTCACTCCTGATCCAATGTAGCAATAAGACTGACTCAACATTCACAAGAAGAAGCTACACGTCTCCAGAAGTATTACTATTATTAAGCTGTAAGTAAGCCTTTCTTAAAGCCTTCACCTGTTCTGCTGTGACCAGTTGCAGGGGGCGGCTATTCCAAAGATTCACAGTTCTTTTGGGTATAGAGTTTTTTTTTCCTACAGACAGTGGGAATACCCCTTGTTTTTTGAGAGGGTTTTACATGAAATCGCTTTTCCCCATACTTTTTGTAGGGGCCTTTCATATACTACCATAAATTAATCATGTCTCCCTGGAGCCATCTTTTCTCAAGACTAAATAAGTTTAATTCTTTTAACTTCTCATATCCTTATCGGTTTGGTTGCTCGTCTTTGTACTTTTGCAGCTCCAGTTAATTTTGTTGTAGTGATTTTTGTCTTTTCATACCTACTTGTCCATTGTACTTTTACGAAATCACTTTTTAGCTTATGTAAAAGTGGAATGCCACTCCGATCATGTTTAGTATATGGCTCTCTATTCTGCTTGAGCCAATAGTCATTCTTCTACTTCTGATGTACCATCCTTGACAGGACACCATATAAACACTGTGAAGGCCCAGTGGTAGAAGTAATAGAGGGTACATGCAGAATCCATTTTCTCAGAGCTAAATACTGTATTAGTATTCCCAGGACCTCATTAATGTTCACACTTAATGGGAATGTGTCATCAAAAAATGACTTATTGTTTTACTCACATTTTTATGTTAAACACATGTTTTAGGCATTTTTGGTTATCTTTTTTAATTTTCCACTTTCGTATCACTGCAGTTTTCACTTTGGCCACTAAGCCTAATAATCATCTGACACTTCCTGTTCTGTAGAGGGAGATTTTCAGTGTCTGCTCATTATCAGTAAAAGCAGGGTCAAACTGAAAGGAGACACCATTGTGTACAGATATCACAGAATCCACCAGTCACAAGAGGAGAGGTCACAGCTCCCCCCCTCCCCTCCCTTCACAGTGAAAACTCTCCTATACAAGTCTATGGGACAGAATCTGTCTTAAGAATCCTATGTGCATGAAGCTGCTGTAAAGTATCTCTCTGACTGCTGTTAAAGCAGTGCAAGCAAGAATGTCTTCCCCACAATCATATATAGACGGCCGAATATATATATTATATATATATATATATATATATTAACTATTATTAAATATATACATACATACAATCAGAAATAAAAACGACTAGGAAAAGAAAATGGATCAGGGGGCTTGATTTAATAAGTAAAAAAATAAAAAATTGGCGACAGATTCCCTTTAAGTCTTGGTAGATAATAAATTCTCTGGCCTGTTGCATGACTTCTAAAGCCTAAGAAGGCAGCTTTTCCCTGCTAAGCATGTGATGTGTGCTGTCTATAAGATAAGTGGAGGTTCTCACCCAAATGACTGCGAATAGAAGTGACCAAATTGTAATGCACAATATGTATTTTATCCTTAAGCACGATTAGACATGACATCTTTTCTAGCAAGATAAAAGGTAATTAAAGCTTGGGGTGAATGTTCACAGGTACGGCCATGACATGTCTGCTTTAATTGCATCGTCTCCGTCTCACATCCACTCCTGATTAAGAAATCGTAGGAATCTTCTGCATTTCATTTACGCTTTTCTCTGGAGTAGTTGCCAGCCGGTAGGTCAGATATACATGATATGCAAGCAAGCCCTGTATAATGTGAGGGACAACACCAGATCTTTATGGGGCTGTGAACCTCTGCTGGTATCACCTGCTTCATTAGAAGAGACCGGTCAACCAAAGGCTATGCTTCAGAGTTGTCGAGTGCGCTCCACCAAGGCTCTTGTCATGGAATGTCACACACTTGCCCGTTTGATAAAGTTATGTTCCCACTTAGATTTTGTTGGCATATCAGTACTTTGATGGATATAAGCCATCAAAGACCAACAGGTGCAGTTCCCACCTCTGGGATCTATGTCAGGAGCTGTCCCTCGACAGTGTCAGCGTACAAAAGATAGCCAGTCCTGCATGCACACTACTCTCCATTCTGTTCTACGGGAATTTCGAGGACAGGTGAGCAGTGTGTTCGTCTGTACTTGGAACTCCTGTGAAGACTTGTGCCCGAGTGTGACCGGCTCTTTATTCTGAGCCGACACTGTTGGGGCCTGTTTCTGAGATCTGTGCAGGTCTCAAAGGTGGCACCCGCACCAGTCAGACTTTGATGGCATATCTTATTAATATGGTTCAACTCGTAGGAAAACGTGTCGTGTAGCTACAGGCAAACAACTTCTAAACGTTGTGCTCTTTAATGCATTAGTAAATGCAATTCCACATACAGTCCATAAGCACTCAGACTTTATATGTAAATATCTTCAAGAACGGTATTAAAAACCTGTAATCCAACAGTCAGTTGCTAGTTTCACAGACACAGTCCGAACGCCATCATCTCGTGTTTCGTGCGCTGAGACAGCTCAACGGCCAAGCGGTAGTCTGCGTTACCCAGAATGCCAAGCACGCGACGTTTCGGGGGAAGGCACGCCCCCTTTCTCAAGCGTGAGAAGCATTTAAAGTCTGATTGCTTATGGACTATATGTTGAATTGCATATACTAATGCACTAAAGAGCATGAAGTTTAGAAGTCGTTTACTTGTAGCTATACGACACGTTTTCATACGAGTTGAACCGTATTGGGCAGATGAGGTCCGGCAGATGTCGTTGTGCTCAATCAAAAATTAAAAGTGCATGATCTATATGATATCTTATTAATATGCCATCAAACCCTATGATGGGAACACTTTTATCGTGGCTTTCAGCATCCCCCAGACTATGGTTTGGGGAGGCTGTGTAGCAAATACTCTTTTAACCCTGGATGGGCATCCCATAAATGTCCACATTTAACGGGCCATTTATTGTTATGGCTCCAGTCTCAAGCAATATAGACCTCTTGTTTGTGTACTTAAAGGGGTTGTGCAGGTTAAAATTGTACTTGAAAATGGTGATGCAGCTGCTCTAGAAAAAAAAATGTGATTCTCGCCTCTCCCCCCCCTCCATTGTAGTGCTGCCTCTGCCGCTGGTCTTCTGTTTTCCCTTCTCTTTTTTTTTTTTTTTTTTTCTCCCCCCTCCGGCTCATGCACTCTCAAATGTGTTGTCTTTTTTTTTTTTATATGACAACCCCATTTGTAGCATTCGCTTCTGAATGGTGGTGTCAGGAGAAGACGTGACTGCTGCAAAGCACATGAGCCGAGTGCATGGCCCAGATAGAACACCAAAGACCCGGTGAGATCAGAGGCAGTGCTGGAATGGATGGAAGCAGTCAGGTAAGTATTCATTTTTTTTTTATTATCGGCAGCATCACTTTTTTAAATAAAATTTTAGCTCGGACAACCTGTTATTACTCTGTCTAGGCCACATTGTTCTGCTGACAGCTTTCCCATACAGTTAGTATAGCCCTTATTGCTGCTGACAGCCTCTGCAGAATAGCACCTGGAAATTTTGGCTTCAATAATGTTACCTGACTCGCTTTACTTGGAGGGATACTTTTGATAAATGTGTTAGAGCTACAGAATATCTCCGAGCGCCGCTAATAGCACTGTTTTGTAATACCTAGAGAGCTACAAAATACCAGATCGAAGCCTTTTTTTTTTCTATATTATTCTGCATGTTCTGAAAACGCTTCTTAAACTGTCTTGTCCATTTGCCCTTTCATCAGAAAGTGTCCAGCTCCAGTTACATGACTTATCAGGCCATCAGCCACTGGATTACATTACCTGCACAGACCAGTGATGCAACTTCTGTCCTCTGATTGCAAATGTGCATTGGTTATAGTAGCAAAATGGCACGGCTGTGAAATGTACTCAAAGGATATAATTAAGTAACCAACTATATAATTGTGTGTATGCGATTCCTGTCCCAGATTCCAATTGTCAAGACCTTCATCAGGGTAAACAGCTGAACCCTCTGTAAGTATCACACAAGTTTTGGTTTTGTTCCCTTTTTAATCCACCCATTGTCCATTCAAGCATCAACAGAGGTGTAACTATAGTTGGGTGCTGAGGTAGCAGTCATTCCTGGGCTCTGGAACTTGAGGTTGCCCAAAAGCTTTAAGGCCCCTCTGCCACATAGGAAGACCAGCAGTATTCTAAATGGCACACGGTAAGAGGGGACCCTCTTGTAGATTTTGCATTAGGGCCCCAGGAGGTGTACTTAGATTCCAACTGCCCATATACTTTAAATGTCCAGGTGGTCAACATCTAACTTTGCACGGCTGTTTTAAAACGGCCTTGCAGAGGGGCTTACCTGTACACTAAGGGTAAGTTCACATGGCTTAATTGTGGGGCGTACTGTACGCGCCGGGTGTTCGCGGAGTCGCGCTGATGGGTACGTACTCCCGTGACGCGGGGTGGCCGGCAGCCCACTGGCCCCGTATACATGCATTACTCACCCATTTTCCCCCCCCGCGCGTACAATACGTTGAATTTACGAGGGGGAGAGGAGCATAATCCAAGTTCTCTATGAGAACTATGGATTACCGTAATGATTATTAGAGTGCAGTACGCCGCGAAATGCACCCCAAAATAAGCCGTGTGAACATACCCTAATTGTGTAACTGTGGGTTGAGAGAGTCAGCTGTTCGTGGCAGCTGGATTATCTAGGGAAAAGGCAGGGATTTTTTTTTACCATCCCTGCCTTCCTGATCCCTGTTTACACAATGCTCAATGAGCTTTCCCCAAAACAAGTCTTCTGGCCCCCACCCATGGGGAAACGTAAAATGCGGGGTTTCCCCGGTTTACAATCACCACAGTTGGTGTATGCTTCTTTGTTAACCTTATGGGGAATACAATGAAAAATAAATAACTAAAAATAAATTTACAGAGAAAATATAAAAAATTATTCAAAATAAACACCAAAAAACCCCACGACCCGAAAATTCAATCACCTAAAAAACATGTCTTTAATGGAAAAGTGACACTATTTAGAAAACTTAAAATTAGGCTTTTTTTTCTATACAGTTTTCCCTAAAAACTGTATAGAATATAAAAAAAAGTAATGTAAAAATTACATAAAAATAAAGTCTTATATATCACAAACAAAAGGTAAAAAAAAAATTTGTGGAGTACTGGTAAAATCTTTGTTTTCAAGCACGCATCCACTAGAGAATGTGAAGGCGGTTGAACGACCTGGTTGGGAACTGGCTATGTCTCTCATTTTCGGCAGAAAATGCTCCTGATGTATACATAAAAGTGAAGCGGTGATGTAGCAGCGGCAACCATCGCTACAAGGGAGTCCGTGTAATGGAGACCGTGTAAAACAAACGTTTACACCCCAATCCATATAATAGATTCCTTACTCGTTGGATATAACAGCAGTTTTTCTTGGAATACATTATGAAAAGCTACTAATATTTTTATTTATTTTGCTTAAAGTGGTTGTCCATGCCCTAGAAAAAATTTATATTCTTCTCCAGGAGCCCCATTAAACCAAATAACTTATACTTGTCTTCCTCCGGTTTCAGTGCTGGCACTCCGTGATTGGCTACAGCAGTACCTCACTCGGAAGTGAACAGCTCTGAATGGGGATGCATGTAAACATGTGACTGCCACAGCCAATCAGTGGCTGCAGTGGTGACAGCATGTAAAAAAAGAGGGACAGGCAGCCATTGGACCAGAGGTAGCGGGTATAAGGTGTTTTTTTTTTTTTTTCTATTCATTTTTTAGCACAGGGCATACTTTAATGGATCCATAGGATGCATCAGTTGAAGATTTGTTCTGTTGGATGGAAGAGTGCAGTTTACTACACTATTTTAATCTTTTTTTGGTGGCATACCAAAGTATACTAACCAGATGAAGGCCAAAGGGACAGTGTTTTGGCTTTCACCCCACTATAGACCCCAGAGAGACCCTTAAAGGGGTTGTCTAACTACATTGATTCATCTTACCTCAGTTCTGTTTTCTTGGTTTCATTTTGAATTCAGGGGCGTGTTTACTGTTGGCCGCAGAGAAAGCAAGGTCTTAGCCCACAGCAACCAATGCAAGCAGCCTATGGGGGTGATCAAACAGGCTTAATATGCGACCTGAGGAGCTGATCAACCCCCTACAAAGAGGGGATATCTAGGAATAGATAGGATACTGGTAATGGACACATATTGCAAAGTGACTGGTTTTTGCAAGATCTTTAACATAAAAAGCAATCCTAGGAGTGAGACAACCCCTGTAATGTCAACATTAGGAGTGATATACACCCTAGACCTATGGTGGGAACTTAGATATAAGCACCATGAATAGGTTCAGTTGGGTGAAAGTTGTTACTGAGGGTTTTGCCACTGACGACTACGGTAAATGCTGATCAGGAACCCCAATAGAGGAAAAATCATCATTAAATGCTGCTCTCTGTAATAGGAGTGGTGGTAAATATAAATGATCTACATACAAAGTTGAGTGTATGCATTGCGTTACCCTGAATGGAGTTGGGTACCATTTTCTTCATGTTTTGTGGCTTCGTATTGGTAGATTGTGCTTTGATGTCCAGCACGTAAAATGTATTAGATTGTGAAATAAAGCAAGCCTAGTCCAAAAGAAGCTACGTTTGCCCTATAGACCCCTATGGCTTCACTTCGGTGTACGTCGGGTCACCTTGTTTTGTGGTCTACTGGCAAAGGAGTCCCAAACAATGATGTGAAGGGGGCTGTACAGCTTGTAGCCCAGAGCAGCTTTCTCAATTTTGCAGGCTTCAGAGTTGAATTCTTCCTGCATTCCCTGCTGCCTCAGTGACCGCTTAAAGGGAATGTGTAATCAAAAAAGGACATATTGTTTAACTCACATTTTTATGTTAAACATATTTTTTTAGGAATTTTTGGTGATGTTTTTTATAATTTTCCATATCACTTCCAGTATTTTTTTAATAATTCTTAAGTCCTGCAGTTTTCACTTTGGCCACTAAGCCTAATAATGGTCTGACACGTCCTGTTCTGTAGAGGGAGATTTTCAGTGTCTGCTCATTATCAGTAAAAGCAGGGTCAAACTGAAAGGAGACATCAATGTGTACAGATAACACAGAATCCACCAGTCACAAGAGGAGATGTCCCAGCTCCCCCACTCCCCCCCCGTAACAGTGAAAACACTCCAATACAACTCAATGGGTCAGAAACTGTGTTAATAATCCAATGTGCATGGAGCTGGGGTAAAGTATTTCTGACTGCGGTTGAAGCAGTGCAAGCAAGAATGTCTTCCCAACAATCATATATAGACGGCCGAATAGAGAAATCTACAATCAGGAAATAAAAACGACTGAAAGGAAAAGAATATGGATCAGGGGCTCGATTTAATAAGTAAAAAAAAATAAATAAAATTGGCGACATATTCCCTTTAAAAGTGCCGCTGATGATTTGCATTTTGAATAGTGCCCTCTTGCATCAGACACTGATCTGATATAGGAAACGATGAAGTCCTTTGCCATATTGGCATGTGATTGATGGCAAACAATTTCCAAAATGGTGAATACATTTCCCAAGCAAAAAAAAACAAAAAAAAAAACTTAGGGCTTGTTCACACGACGCTTTTGTGATCCGCAAAACGGATCTAACAATTGTCAGTGTGATTAACTTTGCTTTCAATGGCAAAAGCGCATCGCCGTTCTGACGGGAGATCGGCGATGCGCTTTTGAGGGCTCTCCTGCACTGCGCTTTTCGGATCTGCTTTAAGAATTGACATGTCAATTCTTCTTGCGTTCTACGCAAGTGAAAGGCCGTAGGAGATAATGGAGTCCGCTTTTGGCACTTGTCCAAAAGCGCTCCACACTCTGGGTACGTATAAAGCTGCGCTTTGCATCCTGAAAGCGATCCGAAAAGCGCAGTGAGCGGCTGCAGGGGAATCGGAGGTGGCGAGGCTGGATCTGTCTCTGAGAAAGGGAGAGAGACGGTTTTATATATTATATATATATATATATATATTATATATATATTATATATATATTTAATAAATCGGATCCATATAAAGTATCGGATGTTGCGTTTTCGGATGCAGTTTTCACTCCTCAAAAACGGATCCAGAACGTCCTGTGAACAAGCCCTTAATGTACCCAGTGTTTTATTTGATGTAAAATGGTGCTGAGTAGTGGACGTACCTGTTCTCTTTAATGTGGACTCTACTCGTGATGTGCACGTGTATTTTGTTTTTCCTGGCTCCAACAAAGCCTCCATTCATCTAAAGCAGTGCTGCATCGTATACTTTTGAATATAGAGTCTGTCTCATATGGGACACATATGATAGTCTCCGTGAATAGGAGGTTTTGGGAATCTCTGCTTCCTCTTTTATGGCTATAGTGTATACAGTGTTCTGCAGGCTATCTTGCAACACCACATAGGTGTAGAACAATGTGCTGTCTAATGAAGGCGGCTATAACATTTACAGCCTAGAAGAGCAGAAGAGTTCCCTTTTTGTTCACTGGCATGGAAGCCATTTGCAGCTGCTTTACATTGCCTTTGTTTCCTATGTAAATTGTGCCAGAAAAATGATTTAGTAATTGCAGTATTTTTCCTGTGATATGCTAGTCCATAGCCTTACTGTGTATTCTTATCCGCCAAAATTTTGCAGGTTTTATTTTTTGGGTGATTAGCATCAAGAGATTCAAGCATAGTGGAGTTAAAACATTTGGCATCAGCAATGCAACCTATAAACTCCTACCCTGCTTTCCCGAAAATAAGACAGTGTCTTATATTAATCTTTGCTCCTAAAGATGCACTATGTCTTATTTTCAGGGGATGTCTTATTTTTACAAATAAATTATAGCACGCTATACTAGTGTGTGTGTGTTGTTGTATATATATATATATATTTATATATATATATATATATATATATATATATATATATATATATATATATATATATATTCTCAAAGATTAGAGTCACAAACCATGGGATATATGTATGTAAAGGACATTTTATGGCAGCTGCAGTGACTTATCTCAAAGGATGGCAAATGTGACATGCTGGGACTTGTAGAACTAGAAGTTCCAGCATGCCCCATCCTGTGAGATGTGTGTGTCAGTATCCTTACTCTGTTCTCGTTCGCCCCCCCCCCCCCCCCCACTTACTTGCACACTTTCTGTCTCCTGTCCTGGGATGTTCGGGACCTGTGGTGACATCAGTCACATGACCTCCCTGCATAGGTCCTTCAGCACTCTGCTACAGCAATATGTCCCAGGGCTGTTTCTTGGAGTGAGCGGAGCTTGGGAACACCCGACCCCCACCCTTAGGGACTGCCCTGTGTATGAGGAGCTGTAGCAATGATTTCCGCTATGTCTTATTTTCGGGGGGTGCCTTATACTAGGGAATTCAACAAAATCTCTGCTATGTCTTACTTCCGGGGGTGTCTTCTTTTTGGGGAAACACGGTAGAACAAAGCTTGTGCATTTATATAAAGTCCACAAAAAACATCTTGTACAGATTGGGCAAAACAGAAAAAATATCTTACTTCACGGAGGACGTAACACTACACATAGGAGTCTAGGTGGACCTCTCTGAATGACACTATAGGGGGAGCAGTGATGTAATCTGTAGATCACTCCCTGGCTTCTTGTATATACAGTGATTCCTCTAGTTTCAATGGCCTCAGTATACAATATTTTCATCATATAATGGTCTTTCCTAGGACATTGTATTGTTGAACCCACTCGCCATGCAATGTCTGTGACGCCATACAATGTGATGGATGGAGATCCAACCACTTATCATGAACTTATTACTTGTAGTACATCAGTATTAGGGAAGTGCATGCAGTGATTGTCGGTCTAGTAGCTCCTCTCTAAAATACTGGGCGGTAATGCTTGTCCTGTTCTGCTCTTTACATGTGTCAGATGATGACCTCATTTTCTTGATTTCCAGTTATCTGGATTAGTTACCTGCCTTATTGTCTTCATTTTGCATTATGTTGAGTTGCAGTGTTTTGGGCTTCGGAACCAATCGCCATAAAATGACCATACAAAGGTCGTACTGGAACAAATCAATATTGTATGTTGAGGGACCACTGTGTGTCCACATGGATATACCCCAGGCACACAGACAGTATACACTGTGGAGCAGCTAATTAGTAGCCTAGACCTAGTACCCAAGATGGACTGTATATTGGGTAACCTGCCCTTCCCCTTCTCAGGTAGGCTCCAAACCCATGTATGCCTCATCCAAAAATCCAAGTTTGCAAAGTGAAGGACACACTTGGCAGGATTTTAGGAGATATATCTGCCTTCAACGATCTTCCCATCACGTTCTCACAACTTGTAATAGGTAACTAGTAAAATACTTTTATCCAAAGGAACTGAATGTATCACCAAGTAAATATTCCCTTGGTGTAAATTGTTGTAATTGTTCTCTAGGGCAGCAATACCCCTAAGGAGGTATAATATGTAAAGTCAGTGATTTTCACGTTGTGTTTAGCGATGTGACATTTTTTGTGTTCCAGTACTTCGTTAATGAAAAAAAAAAAAACCTCCAACTTGCTTTAGGTTTTTTTATTTTACCATGGACATTGTTTATTTCCTATAGAAATGTCTAAAACAAAAAAAGAATTGTAAACTACAATAAAATCACGTTTAAATTAAAAAAGGCCTGGAAAGGGTTATGGGCAACGTGTATGAAACTTGGCACTGACACGCCGGTTATAAATCGATATAGAGGAGTATAGAATGTGACAGTGGGTATGAACCTGTCGTATGTGGGTTCATAAATCTGGCGTGTGGTATGCATTGCATTGCATATCATATCTTTGGCGCATTCAAATGTGCCGTGTTTGGTGCTAAAAGGGCAATACATTACATGGAAATCCCTAAAGAAGCATTAATGCTATCTATCATACATGAAAAAACGTTGAGATTCTTGGTTCACATATTTTTGATCAAAAAATGTTTAAGCCGCCCACGAACTTTCAACATGATCTCAGGTCGGGTGGTCCTACGCTATCTTTACCTCTCAATAGAGCCAAATCCAGGCTTCTCACTCGGTCAACCAACCTCCATTATCCAGAGAGAAAGAAAATGAAAAAAAAAAACACCAAACCTGCAAGCTGTATTCTTATAACAGCCTGTGAAAGTGGGCGTGGTGCAGAAAACCAAAATGGAGGCACCCCTTCCTCCCCATATAGATTAAAAGCAATATACGCCAAATACAACGTATGGTTCTGCACAAAAAAACATTTCTGAAAAAACTCTATGCGAACCTGGGTGCCACTGGCAGGGTTGCGGCAGATATATATACACACGCACACCATTACCAGTGGCACACTATTGCAAAAAGGGCAATACATTACATGGAAATCCCTAAAGAAGCATTTATGCTATCTATCATACATGAAAAAACTTTGAGATTCTTGGTTCACATATTTTTGATCAAAAAATGCTTAAGCTGCCCACGAACTTACAACGTGATCTCAGGTCGGTGCTGTTGTGTGTTTGGTGCTGTGCCCAAGTTTTGGTGTATGATTGTTCATACATCTATAGCACAGGGCTATGAGAGGTTTTGGCTCGAAGCATTCCAGAAAACCGATGCAGCCTTGTTCATACATGCCACCCTATGTGTGAGGGAAGCCTAAGGATATGTTCACACGGCTTAATTGCGGAGCGTACTCCCAAGGTCGCGGGGGTGCCGGCAGCCCGCCAGCCCCACAGACATGCATTACTTGTGGCGCATAAGCGCAGTGAATAAATGACATGTCAATTATATCCCCGCTCGCACAATACAGTCGTATTGTACGAGCGGGGAGAGGAGGCGTAAGCCATAGTTCTCTATGAGAGCTACGGATTACCGTAATGACTGGGGCGCATTTCGCTCGTATTAGAGCGCAGTACACTCGCGATACGTGGCGAGAGGCGTCCCAAAATAAGCCGTGTGAACATAGCCTAAGGATGCTTTCACATGTGACGAAAATGCTGCGGATTCTTTAGATAAAACCAGGAAATCCAAACCATGCTACAGATTTAAGCAGATGTTAAAGTGTGTATGTGGAATTTAGTATTTGCAGTTGCGGATTTTGCTGTTATTCCACAGCTTTTTCACACCAAGATCCACACAAACTATGGATCGAGTGCGCATTTTGTCTTCCCCTTTGAAGTCTATGGAAAAGATCTGTGATGAGTCCCTGCCATATCTGACAAAGTCTATACTGTAGGTCCGTTTCCATGTGGATTTTGTGCAGACTTTTGCCACCGCTTGTGCGTTAGATTTCTTAAAATCTCCTCCTCTACATTTAATGCACTGAAGCTGATGTCCTGGCAGCTGTCACATATTCTGACAGATGACTTGTTTTCTTTTTCATGCAGTATATTTCCATTGAAGACAATGGGACATGCATTACACACACTTTTCGCATGTATTCAGATGTAGAATGTGTGTCTAAATACTGCAGATCTCTGCCTTGATAATCCCGTAAAGAACAAACATACTTTCAAAGTCATCAAGATTGGAAGTCATGGAGGGGTATGGAGATGGAATCCACATGTGAGCATTTCATAGTGTCCTGGATGGTGAATCCTCTGGGTCGCACATAGGCTTTAGTGTACAAACACATCAGGAAGCGCAGTCTAAGGCCGTGTTCACATGGCTTATTCAAGCCGTAATTGTGGGTACTTTATTATAGGGCTCCTCCTGCGTCTTTCGGACCAAGAATTGACGTTATTCTTGGAACGGATCCGAAAGACGCAATGAGACTTGTGTGAACGTAGATGCCTGTTTCGAAGTAAAAGCGATGTAAATCACATTGCACATGATTAGATGTGTGTTTGGGTCCGATAGACTGATCCAAACCCGCATCTAAAAAGTATGTTCACACGGACTCAACACAATCCTACTCTATGGGTGCTTTTTTTTTTTTTGTGTTTTTGTGCAGAAATTGAAAGCATTAATTGCTGTGCCTTTCTATACAAAAACTGCATAAAAAAACACAGAAAAAAGGAAGATGTCACTGGAGGAGCGGGTGGGGGCCAAGACTGACGTGTGGTGTGGTTTTATTTTTTCCCCTTCCCTCCCTTCTCTGTATTAAAAAGGGGGGTCTCAAGAGCACACACTCTCATGCCAGTCTAAAAGGATCCCTACTCCCCCTATTTGTTGGAGCCCGTTGTGGACCATTCATGACTCTTGATTGTCAAAGTGATGCATTTTTCTTTTACATATTGTATGCTTTACATGTGTGTTTGCACATATTTCTTGTGAGCCTTGCATTTGACATTGGCCATTTCCATACTTGTCATACTTTTTATTTCTACTCAATTGTACTGTTTTGTTATAATTCGAAAAACCCAATAAACCTTTTAATGAGAAAAAAAACGAAGATGTGTTTTGGATGCGTTTTTTGTGTAGAAAGGCTCGGCAATTAATGCTTTAAATTTCTGCACAAAAAATGCATCAAAAAACACTCTGTATGAAAGCGCTCTAAAGGAGCAGATGAGAGCAGTAGCAGTCAGGCATTGGGCTCAAACAAGTGGACGACTTGTGGGATTAAAAGGGTGTTCTGGAAGTTTCAAAGACTCGTTTGTCCAACGCGGCATGATAAAGAGAAGAACAGAAACTCGCCTCCTTGACACTCCTGTTCCATCCCGGTGGCCAACGGGATGGAATGGGAGCATCAAGGAGGCGAGTATGCTGCTTTTTTTTTTTTTCCTATTTTGTTCATGCCTCGTCGGACAAACAAGCTTTTGAAACTCCCGGGACACCCCTTTAAAGACCACACCAAAGGTCAGGGCAGGATGTGATGTCAAAGAACAAACTCAGATCAAAGATCTAAAAGATTCAGCATGGAAGTAAGGTAGGCGTCTCTTTAAATAGCCACTGGCATAGTCAAAGAGGCAATGGATTGAGGTGGCGTTTTTGTGTGATTAGAGACAACACCAAAGGTCAGGACAGGTAGCGGAGAGTTTGTAACCTCAAAGGACAAACTAAGGTCAAAGATTCGCCAAGGAGGGCGGTGTCTCTTCACATAGCCTCCGGAGACCTGTGAATGTAGGGGGAGCAAATTGTCAGCTAAATCGAAGAGGACCAATGCATGTATTATAGAGAAGCCACTGGGCCGACCAATGCGTGCATTATAGAGAAGCCACTGGGCCGACCAATGCGTGCGCTATAGAGAAGCCACTGCGCCGACCGATGCCCGCGTTATAGAGAAGCCACTGGGCCGACCGATGCGTGCGATATAGAGAAGCCACTGCGCCGACCGATGCCTGCGTTATAGAGAAGCCACTGCGCCGACCAATGCATGTATTATAGAGAAGCCACTGGGCCGACCGATGCGTGCGCTATAGAGAAGCCACTGGGCCGACCGATTCTTGCGTTATAGAGAAGCCACTGCGCCGACCGATGCCTGCGTTATAGAGAAGCCACTGCGCCGACCGATGCCTGCGTTATAGAGAAGCCACTGCGCCGACCGATGCCTGCGTTATAGAGAAGCCACTGGGCCGACCGATGCCCGCGTTATAGAGAAGCCACTGGGCCGACCGATGCCTGCGTTATAGAGAAGCCACTGCGACGGGCCGATGCCTGCGTTATAGAGAAGCCACTGCTCCGACCGATGCCCGCGTTTATAGAGAAGCCACTGCACCGACCGATGCCTGCGCTATAGAGAAGCCACTGCGCCGACCGATGCGTGTGTTATAGAGAAACCTCTGCACCGACCGATGCCTGCGCTATAGAGAAGCCACTGCGCCGACCGATGCCCGCGTTATAGAGAAGCCTCTGCGCCGACCGATGCGTGCGTTATAGAGAAGCCACTGCGCCGACCGATGCGTGCGCTATAGAGAAGCCACTGCGCCGACCGATGCGCGCGTTATAGAGACGCCACTGCGCCGACCTATGCCTGCGTTATAGAGAAGCCACTGCGCCGACCGATGCGTGCCCTATAGAGAAGCCACTGCGCCGACCGATGCGTGCGCTATAGAGAAGCCACTGCGCCGACCGATGCGTGCCCTATAGAGAAGCCACTGCGCCGACCGATGCCTGCGTTAGAGAAGCCACTGCGCCGACCGATGCGGGCGATATAGAGAAGCCACTGGGCCGACCGATGCCTGCGTTATAGAGAAGCCACTGGGCCGACCGATGCCCGCGTTATAGAGAAGCCACTGCGCCGACCGATGCCTGCGCTATAGAGAAGCCACTGCGCCGACCGATGTGTGCGCTATAGAGAAGCCACTGGGCCGACCGATGCCTGTGTTATAGAGAAGCCACCGCGCCGACCGATGCGTGCGTTATAGAGAAGCCACCGCGCCGACCGATGCATGCAGTATAGAGACGCCACTGCTCCGACCGATTCGTGTGTTATAGAGAAGCCACTGGACCGACCGATGCCTGCGTTATAGAGAAGCCTCTGCGCCGACCGATGCGTGCGCTATAGAGAAGCCTCTGCGCCGACCGATGCCTGCGCTTAGAGAAGCCTCTGCGCCGACCGATGCCTGCGCTATAGAGAAGCCACTGCGCCGACCGATGCCTGCGTTATAGAGAAGCCTCTGGACCGACCGATGCGTGCGTTATAGAGAGCCAGTGCGCCGCCCGTTGCGTGCGTTATAGAGAAGCCACTGCGCCGACCGATGCCTGTGTTATAGAGAAGCCACCGCGCCGACCGATGCGTGCGTTATATAGAATCCACAGAGCAGACCGATGCCTCCGAAATAGATAAGCCACAGGACCGACCGATGCCTCCGTTATAGGGAATCCACTGCGCCGACCGATGCCTGCGTTATAGAGAAGCCACTGTGCCGACCGATGCGTGCGCTATAGAGAAGCCTCTGCGCCGACCGATGCCTGCGCTATAGAGAAGCCTCTGCGCCGACCGATGCCTGCGCTATAGAGAAGCCACTGCGCCGACCGATGCCTGCGCTATAGAGAAGCCACCGGACCGACCGATGCCTGCGCTATAGAGAAGCCACTGCGCCGACCGATGCCTGCGCTATAGAGAAGCCACTGCGCCGACCAACAGAATAGCCAGAGCGGGAAGGCAGAAAACCAAGGAGCAATGCACTGCAAATTGTGAAGGGCAATGAGCAAAGCTGAAATCCATGCACTGCCTTTACTTTTAGTATATTTTAGTGTTGAAGAATAGATAAATCCTCACTCCATCGGGTGCACGTTGCTGCCTCATTCACTGTGAATTGTATATTGGGCGCAGCACTCGCATTGACAGCTGCTCACCGTCTGGGCTTCTCTTTAGCGTTTTCTGTTTGTTGGATTCCCTGTAAAGCGAGCACTTTCTTCATCCTGAATCGGCGCCTCCAGTTATTATTTTTTCCATTAAGCTTCTACAAGACCCTGCTGGAAAGCGCGGCTGTCAGATGTGTGGGCTCACTGGAAAGCAGCACAGGCAAGGTGCTATTAGTTAATGGGCATCAGCTCGTGACAACACCTACAAACCTCGCTGGCACCAACCTAGCGCGCGTCGCCAATAATAGCAGCGCGCGGCTGATGGTTCCGTTTTTTTCTCGCCGAGCTGTCACATTATGTCATTTAGCGCACACATGCAGTGTCATTTCTGGGCCGCTTTGGACTGCTTGTGCTCGTCATATTTTTCTTCTGCTCAAGTATCCAAGGTATTGCCGAAAGTACGGCAAATGAAAGCAATTTGGTGGGGGTGGGGGTCATGTAAAACAATGCAGCAAGATAGTAATAAGCAGCGTTCACACAGTAATCTCAGTAATTGTAATGTTCCCTGCTAATGCTGTGTGCAGGCTGCTGCTAACATGAGAAAACTGTAATTGTAAGATTACATAGCTGGAGCTAAATCGTACCTAATGAAGGAGCGGGGCAGGGTGGGAGGGGAGCCGCTTCCTTTTAGATGTCTCCATCAGCACAGAGGTTGTCTTTGGTAATTGGAGGCTGAATATCGAGAGCACGTGTTGACCTATTGTCGGTCTACTACCCGGCTATTGGGGTTTTGGAGTCGTTAGTAATTAGTCTAAGACTGAATGTGTTTTTACCAATGTATTAAAAATACTAGTCGTTTTTTTTTTTTTTTTTCCGGCTTATAAAGCTCGGTCCTCGGTTTTATTCCTGTGTCCATGGAAACCAGCAGCATTGCATGAAAAGAGAAAATCCCCTCAACCTTTCACCTCCTCTCTGCCTCCCACACACACGTTCAGCATCGAATTCATGACTATCAAGTTGAATCGGGAACATGTAAGTCGTAACCAGAATCCATACTGACTGGTACAGGTCCCCCACCTCCTCCTAATGTAGAATAGAGGAGGATCTCCGGAAGCACCCTGAGCGTCTTCCTTGGTATAATGTAGCATAAGGCTGAGTTCACACGACTAATTGCAGGGCGTATAGTACGCTCCGCAATTACGCCGGGTGTTCGGGAGCTCGCGGCGACAGGCGTATACTCCCGCGATTCGGGGGGAGACTGTCACTACTCGTGGCGCGTAAGCGCCGTGAATAAAGGACATGTCACTTATCTCCCCGCGCGGCATATTGTACGACCGGGGAGAGGAGGCGTAATCCATAGTTCTCTATGAGAACTGTGGATTACCGTAATGAATGGGACGCATTTTGCTCGTATTTGAGCGCGGTACGCGGCGAAATGCGCCCCGGGTTTAACCTGTGTGAACGTAGCCTAAGGGTATGTTCATACGGCGTGTTTTACTCCGTGTAAACATACGCGGTCAGACCCCAAACGGACCCAAACACGTATCTACCCTGTTTCCCCCAAAATAAGGCAGTGTCTTCTATTAATTTTTGCTCCTAAAGACGAGTTAAGATTTATTTTTAGGGGATGTTTTTTTTTTTCTATGAACAATAATTCACATTTATTGTTGAACAAAACATCAACCTGTATTAATATATTGCAGTGATTTCATTACAAACATCAGCATAAGCAGCCAAACTCTGAAATGCATAAAAAAATGCCCTAGGTCTTATTTTCGGGGAAACAGGGTAGTAATGTTCAACGTGGTTTACATTGCTTTTAACTTGAAACACGAGTGATCGGTGATGTTTGTCTCATTGCGTCTTTCAGATCCGTCTTTCGGATCCGTTCCAAGAATTGTCAATTCTTGGTCCGAAAGACGCAGCAGGAACCCCATTTTAAACTATAGGGTGTGATCCTGCTGCAGCCAACACACATCCAAACACGCAGCTGCATGCTGGATACGTGTTGGATCCGTATAGGATCTGATCCCTGCTGTGGTTTTGGATGCGATTTTCGGATCCAACACGGATCCAAAAACGCTGTGTGAACAGCCCCTAAGTCTGGACATCACCTGTCACCATAGGTGCCAAAATGGGTCGGTAGCAACTTGAGAATCCCCTGCAGTTTAGACCAGATGCCTCAATAGCGGTTGAAGGGTGAAAGGCAAGGGGCTCCTTAGACTCCGCTTAGACTGCCATTTTCAGATTCAAAACGGATCCAAAATCAGATCCAAAAGCGGCGTGTGAATGGCCCCTAAGGATAATAGTCCAGGTTTTTGGGATTGGTTTTCGATAAAATGGCTCGTATGAATACACGCCATGTATAGAAGTCATAGCAAGGAGCGTAGGTGGAAAGAATACTGCCAAGTACGTTCGTTGCATATGTTGTAGATAAGGCATCTCCCATTACATTAATGAAGTGTACTCCTGCGCCAATGAAGGTTATCCCCGAGACAGGAGAGGTCACAAGAAATGACGGTCATAAAAGGGGGTTGTCCATTCTTGTAAAAAGCAAAAAAACTGCTGGTCAGAAGGGGTTAGAACAGAGAAAAAAATTTTTACTCTCCTTCAAAACCAGTGCGGGTCCTGGTGTTGCCGATGATGACCTCACGTTCATTGGTCAGCGGCAGCCGGGGATCCCCATTTACTAAAATGGAGTGTTGTACATGTTTTGTGCTCCACTACTTTACTATTCTTTTTGGGTATCACAAGGCAGCATGGGAAAGGGGCTGAGATTCGGAAAGCGCCCTCTGTTGGATGTAACAAATCCTCAATTTGCTTTTGACCCACCGAGTCTTGAGAAAGCCAAAAGGATTTTAGCCAAGCCAGAATCTCTCATCTGCAGACAACGCTGTTTCGGGATTTTTGTCCCTCATCAGTGCAGAGCAGAGCGATACTGGCTGGCTGTGTGGGAGGCAATGAGTGGCTCAGAAAGGGGAACATATCTCCTTGAGGAGAACACCGAACGAACGACGTGTAGAGTTATGCATTGCCTTTTTACCCTCTACTAAGCATCTGCATATCACAAGGCATTATGGGAAAGGGGTCAAAAGCAAATTGAGGATTTGTTACATCCAACAGAGGGCGCTGTGGGCTTCTCAGCCCCTTTCCCATAATGCCTTGTGATATGCAGATGCTTAGTAGAGGGTAAAAAGGCAATGCATAACTCTACACTCCGTTCGGTCGGTGCTCTCCTCAAGGAGAGATCTTCCCTTTCTATTGTTTTTGTAAGGCATATATGATGGAGGCTCCAAACTGCAGATGTGAACCAGGTCTAAGCATTAGATAGGTTTAGCTATTTATACAATAAGTCCGATGACCTTTATGTTCTGTTCTTAGATGTAGTCTCCAAAAAAAAGGGAATCTCACAAGAAAACAGAGAGTGACTTCTGATCACTAAATTTACTATTTTGCCATAGGCAAACTTAAACTCAGTTCTCCATCTATAAAACACTAAAACGTAACTTTTATTATGTATAACTCTTAACCTCTATACACACTATTTAAAAACCTGATTTCTAACTTCACCATTTAACCCTTTCTACTTCTGAAGGAAGGAATAACTCCTTTTCCACTATCAAGCCTGGTGGAATCCCACCTACCAACAGGAAAGCGTCCTCTATATACAGTGATCCCTCACTTATCGCGGGTGTTGTGTTCCAGAGACCACCGCGATACGTGAAAATCCGCGAAGTAGCGGCGTTACATTTATTTTATTATATATATTTTAAGGCTTTATAAACATTTTCCACACTCCAACATATAAAATTCTATGTGGATACTCACCAGTGAAGTTTACTGCAGCTTGAATGATGATCATGAATAGCATTACAGCTCTCCTGAAGGCACCTCTTCATCGCCATCGCGCTCTTCATCGCGCATCATCGTTGTGCATATCTGTGGGCGTAACTCTTTTTTCTGTAAGTGTACTTCTCTTTGTCCTAGTGATGAACATAGTTATGGGCAGTTGCTGGTGCTGCTTTTTCTTCTGAGTGAGATTTTTATAAACCGATATGCCACTCTCAATGATATTTACAAAGTGCAATGAACGAAGCATTTAGGGGTCCCATTCTTCAGCAGCCCGCTGGAGTTCTTTGGCCATTCTGACCATGCTTGCCAGACGATCAAGTATTAGACCAACCTCCTCTTCTCCAACCTGTTCATCTTGTTCCTCATCCTCTTCTTCCGTTGCTGACTTCATCATCTCCGTCAGGTCTTTGTCCGTCAATGGTTGTGAGTGGACATCATTCAGGTCATTCACATCGTCAGGAGTCATATCAATGAAGCCATCTCCTCCCAGTAGTTTTGCCAGCTTCATGGCCTTAGTTACTGCAGAGTGATGGACTTCAGCAGGAGAGAAACCCTTGGAATCATTGACCACTTCTGGCCACAATTTTTTCCAGCACGCATTTACTGTTTGACTCTTCATCTCCTTTATGGCCTTCTGAATATTTACAAGACACGATGCAATATTGTAGTTGCGCCAGTATGCCTTTAGTGTGAAATTTTCATCCGAGTCCATAGCTTCAACCAGGTGTTGCACGGCATTTCTCGTGTAGAGCGCTTTAAAAGCACGAATCACGCCTTGGTCCATGGGCTGGATGAGCGACGTGGTGTTTGGTGGCAAGAACTCTATCTGGACACCATTATATGACAGGTCAACAGCATGGCCTCCAGCATTGTCCATGAGCAGAAGCAATTTGAACTCAAGGTTTTTCTCTGCAAGGTAAAGCCTAACCTCTGGGATAAAACACTGGTGGAAGCAATCAGCTGTGAGGAGTTTTGTCATCCAGGCCTTGGGGTTGTGCATCCAGTACACAGGCAACAAATTCTTATTTTTGTTTTTTAGGGCCCTTGGGTTTTTGGACTTATAAATAAGCCCTGGCTTTATCATGAAGCCCGCAGCATTCCCACTCATGATGACAATTACCCGATTTTTCTGGGCCTTAAATCCAGGGGCTTTGGCTTCGTCCTGCATTATAAAAGTGCGAGATGGCATCCGTTTCCAAATAAGCCCGTCTCATCCATGTTCGACACTTGTTCAGGCTTATAGCCCCCTTCCTCGATGAAGGATTTGAAGGTGTCATTCACATACTCCTCGGCTCCAGCTTTATCTGCAGAGGCAGCTTCACCATGCAGAGAAACACTCTTCAGTCCAAAGCGTCTCTGAAATTTCTCAAACCAACCCTTGCTGGCACTGAAGGGGGTTTGTCTGGTGGGAGAAGCACTTGATGGTCCCGCTTCTGCACTGTTGTCCTCGTCTTCATCCTCGTCGCCATCAGGAACATCCGTGCCTGCCTTGAAACTATCATAAAGTTTCTTGGCCTTCGTCCGGATGATGTTTTTATCCAGCGAGATATTCTTCTTCCTGCAGTCATTTATCCACAGGGCCAATGCAGATTCCATCCTCACAATGGTCTTATTACGGGATGTGACCACCCTCTTTGCAGTCTTGTTAAAGGTCATTGCTGCTGTAGACCTAATATTCTTCTCATCTTTTTTTATGTAGCGACCATTAGATTAGTTAATCCCGTAATGGCGGCCTACAACCGCATAGCTTTTGCCTTCCTTTAGCATGTCGAGAAGTTCTACCTTTTCTTTGATGGTAAGCATGTTCCTCTGGCGCTTCGGTTCACTGCCAGAAGCCTTAGAAGGCCTAAAACGTTTGGGTGGCATCACAGGACTCACTTTCTGCACTTCTGCAATCAGACGTCGATGCTGAACGTTTGAGCACAACAGACAGACCGATGCTAAAGTCAGGGAGCCAATCGGCACTCAGGATATTGAACACAGTGCGGTGATTGGCTGGTTTCCATACCGCAAAAATCCCGCGATACAGTATAAGATCCAGACAGCTGTATTATCCGCGATGCAGTGAGGCCGCGATAAGTGAACCGCGATATAGCGAGAGACGTCTGAAAAACATATTATTGACTCCAGTGAGGGATCCCAAGCCTCCTACTTGGGCAATCGTCCCTACTCTATTGGACACAGGACTATTTTTGCCCCCTTGTGACATCTTATGCAGCGTGCGACACTTGTTGACAGAGTTGAGAAATCACAATTTAATACGTCATGCCTGACCTCCCCAACATGTTTCACCAGCTAGCCTGGCTTCATCAGGGGTTAGAGGTCCGGTGACGTTTTAAATTGTAATTTCTCACCTCTGTCTACAAGTGCCACCCGCTGCAGGGGTGTCACAAGGGGGCCTTATTTGTCCTGTATCCATTAGATTAGGGACAATTGCCCAAGTAGGAGGCTTGGGTTCCCTCACGGGAGTCAATAATTTGTTGTGTATATATAAGGCTTTCCTGTTGGTAGGGGGGGTTCCACCAGGCTTGATAGTGGAAAAGGAGCTATTCCTTCCTTCAGAAGTAGAAAGGGTTAAATGGTGAGGTTAGAAATCAGGTTTTTAAATAGTGTATATAGAGGTTAAGTGTTATACATAATAAAAGTTACATTTTAGTGTTTTATAGATAGAGTACTGATAGTTTGTTTGCCTATGGCAAAATAGTAAATATACTGTTCTGAGAAGGACACAGGTCACTCCGTTCATTTTGGGAAAGGGGATAAAGGTGACTCTGTTCCTACTGTTCTTTGCCTTCAGAACTAGGCACATAGTAAACCTGGTATCTTCATTTAGCTGAACACAAAACGGATCTGTTACTATGTTCTCAGCTGGGAAGCCGTTTTGCCTTTAACACAGTGACTGACTTGCTTTAGCTTCTCCTTGGGTTGTGGAGCGTGATGCGCGTCTCTGAAAAAAGTGTCTTGAAAGTTTGACATTTGAGCCAGTCAGGCGTGTCCTGCCACTCAGGGAAGGGGTTGTGCACCGTTTGCTAACATTTGTGTTTGACCGGATTGAAATGGATCATGATGTTCAGTCCTTTTGTAAGTATAAGAAGGTAATTCAATCTATTCAGAATGGGGACATCACATGTACTATTCATTTTTAAGGGGTCAAGTAGGACAACGTGATGTACATTTTTGTTTTTTTCTTTATTTTGGAAACTTCAATCAATTATTGATTTCTAACATGAATTTGTTTTAAATGTACCTAAATAGGCTAAAAGTTACCAAAAAGATCTTCTACTTAAGGAAACTACACACACTACAATCCTTAAAGGGAATGTGTCATCAAAAATGAGTCATTGTTTTAAGTCACATTTTTTAGGAATTTTTAGGTGTTTTTTTTTTTTTTTTTTAATCATATCACTTTCAATATTTTTTAATAATTCATAAAGGGGTTTTGCCACGGTGTAATGTTGACGTGGGATCCTCCAAAATGGGTATTTAATCGCTTTTCTAAATATATGTGATTACAAAAAGTGAAGACTCTGAGAGCTACGGCATTCTCAGTCCCCCTTAGTTACCTGAAAGCTTGCATTAGACGTGACCAGAGGACCTGACAGGCCGCGCTTGCGTGAAACACTTCTTATCTGATGACAGGGAAAATGAATGAGCTTCAATGGGCTGTGGAGAAAGTGCAGTCTGAGGCTGTGTCTTGCTGTATAGAGAATCAACTGTTGTAAAATTATTATTTGAGTTAAGTTTTGAGACGCTCCCTTATTCCTCACTCTCTGCTCACCCCCCTTCATCTGTCCCCTGCAGCCTTCATGACTCGGCATGATTTGTTTATATTCTGCTCCCGTGCTGATAAGAAGGTAAGTAACTCATGTCCTGGCAAAACCCCTTTAAGTCTTGCAGTTTTCACTTTGGCCACTAGGCCTTGTTTGCACTGCTTGAACAGCAGTCAGAGAGATGCTTTACAGTAGCTTCATGCACATAGGAGACTTAAAGGGGTTTTACCACGAAGCGAGTTACTTACCTCATCAGCTCATGGGAGAATATAAACAAATCCTGCTGAGTCATGAATACTGCAGAGTTGAGAGGGAGGGGGTGAGCACAGAGTGAGGAAGAAGGGAGCGTCTCAAAAGTTTACTCAAATAATAACATTAAAGCAGTGGATTCTCTATACAGCAGACAGACTCATACACTGCACTTTCTCCACAGCCCCTTGAAAGCTCATTCATGTTCCCTGTCATCAGATAAGAAGTGCAAACACGCAAGCGGCCAGATCAGCTCCTCTGGTCGTGTCTAATGTAAACTTTCAGGTAACTAAGGGGGACTGATCAATGCTGTAGCTCTCACAGGCCTCACTTTTTGTAAACACATATATTTAGAAAAGTGATTAAATACCCATTTTGGAGGATCCCACGTCAACATTACATCGTGGCAAAACCCCATTAAGACTGACTTAGTCCCATTCACTACTAAAGGAGGGTTTTCTAGTCATGCTCTGCGACCTGGGAAGAGGTCACTGTGCAGGGAGGTGAAAGGGTGAACTGTGACTATCTCCTCTTGTGACTGGTGGATCCTGTATTATCTATAGACATTGGTGTCTCCTTTCAGTTTGACCCTCTTTGTGCTGATAATGAGCAGACAACTGAGAATCTGTCAGTCTGACACTTCCTGTTCTGTACAATTATTAGGCTTAGTGGCCAAAGTGAAAACTGCAGGAATTAAGAATTAATAAAAAAATATTGTAAGTGATATGGAAGATTAAAAAATATAACCAAAAATTCTTAAAAAATGTGTTGAACATAAAAAATGTGAGTTAAACAGTAAGTCATTTTTGATTACAATTCGGGGTATGTATTAAAGGGAATGTGTCACCTATACTTCTGATACTATATTTTAAGGAATTTATTGGCATTCAGTTTCCTTACGTAGGAAAGGATGGGGCTCAAACTTAAAAGGGCATTTTCTTTCATTAATGGTATATTTGTTACATTCAATATTCCTGGAAAGCCTTAGATTTTTTTTTTTTTTTCTGGTAATTGGCAGCAGTATTTTTTATTTTTTGTATTTAATTTTGGCGGTCCTATGCAATTAGAGATTATATATGTGGCAATCAACCCATAGTTCTGAGAGCCAGAAGCTGTCATGTGTTGGTTGTCAATGATGACCTGAATCAACATCTTCTCAACCTAGAGCAACATTCTGGCCAGGGCCAGTGGAGGACTGAAGAGTTTGCACAGTTCCATCAAGCTATGGCATTTTTTTAAGCTTTTCTGTTCATATTGGCGAGATATTGGGTATGATGAGCTTAAAGGCTAATAAGAAACTGGGCATGAGTCCTTGGAACGAAAGCAACAATTGGTAACCCCCGGGTGACACATCGGGGGCAGCAGCAGTGGGTGAGAGTTATTTTTGTTTTTTTGGCCATGGGGGTGGATTTTCTGAATCTGCTTAGATTCTGAATTGTACTGCTTTCTCACCACAGTGATTAGCTTTAAACATGTAGGCAATGGTGAGTAAAGACCATTACCAAATACATTGCTGTAATGATTTGGCTTAGTTTAAGACATGGAGAAGATCTAATCAGCTGTTCCTTAGGTGACTAACCATCTCTCTGCTCTCATTGCTCCAGCTGTCCCATCTGACCTTGATGGTGCAACTCATTGCTGTGTCTTATCACCAGCCCAGAAGCTTGTTTGTCTATGTTAATAACCGACACTTTACAGCTTTGTAGCCTTCTACCTTACTGTATGCATCCTTTGCTTAGCAATGTCCCTTTAACAGGCTCCGCTGGGAATAGTAGAGCTGATATGCCAGTCACTGCTGTAGAACCACCCACACCCTGAGCAGGAAGTAGGAGGCAGACGCTGGCTGTGAAGAGCAGGCTATGGGAAACCTGGTGAGAAAATCCCCTTCATTCATATCGCGAGTGAACTGAAGGCATTTCTTAGATCGTCCAAGCTTAGCTTCAAGGGTGAAAATGCATGAGGTTACATGTGGGGGAAAAATGAGTTGTTTCCTAAAAAAATAAAAAAATCTAGCAGTCGCTTGAGATGGAATAAGTTAAATAGAGCAGAAGGTTTACCATAATGGACTAGTAGGGGGAAGGCAACCAGGAGACCTGCAAATTATTTCATTGGAAATTTCCAGTCTCCAAATGCTTGTGGATATAGGTAACATTTGTTTTAGTGCTTATCAATCAGAAGTCATTCCTATAGCCTTGCAGTAAAGGGCAGCATTAACATGCAGTGCTGGGAGTAAATGTCACAGCAGGAGTGATGGTCTATGAGCATTGCCTTCTCACATTCCTGTCAGGCCAAAATGCAGAGTCTGCTTCCTCAGGTACATAATAACTGAACTGCCACAATGCCAGTGTGTGACATCTCCTCCTCTGGAGAACCTAACTATGCACTTACAGTCCTGCTTGTCATTCGATGGGTGACAGGATTTTAGATTAGTAAATATTGGGACCTGTCTGTGTCACTTTGACGACCTAAAGCATAAAAATGTAGGCAGGATAATAATAATAAAGGGAAAATGTCCTATAAATTTGGTGTAGAAGATACTGTCTCATCACTTTTACTTAAAGGGGTATTCCCATCTCTGACATCTGTGGTTTATCCACCAGATAGGTACAAGTCATATCTGGAAAGTGGCCCCTATCCTCCACTTGGTCATGGCTTCACGGAACGGTGAGGACCATACTTGGCTGTACTCAGAGCTTGCTTTTGTTTTTTCTGCAGCGGCCATCTTGTCCGAGTTGCTTTTTACAGCATTTAAAGATATGCTTTACAGCAGCCACATACCAATCACAGGAACTATTAAAAAAAAAAAAAATAACAAATATGACAGTGCTTCCAACTTCCATAGCAGGTTCTATGGTAATGGACTACAAATTGATAATGGTACTTTTTATTAGTAGAAGAATGTTTCCTGCCACCACTATCACATAATTATGCCCCCCTTGCTGAGGACAGCACAAGCTAGTGTCAGACCTGCTGTTTCCAGCACTGTGTCCTGTATTCTGTAAGATGCTGTGCACTGTGGCACAATAATGCTGTTTTCTGATTATAAAGACAGCTGCAGTGTCAGAGGAGCACCTAGCTGTATAGAGTGAACATTTTTGTCGGCCCCTTACATGCAGGAGCATTAAGGCACTGGGCACAATTCTCCTGTTTTCTGATTGTAGAGACAGCTGCAGTGTCAATGAGGAGGCAGCTAACTGTATAGAGTGAAATTGCTCACGGCCCCTAATTCTGAGTGAGAGGCAGGAATGCAAGCTCAGTGAATACAGCAGCATCTGAGGGCTGAACAAAATGTAAATTATTAGAGCCCTCCACTAATGAAATGCAAGGAGGAGGGATCCGACTTTCTGACCAGCACTGGAGACGTTTGCTAACAGAAACAGAAGATAAGGAATACTGTGAGAACAAAACAGCTTTGCTAATGACATCCAATTGCAAAGTTGTTTGTTTTCATTATTCCTTTATTCTGAAGGCCATTTAATGAAATTATACAACCCCTTTAAAGGGGTTTTGCCACGATGTACAGTAATGTTGACGTGGGAGCCTCCAAAATGGGTATTTAATCACTTTTCTAAATATATGTGATTACAAAAAGTGCAGCCTGAGAGAGCTACAGGCTGCCTTACCTGCCCTTAGTTACTTAAAAGCTTCTATTAGTTACGACCTGACGAGCTGCTGGCCGGGCTTGCACAGAGAAAGCTTCTTATCTGATGAGACTGAGCTGCAGAAGCTTTCAAGGCACCGGGTAGAAATATGTTGTCTTTTGTATACAGAATTCACTAGTTGTAGTGTGATTATGCGAGTAGATCCCTGCTTTATCTGATGACCGAGAACATGAAGAAGCTTTCAAGCTGCTGTGGAGAAAGCTGTTGTCTTTTTTTTATACAGAATCCACTAGTTGTAGTGTGATTATGCGAGTAGATCCCTGCTTTATCTGATGACCGAGAACATGAAGAAGCTTTCAAGCTGCTGTGGAGAAAGCTGTTGTCTTTTGTATACAGAATCCACTAGTTGTAGTTTGATTATTTGAGTGAACATTTCACACGATCCCTTATGCACGGCTCTGTGCTCTGGCTGTCTCTCTCTCTCTCAGCTCCCTCTGTGGCTTGTTTACATTTGCTTCTTAGCAGATAAGGCACTTCCTGGCAAAACCCCTTAAAGGCTTCATGGCCAGAATGAAAATTGCATAATCCTATGATTTATTGACTTTTTTAATTTTTTATTTTTTTTTTATAGTAATGCGGATAATAAAAAGAAAGGAAAAATGTTATATATACATATTTATTTTAAACTTGATTTAAATAGTAGGTCATTTCCTGATGACCTGTCCTTTTAAATATATTTGATTATATTCCTGAGAATGCTCGTTCCTTGGGTTTCCCAAGGTGAATCCAGTGATGTATGAAGACTTGGGCTTTTATTAGTGCTGGTTGTGGGTACGAGATCTTGGATAGACGTCTCATTGATATCAGAAACCAGGTGAGCCTCACAGCTTAGATTTGATTCATAAAATGAGCTTAAAGCTGGCAAATGCTTGAGGGAAAGAAGCTGTATTCACAGGAAATCTTATGAGAATCGGTTCTGTCTGGAAGGTACTGAAAGCATTAATAATGCAAGCGGTGCAGCTTGGGAGTGCTCCTCATAGTACACTTCTAAACCATGCACACCGTTTAACTCCTTAATGGCACTTGATATACCTCTCCATTATGGGCAGGAGTGATTTCCACCCCATGATAAATATAATAATGTATCGGCGGCAGGAGAATGGGGAGATGTACATGGCTGGGGTCAAAAATCGCTCCAATCCTGGCAGTTTAACTTCATCAATACTGCTGTCCATAGTGACTGTGGCATCTAAGTGGTTACTCGGTCAGCCCAACTCCCCCACATGACATGATCATTATTGTAGTGTGTGTGTAGGATGCTATACGCCAGGGGTGTCCAACTGCCGGCCCTCCAGCTGTTGGGAAACTACAACTCCCATCATGCCCACTGTTATAGATTATACAAATGCATGATGGGAGTTGTAGTTTCCCAACAGCTGGAGGGCCGGCAGTTTGACACCTGTGCTATACACTTTCTGTGATTGGGGCTATGATATTGTGTCTTATCTGTTACTTTCGGTGCTTTTCCAATCCACTATATTTGAAAATTGGTTTCTGTGAAATCCTTCACTAGCTGTGATAAAAAAAAAAAAAAATAGGTAAACTTACTGAATTGCAGGACAGCCTAATCTCGGTGTACTGTTAGTAATGAAGGAAGTGGCTATCTGCATGAAGTTTCATTACAAATTGTAGGTAATGACATAATGATTGTTTCATTTTCCTCTGAAGAGGCATAGATAGATTAGATTAGACTGAAAGTGCAATGACAAGAACAACCCATGAGGGGGATAATGGGTTAATCTTTTTTTCTGCACTGGGGGTTTCCAGCTTTCTCCGTCCTGCTGATAACACTTACCTCTTTCAGGTCCTAGAAGAGAACCATTAAAGGGGTTGTCTCACTTCATTGATTTGACCTCAGTCCTGTTTTCTTGGTTTTATTTTGAATTTGGGGCGTGTTTACTGGCTTCCACTAGGCTGCAGTAGAAGTCAGGTCTGTAGCTATAGCATCCAGTGCTGTCAGCCTATCGAGAGAGATCAAACGGGTCTGTAGCTATAGAGACCTGAGGAGCTGATGCAGCCCATACAAGAGGGGATATCTAGGAATAGGTAGGACACGGTTAATGGACATTTATTGCAAAGTGACTTGTTTTTGCAAGATCCTTAACATAAAAATAAATCCTTGTAGTGAGACAACCCCTTTAAGCAATCCTGCTTGTTGTACTACCAAAGGGGAAGTAGGAAACACAAACCAGGAATTCATAGACTTGAAAGGAAAAATGTTTAAAAAGATCGCAATCAGTAAATGCTAAAAATTAGTTATGGCAGCTCTAGTGGGATCTGCACCTATTGGATATGTGTGAGTAACTTTACATTTTATTGTTAGATCAAACAAACCATATATATTTTTTGGATACAATTATTTGAAAAACTGCTCCTGTTTTCAGATATTGCTATTAAAAAGAAAAAAACTTGTTAAAGTGCCCTCTGATTTGATACCCTCACCGCTCACCTAATGAAAAGAATCTTCTCTTGTGCACCAATTCATATTTGCTGACCTGCACAATATCAGGAATTCCTATCCAGCAAAGGATCCAGGTAGACTGCCTGAGCTACTGAGCATGTGTGACCACCAGGCAGTGAACACATTAGGTGGAAATTTTGAAAGGGAAGAAAAAAAGAGCAGGGGGTTCTATGACCAGAATATAACAATAATATCTAAACGCAGGAACTTTTGTTGTCTAACAAACAGTTTATGTTAAACACGTTTTAATAATTAAAGAGGTTTTGCCACGATCTAATGTTGGCGTGGGATCCTCCAAAATGGGTATTTAATCACTTTTCTAAATGTCATTTAAAAAAGTGAAGCTTGTGAGATCTACAGCATTGCTTACATGCCCTTAGTTTCCTGACCGTTTACATTAGACACGACCAGGAGCAGATCTGGCCCCGCTTGCGTTGTTTGCACTTCTTATCCGATGGCAGGGAACATGAATGCTCTCTGAAGGGACTGGGAAGAAAAGATCCTGTGTCTTTTTTTTGTATAGAGAATCCACTGGTTGTAATGTAATTATCTGAGTAAACATGCAGGCGTTCCCTACTCAGCCCCCCACCTCCCCCCCTGCATCAGTTAGTGAACAAATGAAAGAATACTGCCTGCTCAGAGCTTATCTTCTCTGCTGTGCATGATACAGTTATCCCCTGTGGATTACCCAAACAATGTTTACTCAAGTACAGAGGCTGAATATCAGGAGCGTGCATGAGAGGTGGTGCAATAACATCACAGAGAAGGTACTTTAAACACAGAAACATAATGCCCCTTTTTTTCATGCCTCAAGAGGGTGTATCAGCCTGTTAGGGGAGGAACTTGATTCTTGGCAAAACCCCTTTAAGGGGTCACTAGGCCTATTCTGTACAGAATTTTTTCAGCAGTCTCCTCATTATTTGCACAAGCTGGATTATCCCAATAGCTGACACCATTATGTATAGATAATCATTAGCAATAGAAGATGTCACAGCTTCCCCCTACCTGCACAGGGACTTCTTCCAAGATCACAAAGCAGGCCTAGAAAACTCTCCTATAGAAGTTAATGGTTCTGCTTCTGTCATAGTCTCCTATATCCATGAAGCTGGTGTTAAGGTGGTTATCATTACTTCCTGCTTGTGGGATTGTCAGTAATTCGCAAGTATCTCTTTCCTACAAGTCCCAGACTGCATTGCAATCCAGGACTACCCTCCACAGTTATCACTGCTGACATTCGTGTGAAATCACCCCCTGCTCTATACTTTCTGTCATGATACTGAAGAAAGTTAAGATTCGTGAGTCACTATGTAAATTCTACAGAGCTGCAGTCACCATTTTCATGACGGCAGTGCACAAACCCTCAGCTCTGAACTGCTGTCCTCTGCTCCCATTGCTTTTAGTAAGTTCTGCCAGCAGGACTCGAAGATAAACAATTCCCCATCCTCTGTAATTACTCTAATGTAATTACTTCTTTTCGCTTGCAAACTACAGACTGGCAGGAGTAAATTCAGCCAGATCATACTCTGCTCCGACCATGCCCAGTACAGGGGAGTATTCCTGAGCTGAGCCTGGGTTCAAAGCACACCCACTGATGGATGACAAAACGTTTGAGGCCATGTGAACAATGAACGTCACAAGGTTTACAGGAGATAGGTGATGGGGAGAACATGGCTCTTTGCCTGGTTCTGCACAGCAGGACAGGTAAATTATTTTTAATAAGTGTGAATTACAAAGTTTAATACAATACAGTTGTGAGCTCTATAACAAATGAAAAGAACAGTCCAGGGAATCTTTCAACCCCTTAAGCCGAATGCCTGAAAAGTACTTAAAGGGGTTGTCTCACTACAGTGATTGCTTTTTATGTTAAAGATCTTGCAAAAACAAGTCACTTTGCCATATGTGTCCATTAACAGTGTCCTACCTATTCCTAGATATCCCCTGTTCTATGGGCTGCATCAGCTCCTCAGGTCGCTATAGCTACAGACCTGTTTGATCTATCCCAATAGGCTGTCAGCACTGGTTGCTATAGCTACAGACCTGGCTTCTACAGCAACCTTGTGGAAGCCAGTAAACACGCCCCTGAATTCAAACTGAAGCCAAGAAAACAGGACCGAGGTAAGATGAATCAATGTAGTGAGACAACCCCTTTTAATGACCCTCTTTTTGCTTCCGTGCACCTCACCAGTCGTAACTTTTTTTTATTCTTTCATTGACACAGTTGTATGAGGCCTTGTTATTCGGGACAAGTTGTACTTTTTAGGGGAATAGTGTAAGTTCACTTACAAATTATTACAGAAATATTGTTTTACTGGTTTCTTTTTTTGGTTTAATATTGTTTTACACCATTTCACACTTTATAACTTGTTAGATTAATTCTACAGGTTATTTTGGTCGTTTGGATACCTAATATGTGTAAGCTTTTTTTGTGTGTGTAATATATGCACAATTTATTAAATATTTATTTTTATACACTTTTGTGGTTTTACGTATTTATTTTTGAAATCCCATAAAGGCCTCAGTCACACGGCTTATTTCGCCGCGGATTGGCGCCGTACTCCGTGCCTAATTTGCGCTGCAGTACTCCGCCAATCCGTCGGAGTAATTACGGTAATCCACTGCTCTCATAGAGAACAGTGGATTCCGTCGCTCCTCCCCGCTCTGCGAATCCGCCGCGGGGGGAAAGTGAAATGCACATTATTTACGGCGCGTACGCACCATAGATAATGACAGTCTATGGGGCCGGGGAGCGGCGGCCCCGCCCCTTATTCACGCCGGATTTTCGAGCGCAATCCGGCTCACAAATCCGCCGTGAATAAGCCGTGTTAACTGGGCCAAAGGGATCTCTGGTTTTTACTTTTTTTTTTTTCTTTAGTAATGTATTAGCATATTCATATATGCTAATATATTCTGTGTCCATTTGACACAAGCAGCAATCAGGGCAGCTTACAGTGTGGCCTGATGGCTGGTTGGTTACACAGACAGCCTTGGGGCTACTTTAGGTCTCTAGGGCTGACTGCAGCCATTCCCGATCACCAGGAGTCTTCAGACAGAGCAGGGGGAAGCCCTTTGATTATGCTATGGTAACGGACCACGGCAATCAGAAGGGTTAAGCGCCGGGGAGCGGAGGTTTCGCCCCCTCCCCGGCCCTTGCAGAGCTGCACTGGGAAAAGGGCTTTGAAGTACAGCTCTGTTCTCAGCACAGCGGTGGTGTTGAGAGCCGCAAACCCCCATGTCTGCAACAATGTCAAAAGACCCTGCTGCAGATGGGTTAAAACAGCTCAGGCAAGATGGCCGCCCTCATAATCATTTACAGAAAACTGATTTAAAAAAATCTCCAATCATAAAATAGAAAACTAAAGGTAAGTTCACACGGCTTAATTGCGGGAGGTACTGTACGCGCCGCAATTCGGCCGGGTGTTCGGAGTCGCACTCGCATGCATACTCGCAGAGCGAAAGCGTCATGAATACGTAACATGTCACTTATCTCCCCGCGCCTACAATGCGATCGTGTTGTCCGAGCGGGGAGAGGAAGCGTAATCCATAGTTCTCTATGAGAACTGTGGATTGCCGAAATGATTGGGGCGCCTTTCGCTCGTATTAGAGCGCAGTACGCGGCGAAATGCGCCCCAAAATAAGCCGTGTGGACTTACCCTAAGGCTATGTTCACACGGCTTAATTGTGGGGCGTAATTACGCCGTGTGGACCGGACCGGGGGGCCGGCACCTCGCTGGCCCATAGACTATCATTACTAGCGGCGCGTATACGCCGCTAGTAATTCACACGTCGCTTATCTCCCCCCGCGGCGGATTCGCTGAGCGGGAAGGAGAGACGGAATCCATAGTTCTCTGTGAGAACTGTGGATTACCGCAATGCCTGGGACGGATTCCAGCCCGTAATTCGCGCACTACGGACTGAATTACGGACTGAAATACGGCCCATTTTAAGCCGTGTGAACTTACCCTGAAGTCTTGTTTAAATGAGATACTAGAGAAATCGGCCATTCCCTTTCAGATGCTGGTGGACGGGCGGGTCCTGCTTCTGCCATATGTTTTTATTGTCAGATGTAGGTCAGGAAAACGCGACAATAGAACAATGCTTTGACCTCAGGTTAAATATTGGTTCTTGTTTTCCGTGCTCGTTATCGCAGAGCTATTTACATGCCTGCTCTTTGTAAAGTACAAGTGCCGAGCAGCTGGACATTTATTAGAAGCTGGAAGCCAAGACCTGAAGAGTAAAGCAGTGTCTCTTTGGTAAAGAGAAGCCGCAGAGCTCAAATTACCTTTCTTTGAACATCATTAAGGACAATCCAACTGTATGAACGGAGAATGGACTCCATATGTCAATGTGCGTTTTTACAGTGTCATTAAATGTCATTAAACGAGGAACAACCCGCAGGTGTCCATCACCCACCAAGCACCCGTCATGCACATCGAACGTATGACACGGTCTCCAGAGGTAATGGGCTGTAGCTTCCTGCTCTGCCACTCAGCTCATGGAGCAGAACCAGGTTGCTTTAGTACAGGTTGCTTAGCAACCGCTTTACTTTTTCTTCGGGTGACAACCTTTTCGGTACATATTTTTAAAAAGGTCTTTACAAGAAATTCTTGCTGCTAAACAGATGCGGGGACCAGGACCTTTCTAGGAATCTTTAAAGAAGCAAGAGAAAGCGGCGCGGGAAACACTGCAGATTCGGGAACAAAAAAGGATGAAAATAACTTGTACAGAAATAAAGGCTTGGAGTGAAAAGTGGTATAAAATAGTAGTGGAGGGGTCCGTAGACATCAGAAAGGGAGGTACTGTAAGAACATGCTCTGCCCTGTTATATGGGTAAGAAAACTTTAATAATTGATGCAGTGTGTAACAACTAGAGCAAAAAAACTGCATTTAAAGGGATTGTCTACTTTTTATAGCTCTATACGTGAGAGGATAGAATACAGCATCTAATATATGTGTAATAAAATGTTGCCCCCATCTAGATAAGAAGCGGTATAGTAATATGCTGAATTGTAATGGTATCGCCCACATTCCTGTCCATAGTAAAGGTTCCCATGGATTTAAACCTAGCATCAGTCAGGTGACCACAACTCCCATGTCCTAGATTACTGAGTAGTGGACCTTCTGCAGTATTACTACCTCCAGTCTGATCATGAGGGTCTGTGTCTGTGGAGTAGACACTGCATACGTGGGTTATATGATAGAGGAGAGGAGCTGAGCTCTGTGATATATAGGGTTATATGATAGGAGAGAAGCTGAGCTCTGATATATTGGGTTATATGATGAAGAGCTGAGCTCTGCGATATATAGGGTTATATGATAGAGGAGAGAAGCTGAGCTCTGTGATATATAGGGTTATATGATAGAGGAGAGAAGCTGAGCTCTGTCATATATAGGGTTATATGATAGAGGAGAGAAGCTGAGCTCTGTGATATATAGGGTTATATGATAGAGGAGAGAAGCTGAGCTCTGTGATATATATAGGGTTATATGATAGAGGAGAGAAGCTGTGCTCTGTGATATATAGGGTTATATGATAGAGGGAGAGAAGCTGAGCTCTGTGATATATAGGGTTATATGATAGAGGGAGAGAAGCTGAGATCTGTGATATATAGGGATATATGATAGAGAAGAGGAGCTGAACTCTGTGATATATAGGGTTATATGATAGAGGGAGAGAAGCTGAGCTCTGTGGTATAGAGGGAGAGAAGCTGAGCTCTGTGATATATAGGGTTATATGATAGAGGGAGAGAAGCTGAGCTCTGTGATATATAGGGTTATATGATAGAGGAGAGAAGCTGAGCTCTATGATATATTGGGTTATATGATAGAGGAGAGAAGCTGAGCTCTGTGATATATAGGGTTATATGATTTGGAGCAGGGTTTCTGAGTAAAAAACAAAACAAAGTACTGCTGGACCCGCACTCACACAGTGACTGTTTGCGGTGTACACACTGATACAAGAAAAGCTGTCAATCACTGCACTGCACAAGTCAGCAGGACTCCCACGGTCACTCGAGGAGTCCAGTCAATATTTTCTCTTCGTTTTGCTTAGAAAACCTGCTCCAAATCCTATAACTTTATTAACATCATGACATCCCCTATAGAGACAGCAGTTATAGAAGTGACTTGTGACAGTGAAGAAGTTTCTGGAGTAACCTCATCAATAATATTGATTCTGCCATTATTCTTCAGTTACTCTGTAGAGGTCATGTGACCCTGATGCCAGACAGTTTTGTGACGGACGCCATGTTTATATAGTTACTCCATGGAAATATTACTATGGGCAGGAATCCGGACTGTACTGTTCTCTGTTTCTAGATCGGGGCCTTCTGCATTGGTATAAACGAGGGACACGAGCTTAATATTTTATACATTTATGTTAGAAGATGTTATGACTTCCCATTATATACAGAATACAATAATAAAAAGTGGACAATCCCTTAAATTATGTTGTATTGATCCAGTTGTTTGTAACCTTGAAAACAAATCCCTTTCGGTCTATACATAGCCTGTGGCTCTCTAGCAATTATTACCTACAGATACTATTATGGAGCAGTGGCACCAGTCCTGACATCGCTGTAATGAAACCTGGCACCATAATCAGATTTATGTCGGCAGCAGTTGACGTCAATCTATGCAGGCGCTTGGGTCAAAATTCTTTTACTTTTTCACCTATATAGTTTTTCACACTCTGAATTGGAGCACTTGAATTGCCCTTATAGGTTGTCATTCCGTTACTGCGTGTCACTTTTGCGCTGTCACTTTTCATCAGATGGGCTAGAACACATATCTGCCGAAAGGATGAATTTTGTGAAATCGGTAAAATGTTCGGTCAGGAACGATCTGCATAACAGAAAAGAGGAGTGAAATATAGTGGAATTGAAGAGCTGCCACTACTAATCCTGGAGCCAATTGGTTGTTAGTGATTAGGGATTAAAGGGGTTTTGCCACAAAGTAAAATTGACGTGAGAAGCTTGAAATGAAATAACAAACATTTTCACCATTCATTATTATTAAAAATTCTGGACCGTTTTTGTCTTAGCTGCTCCTTTAGTGATCCATTTTTTACAGCTCGTCTCCAGGGATACGACCAGGGCTGAGAGCTCCTTACCTCTCCTCTCAGGCAGCTACTGAGTGTTCAAACCCCAGGTGCTGTCACTCTACTCCTGTGCTCCATAGTAATTAGTCAAACAGTGCATTGAGAAAGAGGAAAAAAAAAAAACACAAGTATTGTTCCTGCGGGGATTTAAACCCTAAAACCCCCTTGTGCTGTGAGGAAAAAAACTTTACCTTCAGCTACTCACAATGTTTTACAAAAACAGACCTTTTTTTTTAATACAGAGGGGAAAAGGGCCCTGGTGATTTCATCCTGTGGGTTAAAACGTGAAGCAATTTAAAGAAATCCCCCCCACCCCCCATCTAGCACACAAGTGGATATGGAATATGAGATTAGATCGGGGAAAAACCCCTTTAATGAGCTTTCACACAGCGCAGTTTTGGTGCATTTAAACGTGCTCCAATAAAACTGCTTTTTTAAAAACAAGCTTTTTTGCACTTATCTAAACTTTTTGGGAAAAGTGGGGAATAATTTAAAATTTTTTTTAAAACCCCCAGACTTCAAACACAGTCTTTGTTTACTTACCTAAAACACCTTTCTAAACTTTAGACAATGAAAAAAGCTTGTTTTGTAATAAAGGCAATTTAATTGGGGGGCTTTAAAAACTACCAAGACTGCGCTGTGTGAAAGCACCCTAAGATTTATAGAAAACAACCCAAAAATCTAGGTACTAGTGTCTAGGCTCAATGTCACATGGCTTCTAGGATTTGGCCAGCATACTGTTTGTGTTATCATATGTACATGTTTCAAAAGGTAGTTTAGTAGTAATGTAGGTGGCCTGTTATATTGTATTAGTTCAATAAATATTTGCTGTTTTAGTTTTTGGATAGCTGGACTAGGGTATGTTTTTAGATGGCATAATGCGGCTCATAGTTGCGCTGTAATGTGCCCCCAAGTAAGCCCCGAAAATCAGTAATATAAGCCTCATTGAGTCTATGTAACCCGACCGTTTCCAGTGTACTGTCGCCAGTAAAAAGAAGTGGCATGTCATGACAGAGGAAAGGTAAAGAGAATGGGAGCGCTGTTAGGCCATTTCACCGGGTTAAAATGGGGCGATTCCGTCCCTAATAACTATGGCAAATTACGGGGGAATATTTTCCCTCATTACGGGAATCCACAATTTTCCATAGAGAAACATGGATTACGCCCCCTCTCCCCCTCGGGGAATCCCCGCGGGGGGAGATGAGGACCTTGAATTACCATGGGGGCGAACGCCCCCTGGGAATGAAAGCTATGGGGAGGGGAGGGGGCGGCCCCCCGCCCCCCCGCCCCCCTCCACACCCGTGATTGCAGGGGGGTAATTAGCCCCGCAAAAAAGCCGTGGGGAAAATACCTTTAAAAGTACTATGGCCACACGTACTTCAAAAGCAGGGTAAATGGGGGCACAAACAGGTACACCCCTATCGCTGATTCCCCCAATTTTAAACGCCTCACAGTGACGTCATTTGATAAATGTTCGGATCAAATTTACCTTGTGACACGCAGCGCGTTCTTCCTGTAGAATTCCCATTTTTGCTAAGGGCAGTGGTTGCGCTTGTTTTGTGACGAGTGGATGTCCTCGCGGGGATTCCTGAGAAAACCCCCCCCCGGGCCAAGATGGGGGCCGGACGAATCGGTCCCACATGGAAATTTTGTTTTTTGGGGAAATTTAAGGGTTTGTAAGATTTTAAGGGAACCTTCTGTTAGGGCTTGAACTGTAATGAAATAAAATTTTAATTTAAAGTAAAATATATATATATAAAAAAAAAAAGGTACTCACCTGTAGATGTGTCTGTGCATCAAATCACTGGCTGCTGCAGAGGCGAGTACTTCCTATATTCTGCACCTTGAATGACACTAAAAGGAGCCTTTACCTGCCATACAGAGTGGAGACGTCGTCTCTTAGGCCGCAAGTCCCTAATTCTGAAATTGCTGCAGCCTTATTTTTTTCGTTATGTTGCTCACTCTTGACACCTGTGTCCAAAAATACTGAAATTGGCGAGCAGTGAATCACACCTTATGCGGAGAACACTTCTATCACCAGAGGGAGAAGGTTTGATTCTTTTCCAGCCCTTTCCTTTTTTTGTCTTCGGTCTAGCTCTCAGAAGCCCCTGCTGATGGAATGGATGGTGATTATCCCTGTGGATAGATGACAGGCTCTCCTGGGAAACTTGCAGTTTCTAAATGACACAGATGTTTGCTAAGATCTCTGCTCATCACACACTGTGCAATGTCTGTGCGGAATTAGGAGCTAAATTGCACACAGATTAATTCATTACTTTTACCTACTAGAAGATTGTGTATTTGCTGCAAAACGTTGCTCTCCATGGAGAAGATAGTAGTCTCTGTACACGGACTTCATTCCTTCAGTGCTGTGCATTTAGTCTGCTGCTTTCTAGAATATTACTAGATTATTAATGGGATTCTTCACTTTGGAAAATTCTTAGTAGAACCCTATTTCTTTCCTGAGCTACTCGATGCCTCCCACACAGCCTGCCAGTATCGCTCTGCTCTGCACTGAGGAGGGACAAAAATCCCGAAACAGCGTTGTCTGCAGATGAGAGATACTGGCGTGGCTAAAATCCTTTTTGCTTTCTCAAGACTCGGTGGGTCAAAAGCAAATTGAGGATTTGTTACATCCAACAGAGGGCGCTGTGGGCGTCTCAGCCCCCTTCCCCATAATGCCTTGTGATAGTAGAACCCTACTCGGTTACAGTATTAGCAGTTTCTCTGCATGGCCACCAAAGGGGAAATTAAAGGGGTTTTGCCAAGAAGTGAGTTTCTCACCTAACAGCCTGATACTCCACTCTTGAGGCTTGAAAAAGGGGCGTTGTGTTTGTGTTAAAAAAAAAAAACAAACAAAAAACAAGTACCTCCTCTGTGATGTCATCACTCCACCTCCCATGCACGTTCCTGATACTCAGTCTCTGTAGTTGAGTAAACATTGTTTGGCTAATCCACAGAGGAGAACAGTATTGTGCACAAGTTATACGAGTTTTGTCTCTCTCTCTTAGGCTATGTCTACACTGCATCAGAGAAAAAACGGCCCTTAAAGCGGCCGTTCTTTCTCTGATGCAGGACCGCGGTTTTGTCCCCGCTTTGTGCAAAAGCCGGGGGCCGCTTCCATTTTCCCCCCGACGCCCCCCCCCATACAATAGCATTGTATGGGAAGACGTCAAGAAGACAGAAGCACCGGCGTATTATACAACATGTTGTATAATAGCCGCTGCCGAAAGACGGGCAGAGAAAAGACGAGCTGTGAGACGGCAGCTCTTCTTTTCTATTGCCGTCTATGGCACCCACACTGACGGGTCGTATCTCCGGCGCTTTTAAAAACGAAAAGCGCCGGAGATACGATCGTAATCATGTGCAGTGTGGACATAGCCTTATCTGCTCAGGAGAGAAGATAAGCTCCTAGCAGGCAGCATTCTTTCATTTGTTCACAAACTAATGCATGGGGAGAGGGAGGGGGGCTGAGCAGGTAGCGTCTGCATGTTTACTCAGATAATTGCATTACAAACAGTGGATTCTCTATACAAAAGACAAAGGATCTTTTCTCCCCAGTCCCTTCAAAGCTCTTTCATGTTCCCTGCCATCAGATAAGTGTAGACAACGCAAGCGCCTTTAAGCAGGACGGGGCAGGTTCTCCAGACAAAGAGACACTTGGGCAGGTTTATCAAGGCAGTTGCACCAAAAATAATGTCCGACAAGCCTTTCGCCACATTTACTATGTGTTTTTAGGCAGTTTCAGAGGCTTCTGTGCCTCGTCTGACAAAGGGACTTGGCCTCGTAATAGGGTGTGATTTCACGGGAAAGGGGGCATGGCTTAAAATCAACAAAAAAATGCGCCAGAATTTTGTCGCAGTTTCTGGAGTAAAAGTAAGCCATCTTACAGATGGTACAAACTTAGACTAGACCGTTCTAACCTGCGCCAGATTTATCAACACTGTGATGAATGTGGCGCCTTGTAAGACTGTCTAGTCTAACTTGACGTCGTCTAAGAGTTAGACACTATTTATAAATCTGCCACACTCTTTTTAACAGCTCTCCACCCTGGCCAGGAAAAGATAATCCTGCACATGGGACCCCCTTTAAGGTGGTCCCACGAGGGAGTTCTGCGTTACCGGTCAGCTCAAAGCTAGCTAGGAGCCGACTGTTAGAAAATAAGGAGGGCGGTGCTAGTGGCCATTCTCCCCATTCATTTCTGTGGGAGTTCTGAATGTAGCCAAGCACACTCGCTTGGTTATATTCAAACTCTTATTGAAACGAATGGGGAAGATGGCTGCAAGTGCCGCCCTACTTATTCTATAACAGTCGACTTGTAGCTAGCTTTAATGTGAAAAGCAAGAGTATGTTCACACAGCGTATTTGCGGGGTGTACTCCTGCACGGAATTGCGCCGCAGTACACCCCCCAAATACGGTAAAATCAATTACCAAGTACAGCACTCCTTGAACGCTGTGTAAAATTGCCGTTCAGACAACGGTGATTTGACGATTGTATTTCTGGGCGTGTACTGTGCACCCGCAAAAAGAAGTGACCTGTTATGTACTGAGACATGTAATACAACTTCAGTGAGCGCTACTGAAGTTGTATTGTGGCGCGTCACAATGCGCTGTCTGAACATACCCTAAGGCTGCGTTCACACGGCACAGGAAACCGGCCGGAAGAATGAACATGCTCAATGTCTTTTGAGCGGCCCGCGGGCGGAAAAACCGCCGGGCGGAAAACCCGTGCAGTGGGGACTGCTGCACGGGTTTTCCATAGAGCACAGTTGTGCTCATTTTCGGCCGGTTTGCGGTTTTTCAGACCGCCTGCAAAAACCGTGCCGTAGGGACATGGCCTAACACCCAAGTCTCTTCGTGGGAACACCCTTTCAACTCTGAATTTCCTAGTAGGTTTAGTAGGAATAGATTTCTAAAGCGCACAACCCCTTGGAAAAAGAGAAAAAAAAAACTGTGTGACTGTTGGGGTATGTTTACACAGCGTTTTTTACAGGGTACAGGATTGCACCCTATACTTTTGTTATAGGGCTCCTGCTGTTCTTTGGACCAAAATGAGTGTCGATCTTGGAAGGTCCGACAGACGCAATGTAAACACGCATCGGTGATCACTCGTGTGAACGCCGATACGTGTTTTACATTGCGAGCAGTATAAAATCACACTGCTCATTGTCAGATGCGTGGTTGGGTCCATCTAGGCATTGAAAAGCGGATTTTCACACGGAGCAAACACGCCTTGTGAACGTACCCTTAGGCTATGTTCACACGGCTTAATTGCGGGACGTATTTCGCCCCGCAATTACGCCGTGTGGGCGTGGCGGGGGTTTCCGGCAGCCCTATAGGCATTCATTGTTCTCGGCGTGTATTTGCCGTGAATAATTGACATGTCACTTCTCTCCCCGCTCGCCGTATTGTGCGAGCAGGGAGAGGAGACGTAATCCATAGTTATCCATGAGAACTGTGGATTACCGTAATGACTGGGACGGATTCCAGCCGTAATTTGCGCACTCCGGCGCGTAATTACGGACTGAAATACATCCAATTTTAAGCCGTGTGAACATAGCCTTAGCTTACTCGTTTATTCGGGCTTTGTTCACATTAGCAGTTTCTGATATTTTTGCTGGAAGTGATAGTTTTGATTCCACAAGTACCAGTACAAGACATTCCCCATTCCAATAAAGGGGTTGTCCTTTACCTTTAATAAAGACTCTACTGGTCCGGAGGTGTTAAAAATGGAAATAAAAATGTATCTCCCCTCTGCAGCCCCCTCCGTTCTGCCTCCTGTGCTTTCTCCGGATTACATCCTTGTCATTGGTGAGATGTCACTGGCCGCAGCGGTCATGTACTGTTCATACAGGAAAAGGGCTGCATTGTCATATGACTGTGACCGTGACGTCATCGTTGGTGAGCTGTAGCAGTGGGCTTCAGAGGTGAGTTAAAGGGAACCTGTGATGGTTTAACCTGTTTGTTTTGATTGCCCGGGGTCGGATATAGGGGCAGGAAAGCGCAAAGCAGGTTGGCTTATAATTTTATGGGAAAATATTCAATTTAACTTAAGTATTCATTTTGAAATCCTTTTTTATTCTGGATTTTTGGAGTCCCGTGGGTTTTTGGTTTTTCATTTTTTGGGCTGGGCAACTCCGTCAAGGTTTAAAGGACCCACCCACGGAAGACTTTGTCCAGGGTAAGGGTAAAAGGTTTTAAATTTAATAAGTAAACAATTGCAATTGAAAAAATTTTTTATAGAAAAATTTTTTAAACCTGTTTGTTTCCCGGGTTTCCCGCTCTGTTTAAAAGGTGCTGGGGGACTGGATGGTATTTTCTAGGTGACAGGATTTCTTTTTAACCCCCTAATGACTGGCAAAGCTTTATTTTTAAGTGCTGGGCATCCCTTTTTAGGGTTTAAAAGCATTTAGAATTTTTATTTGTATCGGGGTTTAAAAAAAAATATCGGCCCGCCCTTTAAAGGGGTTTTTTGGCCCCCAAAAAGGGATAAATTGAAAAGGTGGGGGCGTTTGAAAAATTAAAATTTCCCAAACTTTTCACCATTTTTTCATTTATTAAAAAATTATGGGGCCCGGGTTTTTTTTTTGCTGCTCCTTTTAGTGTTTCCAAATTTTTTTACAGCTTTTAAAACTCCGGGGAAAAATGACCCGGGGTGAAAAGCCCCCCTAGTCTTCTATGCAAAGGCCCTTTTCCCCTTTCCTGTGCAACTTTCTAAGCAAGGTTCCCTCAAATGCCGGCCCTCCAGCTGTTGGGAAAACTAATTCTCCATCATGCATTTAAATTTAAAATTAAAAAAAGTGGGCATGATGGGGGTTGTAGTTTCCCAAAAGCTGGATGGCCGGTTTTGTTTTAGGTGGCCCGTTCCTTTTTTCTTGAGGGCCAAAGTTTAAAATAATGTGAAGCGCCGCACCACACCCCCACAACGCCCCTTTTGAGTGACACAAATCGTTATAAATTTTTCCCCATTTAAAATTTTTGGCCCCCTGGTTTTTATGTGTGTTTCTCAGTTTTTTTATCACTTTCAAAGAAATACAAGTTTAATTTATAATTTTGATTTAAACAAAGGTTTTATTGACCCGTTAGAATGTTTTTTAATGGCAGCAAAACAATATTTGGGGTGTTGACCCCTTTTTTTTTTCAGGACCTTTGAATTCTCCTACATGGGTTCAAACAAAATTCTGGGCCAAAAACCTGACTGATTGGGAGTCCATTCTTGGGGAACAATTTAATGCTTGCATTTTTGGTTCCCCAATTTTGTTTGGTTTTTTTTTTTGTCCACCCGTCTCTTGATGATTTTTTACCCAAAAAAGTTCTTCCCCAAAGGATTGATCTGGGGAGTTTCCAGGCCCTGGACCCAAAAAACCCCTATGTTTTTTTTTCCCTTTTAAACCATTTAGTTATCACCTTTTGCTTTATTTGGCCCAAAGGGGGGCCCCTTTTTTTCCCTCTTCCAGGAAAAGGCATTGTTGGGCACCAAATCCGGTTTTTGGACGGTTTGGGAAGAATTTGGTTTTTGGGGGGGACATTTTTTTAATTTTTTTTATTAAAAGGATGGGGTTTTTTAGGCAAGAAATGTTGTTTGAGAGCCGATTCCCTTGGGGTGAGAAGCAACCCCCCACATGAATGGTTTTTTTGGGGTTTCTTTACAGTTTGAAAGAAAACAAGACGGTGGTATCGCTTTACCTTGTTTTCTCTGAACAAAAACTTGTTTTCCAGAGTTCCAAAAAAATTTGGAAAAGGGGGGTTTATCTGGAGAAAATTACTTTACCCCCGTCCCCAAAAAGGCCACTCCCTGAATTTGGCAGAATATCAGGGCCCTTCCCTGATGTTTTTTTTTTGGAGAGGGAAATGGGTTCTTTGCTGCCCTTTCCCTTTTCACCAGGCCCCTTTCCCCATGAAATTCCTCACCTCACAGTGGGGTGCAGAGCACCAAAAACCTCCTGGGTGCCCCTTTCCCGGGGGCAAGTCTGCCTTGGGTAACCCTTAAAATTCCCCCCCCCCCCCCCCAAGCTGAAACACTTTTAAGAGGGCGGTCCGGCGCTTGCTGGGCTTTCTTGGGCGCCCTGGAGCCCTTTTTGGGAAACCCAAAGGAAACCTCCTCCTTGAATTCCTTTATGAAACGATAGATTGTTGACTGAGGGGCAATCTTTCTAGCTGCGATACTCTTCCCTGTTAGGCCATGTTTTGTGCAGTGCAATGATGACTGCACGTGTTTCTTTAGAGATAACCATTGGTTAACAAGAGAGAAAACAATAATGCCAAGCACCAGCCTCCTTTTAAAGTGTCCAGTGGTGTGATTCTTACTTAATCATGACAGATTGATCTCCAGCCCTGTCCTCATCAACACCCACACCTGTGTTAATGGAGCAATCACTGAAACGACGTTAGCTGGTCCTTTTAAGGCAGGCCTGCAATGAAGTTGAAATGTGTTTTGGGGGAAAAAGTTCATTTTCTAGGCAACTATTGACTTTCCAATTAATTGCTGTTAAGCTGATCACTCTTTATAACATTCTGGAGTATATGCAAATTGCCATTATAAAACCTGATGCAGTAGACTTTGTAAAAATTAACATTTGTATCATTCTCAAAACTTTTGGCCGTGTGTGTGTGTGTGTGTATGTGTATATATGTATGTATGTATATATATATATTAGTGTGCATATATGTAAATGTGTGTGTATATATATATATTATAAATATATAGTGTATATATTATGTATCTATGTGTATTTATATTTTTTCCTATAATATAGATTTAATATCCGTCTATTTATGTATTAATAAAGCCTTGTGAGACTGTATGTAGCTGCACTGTAGAAGGCAGCTACCACCTGCCTGATATATCCAGGGTTTTTCCAGGAAAAGCAATGCATCCAGTGCTGTGCGGTCAGTGGGTTTGACAGGTTCAGTGTTCTCGGGCTTTTTTTTTGCCAGGGTTTTATATGCTGACAACTCTTGTGCTGTATCAAATGCTTTACTGCACTATGGCAGGTACCCCACTCAAGTCTTTACACAATCTTCCATGCCTCGTAATGATCAGCAGTTATACTGCTTTTCTGGACGGTTGCCTAGCAACACGCGAAAGAAGAGGGCAAAAACAATGGGAAATGAGGAATATGCTGGCTTTTGGAATATTAATGTCATCGTGTTTGAAGCTTGAAATCAGTCACAGTTCAGTAGTAAAGTAGAATCATTACCATTTAGATGAGGCGGAGGGCTACAAGGAGCTGCTGCTTCCATTGCTGCTTCAATTTGTTGGCTAAATAGTGGAGATTTTGCTAAGGTATTTAACTAGAAATGTTTTGATTTGTTAACTAGCCAAATATAGAAGCTGGATTTTATTTGAGCAATTGAGACGCTAATGAATAATCCAGCAGTCTTGTATATCCCAATGCACCTTCCCCCATTTATTATTGATTCTGGGTATTTATGGCCTTTCACCATGAAGCGGTCAAATGTTCAGCCAATGTGACAAATGCTCTTCATTGTCCTTGTATAATTAGTGGCAAGTTAACCAGTCATTTGTTAAGTACACCGCATAGATTTTAGAAGGGTATTATCCGGATTTAACGGCGTTGTCCAGGTAAAATTTTATTACCATATTGCTAGGATCTGCCGTCAAAGTCTGGGACCCGCACCTATTTCGAGAACGGGCCCCGGAAAGTCACGGCTTGGAATGGAGATCTGGTCGCACTTGCACACAACTCTGCATTCTGTTGTATGGAAGTTATGAGTAGAGACGAGCACACCGCTCACACGCCAAACTCCCAAAGATTAGAATAGAGAGTTGTGTGCAATTGCTACCTCTTCTCCATTTTAAGCTGTAACTCCACGAAATAGGTCTAGTACCCGCTCGGGTCAGACTTTGGCGTATTCTAGCGATATGCCATCAGAATCTATGGTGGGAACACTCCTTTTATATTGCTGCTGCTAATTACCACCCCACTTACCTCTGTTCCAGCACTGCCTCCTCTGCTGCTCTCTCTTGGTCTTCTGTTCCTTCCTGGTCCTGGCACTCGGAAAGTCACCGCGGCCTCCTCTGACTGCAGTGGGCACATATCTCTTCCTGACATCACTGTTTGGAAGTGAATGCGGTGACGACCCGATTGCCAGGACATGGAGGTCCGCAGAAGATCTGTGACGGTGCTGGAACAGAGGTAAGTGGGATTTAGTAGGACTTAGTTTTTGTTTTGCAGAAGCAGCAATTTAAAGCAAATTTTTCCCCTGGACAATTGTTTTCATCTCCAAAAATGTTTAGTAACAGTACTGTAGTTTTAGGGGCGTTTGCACCAGGGCTGTGGAGTCGGAGTCGGTGGCTATTTTGCAGGAGTCGGAGCCGTCAAAAAATGGGCCGACTCACAAAATATATAATAAGTTGGTCCAGTTACTTCGATGCAGTGCAAAGAGCAAGAGGAACTGGGTCCGGCCAGTGCTACTGCTCCCATATCTTCAGCCTCATCACATGAGGAGTGTAATTGATGACATGGAGCAGGCAAAGCGCTGCACCAGGGGAAAAGATTCTGCTCCCAGGGCAAACACATTTCAGCAACATTTTTCACCTGTTTTCAAAGAAGTAGAAGAGTTTAACCATTCATCAAAATGGACTGTGGCTGAGGCAATTCCTTTATACCATGACATTGTTAGAGATGTTGCCCCTGTGGTTATCGTTTTGCCTCCTACCTAAGTTAGTGTAGAGAGGCCGTTCTCTATCTTGGAAATAGTGAGATCAGATGTGAGGGCATGTATGCAGGATCTAATGGAGGCAATACTATTTCTCAGAACAAATTCAGAGACTTCACAAATGTTCCTGCAGTGTTTTGCATATTTACAATTTTTTTGTGCCCTAAAGTCATGTCCAATAAATATATTTTACACTGACAAGCAAAATGGTAACAATGGTTTGGACTTGTGACTTTCAGGCTCCATATCTCACCATCCACTACAGCTTTGTACATGAGGCTACTGTAAATTTATACAGTCATTTACCTATCTTATACAAAAATTTGACTTGCAAATATTTAGCATCTGCTTAGTTATAGTTTTGCTCCTAAAAATCAAAATGTTATTTCTTATTATTTTGTAATTCCACCTTTTGGTTTTCAATACTGCCTGAATCCTTCTTAGCTCTGAATCAGATTCAAGCATATCTTGAACAAAATCTGATCCCAGGTCTCTTCTACACATTCCCAATGTTGGTGTAGACTGGACTTGGATACAAATACAGCCTTTTCTTCAACTCTACCCACAAGTGTTCAAAAGATCAAAACATTGTTACCCTTTTGCTTATTCGTGTCTGTTCTACCTAAATAGCTTGATTATTGTATCATGAGGTGATAAACAGCCTGATGTTACCATTTTACTACATTAAAGTTATTACTTAAACATGCGCCGTGTATGAGGGAGTCGGGAGTCGGAGGTTTGGGAAATTGAGGAGTCGGGGCTTCGGCTTGCCGACTCCACAGCTCTGGTTTGCACTTTCTGCTATGCATTTTAGATATTAAAGGGGATGTATCGCGGTTTTCAGTTTTGCTGTTCTCTTGTAGCTTGATTTTCTCAGTTCCTGAAATCCAGGGGCGTTTCTTCCCCTCCCAGCTGGGGGTTTCTTAACTGAAGGGGGATGACCTCGTCCCCCCCCCCCCCCCTTCACTGTTCTTGCCCCCAAGTCAGTGTGTTCCCCCTCTATGAGTCCAGATGTCACTGTCCTCGCCCTATGCAGTCTTATTTTGTAAGAGCTGTTGATATACCCCAGCCCTGCAATCAGTCTAGACAGCCTTCTATGATCTCAGAGCACTGATCTCTTCTCCTCTCACAGCTGGAGGTTTGTTACAGTTGAATCCAGTCTTCTATGAACTCCTCCACAGCAAAGATCCGTCTCCCTTCTATGCAGGAGCATTAGGCACTGAGGCACAATTCTACTGTTTTCTGATTGTAGAAGCAGCTGCAGTGTTACTGTGGAGCTGGTGGCTGTGCAGAGTGAAATGTTTCCGGCCCCTTACATGCAGGGGTATTAGGCACAGAGGCACAATTCTGCTGTTTTCTGATTATAGAAGCAGCTGCAGTGTTACTGTGGAGCTGCTAGCTGTGCAGAGTGAAATGTTGCCGGCCCCTTATTCTGAGTGAGAGAGGCAGGAATGCACGCTCACGTGAATACGACCGGGGGGCCAGACAGAATGTAAATTAGTAGAGCCGTCCGCCAATGAAATGAAAGGATGTGGAATCCGACTGACACTGGGGAACACTGTTTACTCAAAACGAAGATAAGGGAGACAGTGAAAACAAGACTGCTTTGCAAATGACATCCAATTGCAAAGTTGCTTGTTTTCACTGTCCCCTTATTCTGAAGACCATTTAATGAAATGATACAACCCCTTTGAGGATCAATATACCTTTAGCATATTGCTTACTGAAGCATGAGGGGGAAAGGTCACCCAGGGTTGAGCAGAACTCCAGGAGGTGCTTCACTTGACTTAATAGATCTTTGGTTTATATGCAGCATGATAAGTCACTTAGTATGAGGTAGCTAAGATGCCTTTGTAAGTCCGTCTCAAACGCATCTACGTGTCCATGCTTCTGGTATCTCCGGTCTGTGAACACATGGTTATTTCTCCTTACCCCTTTCTGAAGTACTGCACATCATACATCTCCTTCCTCTTCATCACTGCACCTTGGGATTCCCATATTCCTCTCTGTCTCAGGAGGGATTGTGTTTCACATGCTGGGCAACAGGTCTGGTGATCTATAGAAAAAAAGAGCTATGTTGTGAGTGAGGATAGTGAATGATTGGAGCAATACCATATACCTTTAGAATAAAATGGCATGCAAGGGCCTGTGAATAAAAACAATGGCTTTGTGGGGGGGGTGAGGGGGTTAAGGATTATGTGAACAGTCGTCCATTTTTTTGGTAATCCTGCCCATAGCAAGCCGTGGCAAAATGAAAATGATGGAATTGCATAGAGCTGGGCAGTATGATAATTCTGGTTATGTTACATGCCTGATGGCCTCCTCCTGCTCAACCATATGGGATTATTATATTTTCAGAGAGAATAGGGATCCATAATAACCCTGCTCTGTATGCGGTCTCTCATGGTAAAGTGAATGTAGTAAGGGAGCTGCTATCAAATATCATTTAATAGGTGTCTTGCATTGATTTATACTGCTGGAGCCTCCAGCATGTGGTACACACATTCCAGTTTGGGAAATCCTAGGTAAATGATCACATATCAGCTGCTCATATGATTCGGTATCGTTTTACACCTTCTTGCGGGTTTGTCTCTCGCCACTTGCTCTGTAGCCCTTCTGCCTGGAATAATTGTCTTACACATTTGTTGGTGGTCTACGAGACCCTGAACCTTTCAATAAACATACATTCGGCCGGCTTTGGATCCTTTTTGTTGATGTCGATATGTGACCTTTCTAGGAATAGCTGCAACGAATACTGATCTGGATTGAGAATCTCATACTTGTTGTTTTTTTTTTTCCCCCAAAATTTTTTCGCTTGCTGGAGCATTTTTTCTTTGTAGAAAGTTAGACTTCACAGAAAATAAAAAATGTCATGGTGCCATATTACTCTAAGGGCATGTTCACACGGCGGATTTGGCCACGCGGGTTCCAGTGCGGTTGCCACGGCCAAAACCTCGTCCAAACCTCGCCTCAAACTCGCGTCTCCCGACGAGGTTTATCGTCGCGGTTGGGGCGTGGTTTTCACCCATTCTAAATAATAGGCAGGACAAAACCCGCACCCAAACCCAAGCACCAACCGCGCCGAAAAGCCGCTGCAAGAATTGACAGGAGACTTCTCAAACACGTGCGGCAAGGCCGCGGCCAAAATCGCGCCGTGTGAATAGCAGTGCGGTTTCCCATAGGAAACCATGTAATGAGCTGGGGGCGTTTGGGGCGCGATTTAGACAAGGTTTTGGCCGCGGCAACCGCGCCGAAACCCGCGGCCAAATCCGCCGTGTGAACATGCCCGAAGTGTCCTGAAGATACTATTAGAGGGACACTTCCATCAGAAAGAAGTATTTATTTTTGTTAAACCAATCTTCCTGGAAAAGAATATTTTTTAGAATTTGGCAGTATTTTTTATTATTTTTATTTTGGCAGTCCTATGCAGTTAAGAATTACAAACAAAATCTTGTCCCGTTCTAGTTATTTAGTAGAGGGCGAAAACTCCTGAATGGCCGAGTAGACCTCTTTACTTCAACTGCTGCTTATCTCTATGTAGTCTCATTACAAATGGCAAGTAATGACATAATGAGTGCTCTATTGTTCTCTGGACAGTGATAGATAAGATTAGATCAATGACCAGAGCAATACGTGAAAGGATAATGAGGGGTCATTCCATGTCAAGTGAACCAATGATTTTTATCTCTGTATTTTTAATTCTTTTTAAATTTTGGTATTTGGTAATAGTGTGTCAGAGAATACAAAATGTGAAGAAAAAAAAATTCTAGAATTTTTTATTTTTTTTTTCAATTGATTTTCAAAGTTTGGAAAAAGTGTGAATTTTGGTGTTGCCTTTCGGTGTTCCATTTCTCCTCATAACTCAAGCTAGAAAAAAGATGGAGAAACAAAATAAACACCATTCTACTCAGAACTTTAAGGCCATGTTCACACGGCTTAAAATGGGCCGTATTTCGGTCCGTAATTACGCCGAAGGCGCTAAAAACGGGCTGAAAACGCCCATTCATACGGTAATCACAGTTCCAAGAGAACTATGGATACTCTCCTCACCCGCCCGGCGAAGCCGCCGGGGGGAATAATTACAGTCACTTTCAGCGGCGTATACGCGCCGCTACAGTAGTCTAGCCGGCGAAGTCCGGCCCTGCTTACTCCCCCGCTCCCTCCCCCCCCCGTCCCCAGTTTGCGGGGAATACTGTCCCGCAATTAAGCCGTGTGAACATAGCCTTAGGTTCACCAATGTGCACAAATATCTTTCGTTAATATTACCAGCAAAGGCAAAATTTTAAAACGCATTTCCGAAAAAAAGTTTAATTTAAAAATTTCCAAAAAATGCACACGTGCCTGCTATGCTCCTAGCCACATCTGTACAAAAATTCAAGTTGGGAACGCGATGGAATCATATTCAAAAATATAACTATTTTAGTGTCCATTTCGGAAATCTTGAATTCAGATCTGTCCAGCTTGTGGTCTTAAAGTGTGGGGTCTCTATTTACCGAGTAACCCATGATTTTTAGATATACTGTATTATTTTATTATGTTACAGCTTAGAAGCAGGAGAGGACAGAGGAGAAAGCTTGGTTAGGGCTCAACCTGAGAATGAACAGAGGTAGACTGTGAATGCAGAGCATATGACTCGCCAGCAGATCTGTCAATCATGTGAAGTACCTGCCCACCACAGAGTCAGGAAGTAAGGGGATGTTCACACTGCATCTTGTGTCCCTGTGAACATCCGTTTTTGTGATGCGTGTCCGTCTGAACGGAGCCAGACATGCATCTAACAGCAGTGTGTTTAACACTGCCGGCAATGAGAACACGCAGCGGCGTTCACATGAGCGATCGCCGATGCGGATTTGCATCGCGTCTGTCCGATGCGTCTTTCGGACGCGTTCCAAGAAATGTCAAGTGCAGTATAGAATGGATGAGTAAGGCTATGCTTAGACGCCGTGTTGCGGTACATACTGTATTCCACCACAATGTTACAGGTGTTTTAGACGTACGCATGGAAAGCCGACTCCCATTGACTTTCACTTTTCCTAGCACGTAAAAACGTGCTCAATGAGAGCCGTGAATTACCATATCTGCAGGGTGTATTGCAGCACAATTATGCTCGGAATATGGACACGACGTATTTTGGGACATATTTATGCACGGAATTTCATCTAAATGCTACCAAAGTGCGCCCCGGATAATGTACACTATGCTTCTTATGGAGCACAATGTAAAATACACACCATCAATCACACAACGTGAATTTTATGCTCTTAATTTTTCAGGCATGTCAATTCTTTCAGGTGTATACACGCCATAAAAGAGTTAAAGGGTTAGACAAGCACTTCAAGGATTGCTTTTTATATTAAAGATCTTACAAAAACAAGTTACTTTGCAGTATGTGTCCATTAAGTGTCCTACCTATACCTAGATATCCCCTCTTGTATGGGCTGCATCAGTTCCTCAAGTCACTATAGCTACAGACCTGTTCAGGCACTCCTGATAGGCTGCCAGTGCTGGTCACTATAGCTACAGACCTGTTTACTCTCTCATGATAGGCTGTCAGCACTGGTTGCTATAGCTTCAGACCTGGCTTCTACTGCAGCCTAGTAGAAGCTAGTAAATAGGCCCCTGAATTCAAAGTGAATCCAAGAAAACAGGACTGAGGTAAGATGAATCGATGTAGTGAGACAACCCCTTTAAGTATTGGAAGCCTCAATTGGTCTCGGGCTATTGCATGCCATTTGTGCGTTTGGACAGTGCAAACGAACGCTTCTAGAAGTCGGCCACATCTTCTCCAAACACTTGATTTGATGTGATAGCTCAACCTGCAAGGATGGATTTTCTTGTGTATGCATTGTGTATTCTTTTGTATTTTAGTATTGCTTTTCCACCATTTTTATGTATTGTGTTTTAGATTTATAAATGAAGGCAGATTATTGGGTTCAACAATTAGGACCAGAAAGCTGCATTGGCCATTTGATCAGATTTCCCTAAATGTTGGTGTGAATTGGGACATATGTTCTATTCTCAGGAGTTGGGCAGAGGTCTGAGAATCCGTGAAATGTGGCCGGAACCTTGCGGGTTTCTCGTGGGAGGCACGACTTGTTTTTCAGGTCGGACAGCGACTGTCAGCACTTTTTCTGCTGCTATAGTTCTTTCATCTGTAGCATTGTTCAATACTTGTTGGCGCGCAGTCTGGTGGAAGATGATCTCCTTGTGAGTTTGACACCTGTTCTCAGTCAGCTTGAGAAAAGGGCACCGAGTACTCGTCAGTCTGCTGCTGCTCGTCCTGCTGTCCACAAGGAGTCTGGTTACTCTTCTATTAAAAGTTATGCTCACATAGTGGTTTCCAAGCAGAATGCATTCCTGTTTCCTCCAATTGTATTGATTATTTAAAAAATGTTTTTTTTCAGAGAGCGGTTTAGAGAAAGGAGCAGTGTCCTATTCAGGGCCGGGACGGCGGGTAGGCGAAGGTAGGCGACCGCCGAGGGCTCCACTTCATCCCAGGCAGGAAAGGGGCGCAATGAGGTAGGCCGTGAGTTGAATTTTACAGTGGGAGAGAAGTGGTGGGGGTGCCAAATGCCTTGTTTGCCGAGGGGACCAGAATACCTTGTCCCAGCCCTGGTCCCTTTCAATACATACAAAAAATGGGACATTACTTACTCAAACACTACAATTTTTGGGCCATATTCATAGCTCAGTGGCTGGACTAGCCTGAACCCAGTAGCAGGCCACTCTAGCCCATATGCTACCTGGGAAAAAGTAACAGGTGCAGCTAATTGCAGAGCAGCAGCTCACACACCCCTCCACTAGGGGAACAATTAGATGATAAAAAACTGCACACAAATTTAATACCTGTTCACACCAGCATGCAGAAAAGCCACAGTATAATGCATGGGGAGATTGCACAAATGAAAATATACCAATAAGACAACCACTCACATACCCTCAGTGCATGAGGGGGGCGGGGGGTTGCTGGTACTACAGTTGCATATAAATAAGGCGATACAGAATTGTGACATAAATACAGATACATGTGGTGCACCATGCTGGCTTACAACCTATTAGTGATACCCATACTATTGTTTTAATACCTCATATTTTTCCAGTATGTCATATTTTTCATCTGCCCAACAGTGCTGGGGAGTGGAGGGTGTCTGTGTTTTGTGTTGGACACCCAGAAAGTGCTGGGCAGCCCGCCCAATCTAATAGTATGGGTAGATCATATCTACAAGTGCAAAGTTCAAAGTAAACAAAATTAATTACTCTCCTTTTTTTTTTTGTTAGAGATGACACACTCTGTTCTCAAACTGCAGTAGTACTGTGTGCCGACCTCACTCCCTCGGATAAGACACAGAGCAGAGAGAGAATGGAGAGCAGGACAGTAACCAGAGAAACATGTGTGGACTCAGAGCAGATAAAATCTCCTCAGCAAAGCAAAATAAACAAAACAGTAAAGTCATCATTTACTGTCCCCTGCATGTTTAAAGGGGTGTTATCGTTTCATTAAATTGTCTTCAGAATAAGGGGACAGTGAAAACAAGCAACTTTGCAATTGGATGTCATTAGCAAAGCTGCCATGTTCTCAGTGTCCCTTATCTTGTGTTTTTATTTACACTGATATCCAGTGTGGGTCTAATCCCTCCTGATCCCTCCTCCTTGCAATTCACTAGCTGAGAGCTCATTTACATTCTGTACAGCCCCTGGGTCGATTCACGGAGCTGTGTGTCTGACTCAGAGTTAGGGGCAGTAGCATTTTTATGTTTCCACACCTAGCAGAAACAGACTGCAGCAGATTGTACAATGAGAAAACATGACAGTTTTGACCCTGTGCCTAACTCTCCTGCATATACGCAGATCTGTGCCGTTCTTAGAAAGCTGTAATACATCTCCAGCTGTGAGAGGAGATCAGTGCTCAGATTAGATTGAATGCAGTCTGTGGTATGTATACAGCTCTTATAAAATAAGACTGATAGGGAAGGACACAGTGATATGTGGATTCAGAGGGGAGGGGGGGGGGAGTCTCAGGCCAGCAGTGAAGGGGGGATGATGTCATCCAGCTGGGAGGGGAAGAAACGCCCCTGCATTCACAGAGCTGGGAAGCTAAGAGAAGTGTGACTCAGCCGAAGTAAGGAAGCGATACATCCCCTTTAAAGCTAATCCTTGTAGTGAGTTTACAGGTAAGGCATTCTGTGTAATTGCAACTTTAGTCAAGGTAACACAAGCGGACCGCTTAAAGTGAACCTGTCACGTTGAACATGCAGTCTGATTGGTGAGCGCCATGAAACGGAGCAGAACTTGCTGAGCATATTGATTTTATATTTTGTGGGAAAAGATACCGAATACCTATTAATGCTTTCATTTGTTATCATCCTGGGCTTAGTTGTTCTGTGGGCAATATCATCAGTGGAGGACAGCATCCTTTAGGTGAATACATAGATAGCGGTCATTCATGGAGTAACACCACCCACTGGACTCCTGAGCCAGAGTACAGGAATAAAACTAAAGAAAGTTATACTGCTACCTTTATTTTACTTAAAGGGGTTCTCTCACTAAATCGAATCATCTTACCTCAGTTCTGTTTTTTCAGTTTTGAATTCAGGGGCGTTTCCACTGGCTTCTATTGGCCTGCAGTGATGAGCTGCTGTGGATACCAGGTCTGTAGCTATAGCAACCAGTGCTGGCAGCTTATCAGGAGAGATCAAACAGGTATGTAGCTATAGCGACCTGAGGAGCTGGTGCAGCCCATACAAGAGGGGATATCTAGGAATAGGTAGGACACTGTTAATGGACATATATTGCCAAGTGACTTGTTTTTGCAAGATCTTTCACATAAAAAGCAATCCTTGTAGTGAGACAACCCCTTTAAGGCTTTTTGTCATGGATCAGCGCTGGAAATTAAAGGTGATACCCTTGGATTTCTGCCACAATTTTGACTTTGTATGTGGCAGAGCTTGCCATTGAGTGGGCCTATTCCACATATTTTCTACTCATTGCAGTGTCTGACATGTAATCTGCTTTGAAACCATGTTAGCAAAAACATAGGCGGGGGCTTCTGATGTATGAACAGGTCCTTTGCACACTGGGGTTTTGTTCTGGGTGTATGCAGGGCTGCCTATGATGTGGGGACAGTAGGTGACCTGGACTTTTTCTTTGGTTTACCATGATGCTACCCTTCTAAAAAAATTTAAAAAACATAAACCCGCCTCTCTTTTCGCCTCGAATCCGGCACTGTCCACAGTCTCTACCAGTCTTCTGTTTTCTTCCGGTCTTGATCCAATAAGTCGTCGTCACCGGCTGCAGCAGAGACGTTCTGTTTGGATCTAGAATGGAAGAAGACAGAAGACCGACGGAGACTGAGCACAGCAGATCTCTGGATCCAAGGCGAGAGGAGAGGTGAGGATAGTGGGGTTTTTTTTTTTTTTTTTTTTAATTTTTTTTTTTTTTTAATTTTTAAAAAGCAGCCATAATCATACTTTAACCAAATAACACAAATAACTATATAATATAAGCGTTTATGTAGCAAAAAAGGGATAAAAATGTATCTAAATCAAAAAAACATTTAAAATGTTGATACAAGGTCCAGCATCCAAACAATGGTTAAAACCTATATTAAGACCCAATAAAACCTCGCATATGAAGAATACAAAAAGCTGTATAACTCAAACTGAGCTTTTTTTTTTAGGCTTTGTCTACACGACAATGTTAAAATGCCGCCAGAAATCTGACAGTATTTAACATCGCCGTACTGCGCTTTTTGACATGTTGCGCCAAAAACCGCGGCCAATTTTTGGATTTTGGCTGCGCCAGTACATAGAACTGTACTAAAATCCGCAGAAGGATAGAACATGTTCTATATTCCAGTGGTTTCGAAAATCCGTGCTATGCAGACTACAGCTCAGTTTTTCTATCGCAGTCTGAGGGGACTTGTTACAGTCGGATTTTTGCAGATTCTAAATCGGGCATCCTCAAACTGCGGCCTCCAGCTGTTGGGGAAACTACAACTCCCATCATTCCCACTGTTATAGATTATATAAATGCATGATAGAGGGAGAGAAGCTGAGCTCTGTGATATATAGGCCATCATTGACCTTCTGGGTGTTCTTCAGACAAATGTCTGGGGAGACTGTACATCCTGCTGTTCTTTTTAATGTTGAACCTGTGGTTATTCATGCGTTGTGACAGCTTTGTGGACGTCCTTCCCACATATTGCTTGCCGCAACTGCATGTAATGAGGTAAACTACATAACTGGATTTGCAGGAAAGATTATGCCTAATTTTAAATTTTTCTTTGGAAGTGGATATAAAATCCTCTCCTTCTTTATGCATGCAGGTTTCCTACATGCAAGACCTGCGAAATGCTAAAACTCCCATTTTCCCTTCTTCTTTCTCTTTATCCTCACTGGATTCTCCTATATCCTTCTTTTGACGTGATGGGGCAATCATATTTTTCAAAGTTTGTGCACGTCTATAAGTTATTCTGGGTTTCTCTGTGATATGCGGTTGCAATATGGGGTCTGATTTTAAAATTTTCCAGTGTTTATCGAAAATTTTATACAGAGTAAGATGTATAGTCTCCCCAGACATTTGTCTGAAGAACACCCAGAAGGTCAATATACACTAATTGTGCAACCCATAGATTATATCAAGGAAGGTAAAATGGATAGATTACAGTTATTAATTAATAAGGAATCGTACTGGATATTCAAATTGAATACCCTCACCCCCTATGGGCTCAATGAAGTGCAGGAACTCACTGGTTAAGGGCTCCCCTTGAAATAAAGAATAAGTGAGAAATAAACCAAGACTGAATAAGTTTTAAAATATTTTTACAAGGTTTTAGCATTTGAGATAGTATTTATTAAAAATCGAGATGTTTTTATAATGTTAAAATGCAGAAAGAGATAGTGGAAGATACGGAGCGCTGTATGGGCGGGGAGCATGCGCATCTGGGCTTGTGGCCTCGGAGTTTGGGCGGAAGTGATGTGGGGGTAGTGAAACTTCCGCCCAAGTTTGTGTTCCGTCCGGTGAACGGGATGTTCCCTACGCCACTCACAGAGCAGAGAAGGTATATGTTTTTAAACGTTTAAATGTTTATTGATGGAAACAATGTTTGTTTTTAACCAAGAAAGTGAAGAGACCGTGTACTCCAGGGGCAGGAAGGACCTGTGATAGGATCCTGGGATTTTGTAAGTGGAAGGGGAGGGTGCAATGTAAGAAGGGGAAGGGTTTTTAGATTGTATATAAAGGGTTTGTTTCTAAACAGCATTATACTCCTGATGAAGCACGAGAGAATCGTGCGAAATGCGTTGAGAGGCCAAAATTTTCCTTTGAATAAGTTTTTATGTATCGTGTATGGATTTTATATATTAAAAGATTTGCAAATGGGAAACTTTCCTTGCAACTCTTAATTTAAGAGATATAAAGAAGCGCTGAAAACTCTTGGAGTTTTGAAAAGTTTCATTTGCTTTTCTTTGGTATAGGGTTTATATAGAGAGAGAAGTGAGTCTGTGATATTAGGTATATGTGGAGGAAGAGCTGAGCTCTGTATATTAGGGTTTGATAGAGGGAGAGAAGCTGAGCTTGTGATATATGGGTATATGATAGAGGAGAGAAGTGAGCTCATGATTATGGAATATAGAGGAGAGAAGCTGAGCTCTGTGATATATAGGGTTATATGATAGAGCAGGCATCCTCAAACTGCGGCCCTCCAGCTGTTGGGAAACTACAACTCCCATCATTCCCACTGTTATAGATTATATAAATGCATGATGCCAGTTGTAGTTTCCCAACAGCTGGAGGGCCGCTGTTTGAGGATGCCTGCTCTGAATCCTGAATCCGCTTAATTTTCTGACCAATAACCAGTGCTGTGAATATTTTTGCATTTCCTTTTGCATTTTTTTTTTCAAACGTAGCTTTATTAATAAGTATGAAATGAGCAACATTACAAAGGCAAGCACAGGTAAGTGTTCATACAGCTTCTGGCATAGATGACATATATGAAAACATAAGCACAAGGTCACTATCCGGTAGCCGGAACTAACAGTCACTACTAATATAAGGATTATTGACTTGACCACACACTATATATAGTTTTTAATCACTCTAGTATTAGCACTTTGCAATGATGATAAGTAGTAGAATACACAACTCCGAAATACAAAACACCTATAAAAGGAACAATTCAATTCCAAAACAGAAAGTTGGAACAATCGCTGCTGATCTTTCGGACTTGATCTGGGCAGACCCCACACAGAGCACACCTGTATTTCTTTTTTTGCTATAGGATAGCCAAGTACTGACTTTTGGTTTTGGCGTGGCTCTCTTTTTGGCAATATTTTGTATGTTTTGGTGAGCTGGAGATTTGTACCTTTTTTAGATATTTTATGGTCACTTATGCGGTTTTTATAACGTTGCATCCCATATAAGCCTTTTGCCTTGTCCCAAGTATCCAGAATTATCTTGCGTCTTTTAATATCCTCATTAGAAAATCTAATAATGCGGCAAATGTTGAACTGGTAAAGAGTTCAAAAAGTGGATTTTTCTAGAGGGTTCCTTCTTTCATCCCCATTGTGCAGAATACAGCGCTCTCTGCCATCGCCCTGCGAGGGACAAAAGCAAATGACTAGCTTTCTGTACGTCCTGCACTGTTATCATGGATGAGAAATGATGGCGTAATAACCCATATCACTGCAGAATTGTGTGCCAAGCCTAATAGTTTCCTGTATCTGTAATAATGTCATTTCATACAGCTGAATGAAACAATGTCTGCTGATTTCTAATTGCGCTGTCTCTGTGTGGGAGCATTGTATGCTAATGTGGTTGCATTGATATTAAAATAATAGACATAAAAAAAACATATAAGTGAATTCTTTAGGAAGCTTAGAAGATTTTTTTTTTACTTGTCATTTGATAAATTGGCTTGATTTTTATTCCAGATGTCTATTACACTCTCCTTATTGTTACAAGTCGTGCCGCGACCAACCCCTATCATTGTACTGGGATGAATTACTGCAGTATATGGGCGGCTTTATACTGATATTGAGTAAAATTTGATTTTGTAGCATGCTAAAGCTCATAATCCAGAGGAGACATTGAAATTAGATTTCTTATCTCTTTAAAGGGAATGTCATCAAAAAATAACTTATTTAACATTTTTATGTTTAACACATTTTTTAGGAATTATTGGTTACCGTATGTTTTTTTTTTTTTTTTTTAATTTTCCATATCGCTTTAAATATTTTTTAATAATTCTTAAGTCCTGCAGTTTTCATTTGGCCACTAAGCCTAATAATCATCTGACACTTCCTGTTTTGTAGAGGGAGAATTTTAGTGTCTGCTCATTATCAGTAAAAGCAGGGTCAAGCTGAAAGGAGACACCAGTGTGTACAGATAACACAGAATCCACCAGTCACAAGAGGAGGTGTCACAGCTCCCCTCTCCTCCCCTGACAGTAATTTTTCCTGGGTCACAAGCATATAGAAAACTCTCACATACAAGTCTATGGGACAGAATCTGTCTTAAGAATCCTATGTGCATGAAGCTGCTGTAAAGTATCTCTCTGCTGTTAAAGCAGTGCAAGCAGGAATGTCTTCCCCACAATCATATATAGATGGATGAATAGAGAAATCTACAATCGGGAAATAAAAACGGCTGAGAGGAAAAGAATATGGATCAGGGGCTTGATTTAATAAGTAAAAAAAAAATTGGTGACATATTCCTTTTAAAGGACGGTGGACCCCTTGGTGTGGTTCTATGGCAAAACTCACGACTGACCCAGCGTGGAATCTAAGGATATGTTCACACGGGCTAATTTCGGCGCCCATTTTGCGCCGTATTTGCGCTCTAATCCAAGCGAGTTGCGCGCTGAAATTACGGTAATCCATATTTCTCATGGAGACCTATGGATTCCGCCTCCTCTCCCCGCTCATACTATACGATCGTATTGTATGCGCGGGGAGATAAGTGACATATCAATTACTTGCGGCGAATATGCACCGCGAGTAATAACTGTCAATGGTGCCACGGGGGGTACGCGCTGATCATTGCGACTCCCAAATCACCCGGTGTAATTGCGGCCGAATTGTATGCCCTGCAGTTACGCCGTGTGAACATAGCCTAAAGGTGAATTCACAAGGCGTATAGCTGTGTGCCGCGTCAGCACCGGCAAGAAGTTGTCACTTTTTTGCTGGGTGTGCAGTACGCTGGTGGGCGAATACTGATTTTGCCATAATTGTGGGCCATACTTTGGGCACATTGCAGCGCCTTGAAGCACGGCCTGCAACTGCACCGTTAACACCATGGATTATAATGAGGGTTTCATTGCAGATTATGCCTCGATTTCCTCATCAAACTCCTCCTCCGCAAACCAACAGCCATTCCTATGAATGACCAGCCAGTATTGTAGTTCACCAGTGAACTACATCATGGATTTTCTACACCATGGATTTAAAATTTATGGTGCAGGAAAAAAAAGTGATGAACAAGTTCACTTTTTTGAATAAATTCTCAATGGATCCCGCTGTTAGGGGTGGAGGGGGGGATAAGAGAGGAATGGACAAGAGTTAGCCCCATTGCAGTGTATTGAACCCATGTCCAAATCAGCGACGTAAACACCTCTGTAAGGGTGTGTTCACATGGCGTGTTTACTCCGTGTGAACATACGCTTTTGTATGCGTGTTTGTATCCGTCTAGACCAGGGGTCTCAAACGGCGGCCCTCCAGCTATTGGGAAACTACAAGCCCCATCATGCATTTACATAATCTATAACAGTGGGGCATGATGGAAGCTGTAGTTTCCAAACTGCTAGAGGGCCGCCGTTTGAGACCCCTGGTCTAGACGGATCCAAACACGTATCGGATAATGAGCAGTGTGATTTACACTGCTCGCAATGTAAAGCACGTATCGGCGTTCGCACTAGTGATCGCCGATGCGTGTCTCGCTGCGTCTGTCGAATCCGTCTTTCGGATCCGTTCCAAGAATTGACATGTCAATTCTTGGTCCGAAAGACGCAGCAGGAGCCCTGTAATAAAGTATCGGGTGCAATCCTGCGGCATCCAAACACGCAGCTTTGTGTTGGATCCGATCGACGCTACGTTTTTGGATGCGATTTTCGGATCCAAAACAGACCCGAAATTGTATCCCAAAACGCCGTGTGAACATACCCTAAGTGAAAATCCAAGGAAACCATGTCAGAAACACATCAGACTTTTTCATGAGTCGTGTGGAAATATCCTAAGGAGTCCCCTGGTGTTCACTCTTTAACCACTCTTACAAGTGATCTGGACTAGGTTGCTGGGACTCCCAGGTCACTAACCCCACTGTGGTCACCCTCTGTGACCACTAATATTCCCTGGGGGGGTTTTCGAAATTGGGCTATAATGTTCCCCCCTTTCCCCTGTGGGTGACCAAAGGAAATTAAAAGGGGGTAAAAAACCCCCAAACCGGGGTCCCCCTTAAAATTAGGGGCCCTTCCCGCTCCCCCCCTTTTGGAGGTTCTGTTTCCCCAAAATTTGCCAAAACTGAAACCCCCAAAAGGATTCCCCCCCCCCCCAACCCCCGTTTTTTTTTGGAAAGAAACCCCGAAAATTCTCTTTTAAAGAGCTTAAAAAACTAATATCAAGGGTTTTCCCCCACATGGTTTTAGTTTTTGCGCAAAAGCTAATTTGTATTTCAATTTTCTGTATTTAAATTTGGGGCCATTTAAATTCATCATTTTATGCCCCCGTTGAGGGGCCCCAAGGGAAAAGGTAAGGGAACGAGCTTTTAAATCAAACTTCTGAAGACCCCCAAAAAATTTAAAGGGGGTTTCTAAGATATTTTGCAATTTCCCATATTTTGCATAAAGTGTACAAGTCGCCATATTTTATTCCTTTGTTTGGGAATAAGGTCCATTTTGAAAAGGCTTTTTGCCCCATTACCCCCCAGGAAAGGCTGCAAAAGGGCCCCAATGTATTTGCATTCCGGGCGTGGGAAACAACTGGGAAACCCTTTAAAAAGGGTTTTTCTCCCTCTCCCAAATTTCAAAAGGATTTCCCTAATGAAATAATGCTGGGATGCTCTGTCCACTTCCTGTCAAAACTGTCCCGTAAAATTTGCAATGGCTCCCGTTTTTCAAAACTTTGGTTTTGTTTTTTGTCTAGATTTTAAATAAAATTTTCCTTCTCTTAGGTCCAAAAAGGGAAACTTCTCACTTAAGAAAAAAGTAATTTTTTTATTTTGTTCCCGAAAGATCAGAAACACCCCAAAAAGTTTTCACAGCTGGGGACCGGGGTGCTGACCTCACTCCCTGTGTCAATAGAACCCCAAACCCGAAGGGGGGAAAAGGGAAACAAAGGTTTGGGTTTACTTTGGGGGGAAAACCAAAAGAGGGCAAGAAAGGGGATAAAAAAATTTTTAGCTTTATAAAAAAAAAAAAGAAGACAAGCAAATTTTATTTTGGAAAAAAAAGGCCCTTTATTTTAAATGGTTTCCCCAATTTTTTTAAAAGCTATTCTTTGTAGTGAGACAAAAACCGCTTTTTTAAAAAAGCTTAATTGTTAACCGTATCTATATAAAGCCCCAGCTTTTAAACATCAAAGCTTCCTCAGGGAAGCCAAATCGGGCCCTTCCAATCTTTCCTTCCCTTTCCCTTCCCAAAGTGGTTAAATGCTAATCTCCCAAAAGCACATGTTTTTTTGCAAAAAAGGTTTTTTTCTGGGTAGGGGAAGAAAAGAGGTCTTGCTTCTCTGCCATGGGGAAAACTCCATTCATAAAATGCATTTATCCCTTTGTGGGGATGGGAAACCCCAAAAAATTTCCCCAAGAAAAAAGCCCCCATCCACGGGTTTTACACACTGAAAAAGGGGGGTGTTTTCAATCCCCCTGGCAGTAGGGCGGGGGGGAAAGCAGGACTTTTTCCCCCCGTTTTCTTAAGGGTCCTATCAGTTTTTACTGCTTTTTTCTTTAAAAATTTCTCTCCCCAAATCCATAAAACCCTATCATCAAGAGCTCAGCCCTCTCCCTTTTACATTTAAAACCCTTTTTTTATCACACAGTTCCCGCTTCTCTTCTCCATTTTAAAATAACCCCTTTTATTTCCCCGGGGGCACCAAACCCCTCTCCTCTATATTTTTAAACCCCTTTTTTAAAACAAAAGAGCACAGCTTTTTTCCACTATCATAAATCCTTTATAATCACAGATCAATTTCCCCTCCCTCTATATATAACCCTTTTATTTACAAGCTCAGCCCCCTTCCCCCTATTTTTTTTCCCCTATTTTTCACGAGCTTTAGCCCCCCTTTTCTCCCCCTAATCATTTAACCCTTTATATCACAGGCTTTAGCTTTTTCCCTTTTTATTTATAACCCTATATTTTTCCCCAGAGCTCAGCTTTTTCCCCCTCTATCATATAACCCTATATAAAACCCCCCAAAGCTCGTTCCCCCCCCTTTTTACATTTTTAACCCTATATATCCAAGCTAAACTCCTCTTTTCGGGTCAAAATAACGCTATATATCACAGAGCCCCTTCCTCTGAAATTTGATATAACCCTATATATCCCCCAGAGCTCACTTTTTCCATCCTTATCATAATTTAAACCCCATATTTCACAGGCTCAATCCTCCCTGTCCCTATAACCCTTTAAAATTTTCCCGGGGCTTCGCCCTTTTCTCCCCTTTTTCTTTTAAAACCCCCAAAAAATCACAGAGTCAGCTTCTTTTCCCCTATCATATAACCCATAATCACAAGTCGCTCCTCTCCCTCCATTTTATATAACCCTATATATCACAGAGCTCAGCTTCTCTTCTTCAAAAACATCCTTTTCATAAAAAATTTTGATATCCAAGTAATTGGGGGGTTTTTTTTTCTTTAGGGGATTTTAATAACAACTCTAAACGGCCCTTTTTTTATTTCAGTTTTGTTTAAAGAAAAAAAAAGCAAATTTTTCCTCTTTTGGACATATTTGGCGGGGGTGCGTTTTTTACAAAGGGGGGTTTTAATGGAGGTTAACCATACTAAGAGAGTCTTTTTAGGGTAAAAAAACCCATAAATTATTTTTTGTGAAAATGTGTCAAAAACGTCAATCAAATCCCAAAGTTTTTTGAAAAGGGGGCAAAAAATTTTTGTTGTTTAACTTTAAAGCCCCTCTTTGGGACAACACCAGTTATTTTAAGAGCATATTTTGTAGCTTGTGAATTTTCCCACCATTCCCCAGGGTGTCAAAATAGGGGGGAAAAAACATGAAAAACTAAAGGTTTTTTTAAAAGGAGATCCTTCCCTGCAAATGAAAATTTTATTTTTAAACCCTTAGATCTTCATGGGCCTTGGTTTTTTCCCGATCGATTTTTTTGGGAACCTTTGTTCCTTTTTTGGATTCAGTGTCTCAGTAATGGGACCACCTTCAAAGGGGGGTTTTCGGAGGGTTTTCTGTTCCTCAGGGGGGGTTTTTCAACAACGGGTTTCCCCCATATCTGACGTTAAAAATAGAACCCTAAAAGGATTGAAAAAACCTGGCGCCGTATCTGTTTTATGGGGTTTTTTTTGGTGTTGCAGTTCCCTTTTCATTGGTTTTGAATTTGGGGCTTTAATTTTCAAGATTTTTTTTGTATAATGGGGATGTTTTCCCAAATTTAATATGCATTTTAGATATAAGGGGGAAAAGGTTTTTTAAGGGAAGGGCCCCAAAATTTGGGATGTGCTGGGAAAATTTTAAAAACCTTTTTTTTGCTTAAAACCCCTTCAAATGAGGGCCGCGCAGAAAGCCCCCTAATGGTAGAAAGGGGTTTGGGTTTGGGAAGTCGTCACAAATTTTGGGCGAAAAATGTTTCCCTTGGTACAAGGGGCGGGGGTCGACATGGGGGGGATAAAGGCCGCAGGGCCCCCTAAAGGAGATGGTGAATTTTCCGGGGGAATGTTTTTTATAAGAAAGCAGCCCGCATCATATGATTTTAAAGGGGAGAAAAAAGGGGGGAAAGGGTATTTTTGGAAAACTCTGGTGGCCAATTGGGACACTGGGAAAGGTGTTACCTTTGATCAAAAAAAAGGAAATGGGGCTAGACCAATGGGGTCGGGCCTCTGTCCCATGATGGAACTGGTGAAACAGTTTGGGGGGGTTTAGGCATGAGATTTTAATTTGTGATTTTTTACTTCCCTTTTTAAATTTTTACCTGCTGCAAGGGTTTTTACAAGGGAAAACCCTTTTATGTTTTTTAAAGCCCCTTAGATTGGGATGACTTGCCCAACAAGATTTTTTGGATTCCCCTTTTTGGAGTTAGCAAAACACTGTATATATAAAGGGGTTTTTCCTTGCGATACAATAGGTGGTGTTCCACCAACCCTTTTTTAAAAGATAGGGTTTTCCTTTTACAAAAAAGAAAGGGACAAATTAAGGTTAGGGAAAACAGGTTTTTTTAAAATAAATGTGCTCGAGGTTTAAATGTTATATATAAAAAAGTTTAAATTTTTGTGCTTTATAGTTGAAACTGTTTGAGTTTTTAAATTTTTCCTATGGCAAAATAGTAAGTAAAAAAACCCTCAAAAAAGCACAAAACAAAGAATTCCCTTTTCGTTAGAGCATGAACTGTGGAACTCTTGTTAGAGGGAATTGTCATGGTGGGAAATTTATTCAAGTTCAAAAGGGTTGGAAAGCATTTTTTGGGGGGTAATAATATAACAGGTTATAGTGACCAGGATTCTGGAGGGGGGTCGTTGATCCAGGATTTATTCTGATTGCCAGATTGGAGTCAGGAAGGAATTTTTCCCTAAAATTAGGACAATTGGCTTCTACCTCATTGGGGTTTTTTTCCTTCCTCTGGAGCAACACTTCAGCACAACAGGCTGAACTGGATGGACGTCTTGTCTTTTTTCGGCCTTACAAACTATGTAACATAGGTGATGGCCCTCTTGCTGAGGGCAGCACAAGCTAGTGACAGACCTGCCATTTCCAGCGCTGGGTCCCTTAGGGTATGTTCACACGGCGTGTCAGATCCGATTTTGGATCCGTTTTTAGATGCGTGTTTAGGTTTGGAAACATGGACCCATACACGCATGTAACAATGTACAGTGTGATTTTATTTTTTTTATTGCTTTTAAACGTAAAATATGCATCCGCGTTCAGACGAGTGATCACCAATGAGTAGTTTACATGCGTCTTTCGGATCTGTTCAAAGAATTGTCATGTCAGTCCTTGATCCGTTTGACACAGCAGACGCCCTATTTAAAACTATAGGATGCATTCCTATATAGGATGCTGCAGGCAAACACAGCCAAATACGCACCTGCATGTTGGATGTGATTTACACAGCGCTTTTGGATGCGTTTTTCGTGTCGATATACCCTTATTCTGTCAGATGCAGCAGTTTCCAGCCTGGTCTGCCATAAGAGTTCAGCTTATTCATGAGCAGGCGTTAAACATACACCCACCCCCCATCCATAGCTAGCTCCACTCATCTGATGTTTATTCCCAGGTTTCTACCTATTCATAGAAGTTGGATCAGTCCCTCAATCCTCTCCCACCCGCTCTAGAGCACCTATCCCAAGTTTTGTCCATTTGTAGGCAGTTTGGGCTATTTACAGTGGACTGATGTTCACTCAGCTCTTTAGCATTGTTTTTTGTACAGTAGTCTTTTTGCCCAACTTCACATTTCTCTATAACACATCTTCTAAAAGTTCTTTCCATCAAGGCTGATTTACAATAACCAATCTTTTTTTACCAAAACAGATGTCGGTAACCAAACTTACTTCCAATCTCATTTCCTCCTTCATTAAAGGGGTTTTGCCACAATCTCATTTCATGCCTCCTGTATCCAGCTCTGTTGTTTGAATTGCATATCATGTGCCCCAGCAGGATGAAAAAGAGGTCTGTTTATGTAAAGCATTGTGAGTAGCTGAGAGGTAAAGTTTTTGCCTTCGGCACAAGGGTCCTAGGGTTTAAATCCCCGCAGGAAAACCAAACCTGTGTTTTTTTGTTTTTTTTTCCTCTTTATCAATGCACATACATCATTGAGGTTTGTTTTTTATTTATTTGTACTGCTTGACTAATTACTAACGAGTACAGAGGACGGGAGTAGAATGACAGCACCAGGGGTTTGAACACTCAGTAACTGCCTGAGAGGAGAAGTGATTTCTGAGCATGTGTGACCAGGACTGAAGAGCTCTCAGCCCTGGTTGTATCCCCTGGAGACGAGCTGTAAACAATGGATCACTAACGGAGAAGCTAAAACAAAAACGGTCCAGAATTTTTAATAATGAATGGTAAAAATGTTTATTTCATTTGCAAACTTCCCACGTCAATTTTACTTTGTGGCAAAACCCCTTTAAGACACATTTTGCCAATTCATTCGTAGAGAAGTCCTCAACACACATCACTTGTTTTTTCTTCCTGCACTGTGGATGTTTACTCGGATTGCTCAATAAAGAGTATAACTTATTAGATTGTGCGTATCTTCATTTGTGCTAGATAATAACCAGACCATATAATATTAGGTAATTTTAAAGCGTCCACATGGGCCCCATTGACATTATATGTTGACCAAACTTTTCAGTTCTCTTTCAGGATAAAAAAATAAAATAAAAAATAAGCTATCCTGACCTATACCATGGCAGAGGCATAGTAATCTGTCAAACAAACATAATCTCTTTTAGGACTACATTTGCTGTATTTAACTTTGGTATACACTTTATATGCCAGACACCCAGCATGCTACCATGGGGTCTACCATGCTTTTGAGTCTTTCCTCTATTTCACATCAGAATATACTGTACATGACATATAGTTCGGAAGAGAGTGCGGGGCGCTCAGCTGTACTCCGTACTCAGGGGAGAGGCTGAATCATCTCTCATGTCTTCTCTGATGGCTTCTCCTTATTCCTGACCCAACTCAACCCCAGGTAAAGCCCACATTGCTGAAACCACGTAACGTGCAGTCCATTCTGCCGGTCGTTCTTTCACCATGAACCAGCTGACGGGTTCCTTTTATATGTCATTACTTAATAAAATGTGATCATGTCTGGTAACTACTGGGATTGCTAATTAGGCAGCGCTTAGATTTAAGGTTCTGCACAGTGATGTACTCTCCGCATGATACCTTACTATTATGATGTTTTGTTAGTGGTTCTGCTATTCCCAGGTTGATCACAAGGATGACTTCACTGCTCCTTATGGGGATTAGTAGTTTACTGGAACAATCAATAACGGTTTGTTATGCTCTGTGTTTGGGCTTCTGTTTCTGCTACCTCGAACAATAATTCAGTTCCCGGTGGTTACTGTTTCATCACTGTAAACTTAAAAAACACGTCCAGAAGATTTTTTTTATGACTGACACATCACCTGCCTCTGAATAAATGTGGTTTTCTCTTGGACTGTCTGTAAGCCAGAAAGACTTTCGGGTTGCTCCACTTCTAGCATCATTTTCTGGTCTAAAACTTAAATTTCTCAGACCATTGTTGGCCGTGACTGTTTCGCTAACCCCCACTGACTTTTTGGGCCACTTTGTATATGTGGCAAGGGCAGGAAAATTTGCTAATTTAAGTGTTAATATCGTATGCGGGGTAGTTCTGTAGAGTTTTTTGTAGGCTGAGGTTCCGGACAGGGATGTCCTTATCGGGGCAATTACCCTGTATGTGTAGGACACGGTGAGACTCTAAAGAATTGTCCAAGGTTGGCTTTCTCCACCCATTTGGTTTAGTGTGTTTAGTTTCGTGGCTGTATAGTGGCTAATAGATTTAATCTTTAATAAAATACAGTGATTTCAGGACACTCCCTTTTTTTTTCCAAAATACACTTCCCAAGTCAGGGGGTCTCGGTATAATATATCCTGTGGCATTACTGTAGACTTATTGTGTGGCCATATCTTCCAACTTTTATTACCCTCCCTACTTACCTGTGCTGTAGGCTTCAACCTTTATGATGTCCTTGTAGCAGCCTAGTAGTTATAATTATGTTTAAATCTTTGGTGTCCTACAGATGATCAACACCCCCGCTCTAGCTCGCGAGGCCCTGTTGGTGGGGGTCAGACAGCCGAGACCACCATCGGTCCTCAGAATAAAGTTATGTGGCTCCTTCTCAAATTATCCTTCTGTACCAGCTGTGTAGGAAACGTCAACGGTCTTGTCGACTTAAAGGGAATCTGTCATGTTATTCATGGTATCAAATCTGCCAGCATTATTGAATAAGAGGAGCTGAGCAGAATGATATATCGTTTTGTCAGAAGTGGTTTAATACAACTTGTATTTTCTTTTCTTAAATTCTTGATTATTTTAGGTTAACTACTTGCTGATCACCTGTTAACATTAAAGGGGTCGTCTCATCTCAAAGTTTCATAGGATGCATGAATGAAATAATGCTGCTTTGCTCTGTCACTTCCTGGTCAAGCTGTCTGTAATTAGCATATGAGCTCTATGTATAAATCTAATGCTGTCAGGACCAGGGAAGCTTCGGAGTTAAAGTAAAAGCAATAATTACTTTCCTTTGTCTGAAAGATGAGATAACAAACAAGCTCTTGCTGTCCAGAGCTCTGTGCTGTGTGACCTGTGGGATGACTCCACTCCCTGCTATCAGATAGAACAAACAGCAGGGGGGGGGGGAGAAGTACACAGGTCGGTTACTTGGGGAACCAGAGAGCACAGAAGGTGATAAAATCACTTGTAGCTCCTTAACAAAAAAAATGAACAATGCAATATATTTGAAAAAACGTCTACATTTAGTGTTCCCTACATGTTAAAAAGCTAATCTTTGTAGTGAGGCAACCCTTTTAAGAGCGACATGTATGAACGGGGCTGCGCCAGAAGTCTGGCGTATTTTCAGCCCGACATCTAGCGCAGCCCCCCGTTCGCAATGGTTTTAAACCTCCTGCACGCTAGTATCGGGCACATAACAGAGCGCCCGCGGCACTTAGTAATGCGTCTGATTTCTGGGGGAGTGCGGGCGGCGGGGTACACTAGAACCGTACGCAGCTATAGATTCATAGCTTCAGTACGGCACTTCAGGCGCAATATTGCTGGAACAGGTAAACCAGACCAGAACTGTCGTTTCCGCGCTAGAATGAGCCTGATTTATGACTGGCAGTAGACCGCGCTCGTAAATCAGGCGCATTCTACACTATTTATATGCGCAGAAAAATGGCGTCTAAACGCCATAAATCATGCATGTGGCCCTAACTGTCCCGCTTGGTGGCAGGTAATGGTGGGTCCACGCTACGGTAATGCATATGTCGCAGGTTTTCTTTGAGGTACCAAAGGTACCCCATCAAATACTGTGATGCAGCTGCAGAGGCCCCATAGGGAGTCACAGAGCGGATGTAACCCATATTGGACTAGGTTTGCTATACTTCCCGGCGCATAGACTATGCCATTGAATCCCATAAAATAAGTGTATCACACTATTGAGTCCTGCAGGAAATACATATGTACCAGGAAATAGAGCAAACATTAGCACATGCTGAGCTACGTCTGCTCTTTTATCCCATATGGGGCAGCTGCATCTCGGTATCTGTGGAGATACCTTTTTTCACGGTACCCTCAACAGACACCTGCTGCAACATATATGCAATATCATAGTGTGAAGCCACCCTCATCTCTGCACAGTTGTTCTGGAACATGCATAGAGAACAGCTGCAGACTAAAGGTATGTTCACACAGTGTTTTGCAGTGCTTACAGTATGCGCCGCATTACGCTGGGTGTTTTAGAAGTATGCGCTGGCCAGTGCGTACTTTTGGACCACACACTGTATGAGTGCAAATACAAAGATGGCTGTCAGTCATTGATAAGACCTCCCACTGGACTCCTTAACCAACAAGAAGCAGGAATTGAATGCCATGAATAATAAGTTCTGATGAATCTTTCCTCAAAACTATGTATCAATTTCCTCAGCTCTTCCTGCTATATGTTATGTTTCCTTACAGACCAAAAGCATGTTCAATGTGACAAGTTCGTTTTAAACGCCATGAAGGGAAAAGCCAAAGGTGCTTCCACAACTTTGTTTCATTGATGGGTGGATGTTCCAAAGCCCAGACCCCCTGCCCCCAATGATCATGAAGTGACAGCATATCTGAGCAATGCACCATTAGCTATAGTTATGGGAACACCCTTCAAATGGCGTTAAATGATGTATGTTTGTACATATACTGTAGAGTGATCGATAGAAGGATAGAGCTGGACAAATAAATTAATATTTATTTTGATATAGAATGGACTTTCATACACACAGTGGGGGAAATAAGTATTTCATACATCGGCGATTTTGCAAGTTTTCCCACCTACAAAGATTGGAGAGGTCTGTAATTTTTATCATAGGTACACGTCAACTGTGAGAGACAGAATCTAAAAAAATTAGAAAATTACATTTGTATGATTTTTAAATAATTCGCATTTTATTGCATGAACTAAGAATTTGATCACCTACCAACCAGCAAGTATTCTGGCTCTCACAGACCTGTTATGTTCTTCTTTAAGAAGCCCTTGTACTCTGTACTCATTACCTTTTATAATTTGCACCATTTTGAACTAGTTACCTGTATAAAAGACACCTGTCCACTCAATCACACTCCAACCTCTCCACCATGACCAAGACCAATGAACTGTCTAAATTGTAGACCTGCACACGGCTGGGATGGGCTACAGGACAACAGGCAAGCAGCTTGGTAAGAAGACAGCAACTGTTGTTGCAATTATTAGAAAATGGAAAAAACACAAGATGTCTGTCAATTTTCCTTGGTGTGGGGCTCCATGCAGAATCTCGCCTCGTGGGGTAAGGATGATTCTGAGAGAGGTCAGGAATCCGCCCAGGACTACACAAGAGGAGATTGTCAATGACCTGAATAGAGTTGGGACCACAGTCTTTAAGATTACTGTTAGTAACGCACTACACCATCTAGGATTAAAATCCTGCAGTGCATGCAAAATCCCCTGCTCAGCCAAAATCCCTGCTCTGGATGATCCAGAGGAGGCATGGGAAAAGGTCAGATAGGACCAAAATTGAACTTTTTCGGATCACCTCCATTTACTGTGTTTGGAGGAAGAAGGAAGGATGAGTACAACCCCAAGTACACCGTCCCAATTGCGAAGGATGGGGGTGTTTTTCTGCAAGGGGGATGGATGGGGCCATGTGTCGTGAGATTTTGGGCAACCACCTCCTTCCCTTAGTAAGAGCATTGTAGATGGGTCATGACTGAACCTTCCAGCAGGACAATGACCCGAAACACACACAGCCATGACAGCTAAGGCTATGTTCACACGGCTTATTTCAGAACGTATTTACATCGGATTGCCGATCATAAATCCGTTCCGAAATCAGTTGAAAATCAGTTGCAAATAAGTGTCACTAAGTGTGGCACGTATTTGTAACTGATTTCCCGACGGATTCACCATCTCCATTCATTGTAGGTGGTGAATCCGTCCGTAAATAATTGACATGCACATTGTTTTTCCGTCCGGATTGCCGTCGTCAATCCACGGCGGCAATCCGGCACGGAAATACGCGTCGTGTGAACGACGAGCCGTATTTTCTATTGAAATCAATAGAAAATAGGCTGTTACTTATTTCTGACTGATTTGCCGACGGATTGACGATCATCAATCCGTCGGCAAATCCGCGGCGAAATAAGCCGTGTGAACGAAGCCTAAGGAGTGGCTCCATTAAAAAGCATTTCAAGGTCCTCGAGTGGCCTAGCCAGTCTCCAGGCCTGAACCCAATCGAAAATCTTTGGAGGGAGCTGAAACTCAATGTAGCCCAGCGACCGCCCCGAAACCTGAAAGATCTGGAGAAGATCTGTATGGAGGAGTGGACCAAAATCCCTGCTGCAGTGTGCAAACTTGGTCAATAACTACAGGAAATGTCTGGCCTCTGTAATGGCAAACAAAGTTTTCTGGACCACATATTAAGTTCTGTTTGTCTATTGTACCAAATATTTATTTCATGCAATAAAATGCAAATTATTTAAAAATCATACAGTGTGATTTTCTGGATCTGTTTCCTGTGAGGACTAGAACACTGGTTTCTGCCATCTAGCATTAAGGTGGAATAGCGATATGTACAGACTTAATTGATTTTTGTGATGTAATTTAAAACAGGAAACCCGTGTTGACAAAATTTAATTTGAATGATGTCTAGGTGGGAATCACCCATTAAAGAACAATGGCGCCACAGCAGGGCTGATTCGTGACTGAGACATGGTCCTCCAGGGTAGGTTTGCTGGCGTTATGTATCATGCTGAATTGATTTGGTATGTAATTAAAACCAGGAATGATGTTAGGTTGGGATCGACCCATGTAAATGAACAGATGGCGCAAGAACGGATTGGGCTGTGAGAATTCCCCAGGGTAGGTTTGGCCTGGCAGCTGTTCATCTGAATTGATGTATGTAGATACTGCAGAATGACTTCCCACAGCTTCATTGCAGTGATTCCAAATGACAGTAAAGGATGGGAGCTTCATAGCTATGTTTATACTCGGGCAGGCTGGACATTGATCATTTTGCTGGTTTTAATGAATTTCCCTCAATGAGGCTGACTGCTGTGCTGGGCTCTGAACTCCACATCCATTTTGGTATTTCAGGGCTCAGACTTCAGTTTTTCCGACCATTTTTTGCATAAAATGCGTGATAGATAGCATAACCCCTTTAAATACAAGGGAGAAATTTGTGTCCTATCGATGTCATAGAAAGCTAGTTCTTGCGGAGGATCTCCATCCGAGCCAAAGTGCAGAGCTATTGCAAAAGAAACCACCTCCCGCTTTGGAATTACGTGGTCACCCTTTTAATTTGAGATAAGAAATAATTTTACTGCACACAAAGTAGAAATGCGTTTAAATGGTAATAAATTTATATTAAGGTATTTTTAAGGATCATACATATTCAGATACAGAGGATCGATGAGATACAGTGCCTCAATATAGAAGATATAATTTTATGCTCTTATGGACCATGTGATCGTATAGGTGGTACGTTTCGGCTTTCGCCACGGCTTTTTACAACCAGATCACAGCAGAGAGGATAATGTAAGTATATGCGGTGCGTGTCAGTGGAGACGCACTTAGATAGAGAAGGTACTGTGGGACTGCTGGACAGCCGGAGGGTCTGATGGCGTGGAGGAGAATAGGCGCTGGTAGGTGGCCATAGGAGTAAATGCGCGGTCCTCCTGGAGGAGAATAGGCGGCGGCAGGCGGCCATGGCCGTAAATACGCGGTCCTCCTGGAGGAGAATAGGCTAGAATAGGCGGCCATAGGAGCAAATGCGCGGTCCTTCTGGAGGAGAATAGGCACCGGTAGGCGGCCATAGGAGTAAATTGCCGGTCCTCCTGGTGGAGAATAGGCGCCAGTAGGCGGCCATAGGAGTAAATGCGCTGTCCTCCTGGAAGAGAATAGGCGCCGGTAGGCGGCCATAGGAATAAATGCAAGGTCCTCCTGGAGGAGAAAAGGCGGCGGTAGGCGGCCACAGGAGTAAATGCGTGGTCCTCCTGGTGAGAATAGGCGGCCATAGGAGTAAATGCACGGTCCTCCTGGAGGAGAATAGGCGCCGGTAGGCGGCCACATGAGTAAATGCGTGGTCCTCCTGGAGGAATATAGGCGCCAGTAGGCGGCCATAGGAGTAAATGCGCGGTCAACCTGGAGGAGAATAGGCGCCGGTAGGTGGCCATAGGAGTAAATGTGCGGTCCTCCTGAAGGAGAATAGGTGCCGGTAGGCGGCCATAGGAGTAAATGCGCGGTCCTAATGGAGGAGAATAGGCGCCAGTAGGCGGCCATAGGAATAAATGCACGGTCCTCCTGGAGGAGAATAGGCGCCGGTAGGCGGCCATAGGAGTAAATGCACGGTCCTCCTGGAGGAGAATAGGCGCCGGTAGGCGGCCATAGGAGTAAATTTGCGGTCCTCCTGGTGGAGAATAGGCGCCGGTAGGCGGCCATAGGAGTAAATGCACGGTCCTCGTTTTAATTTAAGAGGCTGAGTGGATCATTTTCTGACCAAATCCACTGGCAACTAAAGACCTGTTCACATGTCCGGGACTTCATGTGAATTTTAGCGGAATGTGTACCGGAGTCTGCATCTTAATTTGATGGGGGTTTTACAAGCGCTTTCACATGCTGTGGGAAATAATCTGTGCAGATTTTTGTTCACCGTGGGGAAAATAGAGAATACGGCTACGTCCACACAGCAGAGGATAAAATACTCGTCGGATTCTAATCGGAATCCGAGCAGTCTTTTACACTCGGTTTTCGGGTTTTTTGCCTTGGTTTTCGGATTTTGGACATCCCACTCAGAACGTGTTCTATAATCTGTTGTATTTCACTTGAAAACAGCGGATTATAGTACTGTTTAAGTTTTTTAAAGCCGGTTAAATCTGAGCTGTGTAGAGTACAGCTCGTATTTTCTATTGGTGATCTATGGGGATGCTTTATAGTTGGAATTTTGGAATTTTGTAGATTCTAAATACCAAATATGCTAAAAAAATCTGACTGTAAATCACAATCATGTTGACGTAGCCTAAGAGACATGGTACATATTTCTATGGATTCTGCATGGAAGAGCCAGAAGGTTAAACTCTGGGAATAGACATAATCCCTGTGTGGATTAACGACACATTCAACAGGGGTTGTCTCGCTACAGAGAATAGCTTTCAAAATGTAGAGAACACTAAATTAAGACTTTTTTCCAAATATGTTGCTTTATTCATTATTTTTTATGTTAAGGAGCTACAAGTGATTTTATCACCTTCTGAGGGCTTTCTAGTTTCCCAAGTAACCGACCTGTGTACTCCATCTCCCCCCTCCCCTACCCCCTGCCGTGCTGTTTGTTCTATCTGATAGCAGGGAGTCATCACACAGTCCTGGCCAGCAGTGTCAGAGCTTGTGTGTTATCTGATCGTTCAGACAAAAGACGGTAATTAAGCTACTGTTTACATTAGCTCAGAAGCTTCTCTGGACCTCAGAGAAGGTATTTTATTTAATCTAGACTGATAAACAGAGAAGTCTGAATACACAGAGCTCATATGCTAATTACAGACCACTTGACCAGGAAGTGACTGAGCAAAGCAGCATTATTTCATTCATGCATCCTATGAAACTTTGAGATGAGACAACCCCTTTAAGTGCACAAGGATGCAAGAAAAAAATACTTCCCTTTAAATCCAATAATAAAGATTTTAGGTATTTTCCGTTTTTTTTTTCTTTTTTCTAATTAATATTAAATGGGGCCAGGTTGGAAAAAAAAGAAAGATTTACCTCCCAGTACCCTGCTGCTGCCGTTCTGTAGCACCCTGAGATCTGTGTGCTGTCCAACACCAGAGGCTTATGTATCATTCACTCACTATGGAGTGTAAGCCTGCTGGGAGAACGTGGCACAGGAAGTGAAGAGGGGCGCCACACAATGGCAGTGGCAGAAGACCAGGATGAAAGAATGTCTCTTCTTTCTGTTGTCCCCACCCTGCCCCAATTTAACACTCATAACTTATAAAGGGGTGATTGAGTTTTTAGTAAAGTCAGCAAGAAAGGGAAAATAAAAATCCCCTGTACTTTAACCCGGTTTGAGAGCTACATGAAGGCCGCCTCTACAATGTGCTGTGATATGGTGGGCTCGCCTCTAAATAGAAAGTGAGTCTTGTACTTTCTGCATAGCAGAGGGAGTAACTTTCACAATTTGTTATCTTGTCTTAACACACTTTGTGCTATGTAATCTTTAATGTAGTGTCCTTTTTAGTTATAGCACTTCCTCTTTTTACAACATGCTTTCCAAGTTGGTTACATAATATTAAAAGAAAATGTTCTTCTAGACCGTGCAGGAAGTGTCCCCTTATGGTGTAGAAAAAAAACTCTTAAAAACCCCATCTCTTGGGTGCATGATTTGCCTTGGATGTATGGGGTCTTGAAATTCTTGGTGGCATTCCTGGGCTTGTGGTAATGGTTATATCATTTGCTTTTATTCCATATAAACAGGGGTGCAGATCTGTTCTTTAAAAAAAAAACTAAAATCACTCCAGAAGCCACCACTATCCCCCACTGGTGATGTCACATCCATGGTTTGCTGGATGCAGCCAATCCCTGACCTCGGCATTCATGTGTCATACATGTAGGCAGATGCCACAAAAACCATTGATTGGCATCAAGTAAACTGTGGACATAGGTTGGAGGCTGGCGGAGAACATCAGAGCAGTGAGGTAAAACTCAATATTAGCCAGGCAAGCTGATTTCACTTTACTGTTGGTGCTGCTTATCTCTGTGACACCTCAATAGAAATAGTAGCTAATGATCTAATAATTGCTCTATTGTTCTCTGGAAAGGGATAGATGAGATTAAACTAGACCACAGGACAATGAAAAGAGCAATACATGAAAGGAAAATGGAGTAATCTTTTTCTACATTGGAGAGGGAGTTTCTTTATACGTTTCAGATTCACCTGATAATACTTACACTTCCCAGGCCAAACCAGGAAGTCCTGTACCTAGGAGTCCTTTTAAATGTATATATATATAATCTCAAAAAAACACCCATTTCAAAAAGGAAAAAAAAAATCCAGATAGTCACATAGTGCTCGTCAGTGTGTGAAAAGGAAAATTTTGATGGTAATGTCCGTTTGAAAAAAAAAAAAAAAAGTAAGAACTGGAAACCCCTTTTAATCACATCTGTTTTTATGGAATATGAGTTCATTCCATTTGAACCGGTGTCCATTCCCTGGTCATTCCATGGGCGACATGCATGAAATTTGGCGTGTTAAAGTCAAATTTCATGCACATAATAGTGGCCTAGAATGTTCCTGTTTTATGAACCCGCTATACAGCCGGTCATAATCAGGTGCATTCTAGCGCTCGGGCGACATTTCTGGCTCAGGTATACCACTTTGAAAGTAGTCTACCTGTTCCAGCTGTAATGCGCCCAGAAATGCTGCAGCGAAGCTAAAAACATGTAACTTCGCTACAGTTCTAGTGCGCCCCGCCTCCCGAGCTTTCTATGCTTGCTAAACATGGAGTACATGGGGATTACATGTGTAATGTGGTGGAGTGAAGACATAACACATAAACAGATGGGGCGACATATACGAGTGGGGCTGTGCCTGATATCGGGCTGAAAAGACTGCAGATATCTGGTGCAGCCCCGTTCATACATGTCACCCCATCTGTTTATGTGTTATGTCTTCACTCCCCCATATTATAGATGTAAACCCTCCGTGTTTAGCAAGCATAGAAAGCTCGGCATACGTCTCCTCCTGTTTTCACAAACAAGTAATCATGCTTTGTTCTTTTTGTTTATTCCTTTTTCTCATTCTTTTTAGTACGTCCTGGGTAATGTTGATTTGTGATTTCTTCCCAAGCGGACAAAAGGGTTTCACTACAGAAGACAGGCCTACATATATACAGGCAGTCCTCGACTTAGGCAGTGTTCACACGGCTTATTCAAGCCGTAATTGCGGGACCGACTTTGCCCGCAGTTACGGCTTGAATAAGGGGCGGGGGCGCGGCGGGGGAGCTGCCCGCCGGCCCCATAGACATTGCATTATTAACGACGCGTACACGCCGTAAATAATGTGCATGTCACTTTCTCCACCCGCGGCCGATTCGCCGAGCGGGGAGGAGCGACGGATTCCACAATTCTCTATGAGAGCAGTGGATTACCGTAGTTACTGGGACGGATTGGCGCCGTACTGCAGAGCAAATACAGCGCAGTACGGCTCCAATCGGTCCTAAAATAAGCCGTGTGAACGAGGCCTTACGCCGTTCCCACTTACATCTGTTCCCTAGTTACAAACAGACTTACGGGGTATGATGGCACTTGTAGTTCCATGTTCCACAGTAGATAGTAGCTGTGGAATGACAAGTTCCAGCATGCAACAGCAGCACATGAGGTGAAAATAAGGTGAAATCTTCCTAGAGGGGCACAGACAGCAAAACAAATGTAAAAACCCTTCCCTGCACTATCCAAAGCTAAAAAAAAAACAAAAAAAAACCTTTTTGTGCTGAAGTTACATTTAATAAATATACCTGTTATACAAATTCAACTTAAGAACAAACCTACAGCCCCTATGCCGTTCATAACCCGGGGACTGCCTGTACTAAGCTCTGGTTTAATAAAACCTCACACAGAGATAATGATTTTTCCAAAAAGCATCTGAAGGTGAAATATATGTTCGGAGCATGAAAATGTGTAACTATGGTAACTGAGGATTTGCAGTATTTAATCATTGTATTATGATACCAAGGTTTTTAAAAGATCAAGGCTTCAACACATAAGTAACCGATCTCCAATTAAACCATTTCAATGCTTAATGCCTAGTGACAATGACGGGGAGTAAAAGTCTGTGCAAAGTGGATTGCTAACATATAGAAGGTAAGTGCTAAAATTGGTCACATTCAAGGCATAGGAAGGCAGAGTAGGGCCCCGTTCACACGACGGTTTTGGCTGCGGCTTTCGCCGCGGTTCCCGCGGCCAAAACCTCGTCAGACCGCGCCGCAAACTCGCGTCTCCCAACGCGGGTTTGTGGCGTGGGAGGGGCGTGGTTTGGGGCGCGGCATGCGGCGAGGGTGTGCCCCCATGCAAATTAATAGCAGGGGCAAACAGCGGCGCGAGGCGCATCTCAGCCGCGCACCACCTGCGGCGACACCCGCGGCAGCACCGCGCGGCCGCCGCGCAGAGCACTCCCTGTCAGGAATTGACAGGAGAGTTCTTCACACGTGCGGGTTTGGCCGCGGTCACACCCGCGGAGTGTGAATATTAATGTGGTTTCCCATAGGAAACCATGTTAATAAACTAAACGCGATTTGGGCGCGGAAACGCGTCGGAACCCGCGGCCATAACCGCGGCCAAATCCGCCGTTAGTGAACGGGGCCTAGCCCCTGCATGATGCTAGAAGGACCCATGCACAAGGCGTTTGTGGCCTCCATCAAGGTGATCCTGACGGTGACGCGGTGGAGCCACAAAGAATGGTAGAGCAAACATGGGCTCTCTTGGACTGTTTGCTCTATTTCTCCATGACAGATGTTTTATGTGTCAGATACAAAAGGTTGGTCTACTACACACTTGTGTCCTGCACATAAAACGTATGCGATCAAGGAAAGACTATCTGTACCCTTTAGATTCCTAAGGCCCCAATGGGCTATTTCAAGGAATCCTGACAGATATCATCGATGGAGGCTACAAAGGTAATGTGAATGGGGAATATCACATCAATACTCATGAGTTCAGGAAATCCTAGGAATATTCTGGACTGGAGAAAGAGCATTATTATCATATGTATTCTGACCCCAAGAAGGTGTTTTTTTTTTTTTTTCCCTCCCCCCTTTTAACACATAGATCAGAACAGCTCCCAGTATATAGGTTAAACAGAGGGTGTGACAGATGCTTAAAGGGGTTTTGCCACAATCTCATTTCATACCTCCTGCGTCCAGCTCTTCAGCTGTGTGCTCAGAAGGGGGCGTGTGTGATTTGTTTGAATTGCATATCATGTGACCCAGCAGGATGACATCACTGCCTTTCCTCTCCGTAGCCAAAGAAAGGTCTGTTTATGTAAAGCATTGTGAGTAGCTGAGAGGTAAAGTTTTTGCCTCCAGGCACAATGGTCCTAGGTTCAAATCCCTGCAGGAACCAAACCTGTGTTTTTTTTTTCTCTTTATCAATGCACAAACCGGAGTGATGTTTCTTTTTTATTTATTTGTACTGTTCGACTAATTACTAAGGAGTACAGAGGACAGGAGTAGAATGACAGCACCTGGGGTTTGAACACTCAGTAGCTGCCTGAGAGGAGAGGTGATGTCTGAGCATGTCTGACCAGGAGTGAGGAGCTCTCAGCCTTGGTCGTATCCCCTCTTTTTTTACGGAATCTGTGGTAGAGGCTCAGAACAGAACCTTTGATGCAGTTGTGAACCTAGCCTCGCAGTGACACCAGTCACAAATAGGGATTAAAGTGTTAGGTTGTGGGCTACACGGAGGCCGAAAGGACACTCTTGGCCTCTGTCTGACAAAAAATCCTATAGAGGTGATTAGGATGCACATCAGATATTGCCTTACTCTCATGCTAAATCTTAAGGTAAAGCTTTATTTGAACATCCCCTTTTTTCACCGTTCTCAGAGGAGAAATTTTGGGGTGTCTGTGTACACGGCAGGTTTGTTTCAGGTCAGATAATGTCTTTCATTTTTATAAAATGCATGGCAGACATGTAGGTTATAAAATAATAACAAAAAATACCCCATCGTCGCCAGTACTGGTGCTCCCGCTGATGACGTTGTGATCAGTGATGATGTAATGCTGCGGCCAATCACAGGCCTCAGCAGTCACTTGCTGTATATTTAGGAAGAGTCCATTGGGGCCTGTGAATCATGAATATGATGTCATTTGCCGAGATTATTGGGGTTTAAAAGAGGGTTGTTTTTTTTTTGGGGGGGGGGGGGGGGTTTATAAATTCCCAACTGGAAAGTATTTTGTAAAAATGGCAAACCTCTTTCAATTGCACATTTATTTTTTTTATTGTAGGGAACCTCAACTGGATCTTGTATCCAATGTATTTTTCGGACAAAGTCCTTTACTATAAAATGCAGTGGCATGTCATTGTGACCATCAGCATATCTTGTGGAGGAAATCACTCAGCCCATCTAATGTCTATAGGAGTTGAACCCTTGTTTCAATGTCAGGGAGAAAATAGGATTTGGAATACTGAATTTCAACATATCTGATCCCTTGTTCCTAAAGGGAATGTGTCATCAAAAAATGAGACATTTGTTTAAGTCCCGTTTGTATTTTAGACACAATTTTAGGATTTTTTTTTATTTTTCTTTTAAAATTTCAGTATTTTTAAGGGTTAATCCTGCAGTTTTCACTTTGGCCACTACCCTTGCTTTGCACTGCTTTACCAGCATAGGTGCTTTACACAGCTTCATGCACATGGAACTTAAAGGGGGTGTTATTTTTTTTAACTGTTCGTGCCTTTATGATTTTTGATACTGTGTTTAAAATCCAGGGGCGTGTTCTCCTTGGGGGCGGTCCCCCTCACTGGACCTGTGAATATCATTTTGTTGAAGAGGGGATGCAGAAGGTTGTCGGGATAAAACCCGCTCTGTACCCTCCTGCATCCCTTTCTTTGTTAGGATCGCACCTAAAGGACTGAATCCCCGGTTGCAACCGGTTTTCTAATTGGATGTATTAAAGTGCATGCACAAAAAGAATTCCAACTAAACCGCCAGTGCAAGTAGAAAGACATTTTCTAATTTATTTCAAGTAAACAGCAATTTTTATAACCTTTTTTTTTCAGTGTTGGGTGCAAAGTACTAGGGGGCTGAGTGAGACCCCCCCAAGAACCCCTGGGTAAGTACTTGTCAGTCCATGTTTGGGTTTTTCTCTTATTTGGTTCACTCTGGAACCTGATTCTCTTACATCTTTTGGGGGGTTTTTCTGAATAAAGGAGCCATCTTGTGGGTGAAATAGACTTTTCCATTGTACATTCCCAACACTTTGTCTGAGACCCCATCTCCGGGCTCCACCGCTCCTTGCTGTGCAAAATTTGCGTTATAAAAACAGCCAAAAATGATGAGACATGTAGGAAGCACACTGCACCCCCTCTCCTCCTCTTTTCCCAGGCAGGAGAATTTATGACTTGCACCCCTCCCCTCCCCCTCCCCTTTTTATCAGGCGGGAATGTTTTTATATGTGTTCCATGATGAAAAAGGGGATGTAACACTGTGTTATATGAGGGGATCTGTGAGTTCCACATCGGAAATTTTGTCAGATCTTTCACCTTAAGCTGGGAGGGAGTTTGAGGCTGTAGCCTTGGGTTTCACTATCAATTTTTTAACAGTCAGGGGGGAGAAAAACACAGCCTAGGGGCCCAAAGTAAAAAACTGCGGGGACTTGAGAATTATTAAAAAATATTAAAGTGAAGGAAAATTAAAAAAAAAAAACCCAAAAAAAATTTTGAATGTGTTTAACGTAAAAATGGGTTGCCCCAAAAGTCCTTTTTGAGACAAATTTCCTTTAAGGTAGATAAACCTTCATCAGGCGGGTTTTATCAATTTGGGTTCCCCAAAAATTGAGAAGAAATTGACCAGCATGCATATATTGTTGATTTTAAAAGGGGGTTTTTTGCCAAGAGTGATTCCTTCCCTATTTCTGCTCAGAAGAGAAGATAAACATGGATCCACGTCGGGGGGGAAGGGAGAAAGGGGAGGCTGAGCCAGACCCGGGTAAGCGGGTTGTGTACAATTTTTTATCAAATAATCACATTTCAACCAGAAAATTTTCTATAAAAATAGGTCTTTCTCCACATCCCTTGCTTGGTTCTTGTTCCTTGTATCAATAAAAAGTTCAAACAGGCAAGCTGGCCCAGATCGCTCCTGGTCGTGTCTAAAAAAAACTGTCCCGGAAAAAGGGGAATGAGCAATGCTCTAGCTCTGAGGTTTCACTTTTTTTGATGACATATATTTAGAAAAGTGATTACCCATTTTGGAGGATCCCACGTCAACATTACAATGTGGCAAAACCCCTTGAAGGGGCAATACACCTTCAACGGCAACTCCTCTTAACATTGGCTTAGATGAAGTTAGAATGTAATTCTAAGCTGTTTTGTAGCTCAGCAGTGTCATTGCCGAGGATCTTTGTGTGTCGGAGTTGATCGCTAAATGGAGTACACTGCGCTCATGGGAAGAATAGAACGGCCTCTCCTGTTGAATGTAAAATTAGGAATACCTGCCTGATGAATCACCTTTAATAACCTTAAGTGAATTGCACAAGTGTTGGCTCATTATTGCTGTTCATCCTGTCCACTGAGCATCATATGTTAACCCCCTAACCCCTATTGTGGAGCTGGCCTGTATTCAATCTCCCTGTGCCAGCTCCGTTCATTCGGGGTGGAATTGCTCTCTGAATATTATAAACCTCGGTAATTGGAAAATGTGTGCAATTCTCCCTTCAGAATTCCACACTTGTTAGAATGGAAGCCTGAGACGGAGATTATGTAGCTTTTCGTTAGCTGATAATGGGTTTTTGATTTATAGGAAGTAAATCCCAATATAAATATAATCAAAACTAAATTGTTAATCTCTCATGTACAAATCTAGTTCTTGGTTTATATCCCGGCACTTTCCGTCAATTAGCTGTGACAATAACATGTATTACTTTGTCTTGGAACATCACAGTGTAACAAGCTTACTATGACAGATGGTTTTCCTAATTCAGGAGTTTGGTTTTGCAGGTGGAATTGAACTGTCCATCTGGCTGAATAAATGTGTTTCAGCCAATCGCTTCCTCCCCGGGGCAGGCTGGTGGCCCGAAAATTTTTCCTCTTTGGGTTCTGTCCTTCAGTGTAGGTAGACGTGATAGGATTTTACAGTGTTTTTAAAAAACCAAAAAAACATGAGAAAGTCTTGAAAAAACTCTTTTCGAACAAACTGCAAAAGTTGCAAAAAAGAATCCTTAAAATGGAGTGGTAAAAAAATTGTAGTGTAACAAATCAATACCAAAAAAAGTTAAATATAGCAAAACAGTACACTTTTGTTCACCCAAAGTGACCCACAGGGGCCGCTGCCTTGGGGAAAAACCCTTTTACTCCAACTGTCCTTTAAACGCACATCCAAAACCCCCACCCCCGCCGCCGCCTCCACCGAAAAAAAATTTCCCCAATCCTCATTCCCCAACTTTGAAACACAAAAAGCTTGTGCAAGCCCTCGTTCTCCCGCCTAGAATATTTCAACATCCTTTTCTGTGGTCCCATCTAGCCCCTCACTCCCCTCCAAAACCATCCTAACCTTTCCGCCCGTCGATTCACCTCTCCCCCGTACTCCCTGCCTCTCCCCCTCCAATCCCGGACTGGCTACCCTTTCCCACCGCATTTAATTTAATTAGCAACCCTTTACCTACAAAGCCCCTTAACCTTCCCCCTTCCCTTTAAAACTTGCCTTTTCTCTGATTTTTTCCGCACCCACAGGACCTTCTTACAGCTCTCCCGTGTTGACTCCCCACATAACATCTCCAAGACTTCTCCAATGTTCCCCCCACTCGGACTCACTGCCCCAACACCCAGACTTCTCCCCCTCCCCTAGCCTCAAAAGAACCAAAAACCCATTTTTTCAGGGTTTCCTATACCCCAAAATTAACCCCATTGCTGCCAGCCCCCCCCAAAATGTCTCCCCTCACCTTCGTCTCTCCCAACCCCCTTGTGACTGTAAGCCCTACAGGCAGGGCCTTCTCCTCCTGTACCAGGTTTTTTATTAAGTTGTTCCCTTTTATTATTTGACCTTTTGGTTTTAGCAACCCGATTGTACAGGGTTGGAACTGAGGGCCCTAAATAAAAAAATAAAAAAAAGTAGTGCCCTAAACTTTGATGTGCTTTAAATAGCAAATTTTAATTAGTATCGCGCACAGACACTGATGATGTAAACTGCTAAAAACTACAGCATTAGAGCCCTCTGCACTGTGCCAAAGGTACCCTACCCCAGCAGGAAATCTCAGCTCCAAAGCTCTCATAGATTACAATAGGCACAGCACAATTAGATTGTCTGCTGGATACAGATGCCTAGGAGACACAAAAGTTATGTCTGCTTCTGAAGCTGTTTAAGAAGTTGGAGGAATAAGTAGAAAGGTACCTGTGCTGCTTGAGCTCAAAAAAAGAAGGCCGACTCTATATGTGACACACTTAAAGGGGTTTTATAATGAAGGCATTTCATGCCTTGTTTGTTCTACATCAGCTTTCAGTGTGTTCAAAAGGGGGCATGTATGATTTCTTTGAACTGCATTTCTTGTGACCCAGCAGGCTTTACATTTCTATAACTTTCCCCACAGTGTGCTCGCGCTAGTCAAACAAAGGTCTGTTTATATAAGGAGTAGCTACAATGTACACTCGCTCAGCAGTATGATTACTAAGCAGGGAAGAGTGACAGTAGCTGCCTGAAAGGAGAGGCGATGTCTGAGCCTGTGCTGCCAGGACTGAGGAGCTCTCGTCACTGGTCGTATCCCATGGAGATGAGCTATACACTATGGATCACTAAGGTAGCAGCTGAAACAAAAATGGTGCAGAATTTTTAATAATGATGATAAATGTTTATTAAAGGTGCTGTATCATTTCATTGAATGGTCTTCAGAATAAGGGGACCGTGAATACAAGCAACTTTGCAATTGGATGTCATTAGCAAAGCTGTCTTATCACAGGATCCCTTATCTTCTGTTTACACTGATCTCCAGTCCTGGTCGGATCCCTCCTCCTTGCATTTCACTAGCTGAGAGCTCATTTACATTCTGTTAGGCCCCCGGTCGGCTGTATTCACGGAGCTTGCATTCCTACTCAAAGTAAGGGACCGGCACATTTTCACTCTGCACAGCCAGAAGAAACAGAATAACACTCCAGGGCTTCTATAATCGGAAAACAACACAATTGTGCAACTGTGCCTAAACACAAAATGAGCATTAGAGGCCGAGAGCATTTCACTCTGCACAGCTCTGGAGGAGTTTATACAAGACTGGATTCAATTGTAACATGAATGCAAGCCTGTGGTATGTAAACAGCTCTTACATACTCTTCATAGGGAGAGACACAGTGACATGTGGAGGGGGGGGGGGGGGGGGGGGGAGACACACGGAGCCAGCATGAACAGTGAAGGGAGGATGATGTCATCTCTTCGGTTAAGAAACACCCAGCTGGGAGGGGAAGAAACGCCCCTGAATTTCTGTAACTGAGAGGCTGTGAGAGCACTGAAACAGGCTAGCTGACTAAGCGATACATCCCCTTTAATTTGCAAGCTTTTCACATAAATTTTACTTTGTGGTAAAACCCCTTTAAAGCTAATTTTAAGGATTGCAGCATATGATGGCTCATATCGTCCCACAAACAACAAAAAAAAATATATAATAAACCTTCTCAAATTTGCTTCCATGTGATGTCTTTTGTGCTCATATTTACTCTCCCTGTGCTATATGTATGTAGCCTTTTTCTTTGCAGCTAAGCAGTAGCATTTACGGTTTAAAAGCGGTTTCCATTTGCCTACTAAGACTTCAAGCCCCAGGATCCTTTGCCATATTTTGTCCATCTTCCCTCCTCCCTCCCAATCTCTGTCTCAGTACATGCCTCTTGTTTCCTCCCGCATGTTGAAAGCCTTGGGAAGCAGGATCAAATGGGTGTAGATTAAAAGGCTGCCCTATAAGGCTTGGTCTACACTGCACATGAAAACGATCGTATCTTCGGCGCTTTTCGTTTTTTATTACGTTTGTGCGGCCCCATAGACAGCAATAGGAAAGACGAGCTGCAGTCTCCACAGCTCATCTTTTGGTGCCGCCATATTATACAACATGTTGTATAATACGCCGGCGCTTCTCGTTTTCTTGCCGTCTTCCCATACAATAAAATTGTATGGGCGACGTCAGGAAAAAGAGAAGCGACCGTGGTTTTTGCACAAAGCATGACAAAAACCACAGTCCTGCATCGGGAAAAACCTGATCTCATAGGCTTAACACAAAGCTGCTTCCTGAATGTCCAGACTTAGAGAAGTTCTGAGCTTCCCATCTGCTGATGTAGAACTGCACAGGAAGTCTGCAGGAAATATAATCAACGTACATTTTGAAAGCAAGACCATTGTCCAGGGGTGTTTTACATGAATGATGTGCGCTGGGCGTGTGTTTCGGGAAAGCTCTGTGTTATACGTTTTTCACAATTAATGTCCGCGACTAAAAGCTTCTGTGGTATCTGTATAATGGATGCTAGATAGTGACATCCATCACACCCCACCCACCCACCCAAAAAAAAAATTAAAAATAAGTAAATAATAATACTACATCTACTTTGCTGTTCCATGAAGCCTCATCAGTTTATTCAGTGCCACTTGAACACTTACTACATTGGTAACAGTAAAAAGGGATCCAGGCCAAGGTACCCAAACATTGTCCAATTTGTCTTTCCCAGAAAGAACCCTGTGGAGATGGTCAGAAATCTAATACTTAAGAAATGGTTAATGACCAACTCGGAGGTGGCAGAGGTCATTCATGATCTTACTATGGCAAATATTTTGGGACCAGTTTCACAGGGGTGCTCGGTAATGTCTTTGAAAGTGATTTTACTGCGGCCTGTCGCGGAAAAATTGCAACCGTGCATGTGACGGCAAATAGGATTACTAGCAAGTCCTTGTAGTTGTATTGTGGAAAATTCTGTTCAGCTAAGTGACAAGTACAACGGCTTCCATTGCTGCTACTACAAGTGGTGTCTCCCTGATTTTCCAGATTTTAATGATATGTCCCTCTTTCCTATATAGATCAAAATTTAGTTGGGTTTACAGTCCATGTTCCTTGATTGCATTTGGTTATTGTCAAAAACTCCTTTTGCTTATTAAGCAATAAATCATGCAGTTACCAGAAGCTACAGTTTTGTAGTTTTTTTTAATGTCACCCATTTCTACATTTAGATATACACGGTACTTTCCACAGAAGCCATTTAAAGGGAACCTGTCAAGTGGTTTTTACGGCCCTATCTAAAAGCAGGATGTGATAGAGGGAAAGAAGCTAATGTTTATATGATGTTTAGCAGGAGTAAAAAGCGGAGAAAATCCTGATATGACTCCTTAAAGGGGTTGTCTCGCTACGAAGATCATAGTTTAAAATGAGGGGACCAAAAATCTAACCTAGACAGTCCCATGTAAGAAGTGCAGTCTTAAGTTGGCAGTCCAATGTAAATATTGTGCAGTCCCACGTAAACAGAAAGCACAGTGGCAGCTGAGGCAATGAACTGTGCAGGACACGTTTTCATTCACTGACTACAATCAGTGGTTGAAGTGGCAGTTGAGGTAATGAACTATGCAGGACACAGATCTGCAGTCCCATGTAAACACAGAGCATATGTTTTTTTTTTTTCCTGCAGATCTGTAGAGGTCAGAGGTGTAATAACCTGCAGAATATATCACTGTGTGTGAGAGACAGAGAAAAAGACCCCCATCTTTCCCAGAGTCCTGAATGTCAAATGCCCATTCTAATTACAAAGTATGTAGAGACAGCGAGAAATTTAGATACACAATATCGAGTTACACTTGGCTTTTCCAAAGACAGCTGAGAACCTCTCCCTTCCCCCAGCTCACACACATCATCACTTGCACACTTTTGGGGCGTGTCTGCAGAGAGTCAAGATATGCCCTGCTGGAAGGAGAAACACGTCCCTCCATTCCACAAGCTCTGCTTAGCAACCAGCAGAAAAGGCTGTCAAATGCCGAAACGAGACAATCCCTTTAAGAGACAGCGGGAGTTCTGCTTACCCCACACACATACATTGCTTGCCAGCCTTATCTGTATTTACCCCTTAAGGCTCAAACTTTTTTTTTTATTTGTTGACACGTTTGTTTTTTCCTCCTCGCCTTCCAAGAGCCATACATTTTTTTTTTCTATTTTTCCATCTACATAAAGCATGAGGGCTTTTATTTTGCGGGACAAGATGTACTTTCTAATGGTGTCGTTCATCATACCATAGAATATACCAGAAAACTGCAAAAAAATTCTGAGTGGGTCAAGATGTGGGAGGGGGGGGGGAACAGAGGTTTGCAGGGATTTTTTTTTGTTTTGTTTTTTTTACAGTTTTAACTCTGTATAAATTATGTGTTGTATGTATTCTGCAGTTGGATACGATTCCAGCAATCCCAAATATATAGGGTTTGCATTATGTTGTAGTACCGTAAAAAAATCCAAACATTTTCTATTTTTGGACCAAAAATTAGGACCACTTTATGCAACCAATAACTTTTTTTCGCATTTCCACCTATAGACCTGAGTTAGCGCGGATTTTTTTTTCTTTTTGTGGCATGAAGTGTTTTTTTTATTGGTATTAAATTGGGATTGATGTGACTTTTACTCCAAATTTTAGGGGAACCGAAATGACCAAAACAACAGTTTTTGCATTTAGTTTTTTTTTTCTTTTTTCTTCTACGGTGTTCAGCGTACGGGATAAATGGTGTTATATTTTAATGGATGAGCCTTTTCCAGATGTGGCGATACCAATTATGTGTAACTTTTTATTTGTTTTTATCTGTAAAATAGCAAAAGGGGTTGACTTTAACTTTTAATTTACTTTGGGCAGGAAGTATTAAAACGGAAATCATGGCAGCGATAGAAGCCTTCACAAGGCTTCTAGCCGCCATATAAACCAATCAGGGCCCTGCGATCTCGCCGTTGGGGCCCCAGCCTGGGTGAGGAACGGTGCGCGGCACCGTTTCTAATTCATTTAGACATCTAAGGTGTTAAACAACACGAAATGGAGCCAGCTCCATCTCGTGCTGTTACCGGCGAGTGTCAGATGCAGTTAGAAGCCGGCACCCACCGCCTATATAGCGGGATCGCGTCACGTAAGTTGATGCACAGTGTTATTAAGGGTTAAAACATTAACAGATTAAACTGTCAATCACTGTATGTGGATGGAGTAAGCAGTACTTTAAGTTTCTGTCTTAATTTATTTGTCTGCTTTTTTTACTCCAATCCTGCTTCAGATCATATAACCCTATATATCACAGAGCTCAGCTTCTCTCCCTCTATCATATAACCCTATATATCACAGAGCTCAGCTACTCTCCTCTATCATATAACCCTATAAATCACAGAGCTCAGCTACTCTATCATATAACCCTATATATCACAGAGCTCAGCTCCTCTCCTCTATCATATAACCTTATATATCACAGAGCTCAGCTTCTCTCCTCTATCATATAACCCTATATATCACAGAGCTCGGCTTCTCTCCTCTATCATATAACCCTATATATCACAGAGCTCAGCTTCTCTTCTCTATCATATAACCCTATATATCACAGAGCTCAGCTTCTCTCCCTCTATCATATAACCCTATATATCACAGAGCTCAGCTTCTCTCCTCTATCATATAACCCTATATATCACTGAGCTCACCTTCTCTCCTCCATCATATAATCCTATATATCACAGAGCTCAGCTCCTCTCATCTATCATATAACCCTATATATCACAGAGCTCAGCTACTCTCCTCTATCATATAACCCTATATATCACAGAGCTCGGCTTCTCTTTTCTATCATATAATCCTATATATCACAGAGCTCAGCTTCTCTCCTCTATCATATAACCCTATATATCACAGAGCTTCTCTGCCTCAATAACACCCTGTTCTGGGGGCAGTATAAACCACCTGACAGGTTCACTTTAACAATATGTAAAGGAGTAGTCACATTTATACAATCTTGCAGTTACAAACGTCCTTTGAGGGCAACCCCGTTGCTGACTTTGTCCCCGGTGCACATGACTTTCACACCCCTGGTCTAGAGGGTTACTTTTTCTGCACTTTAGCTTTAACTTTTATTTTAACTTTACCTGAGGTTTGGATACTACTTTGCATTTTGTTTTCATCTCTTGCCGAGTGTCTGTCATTTTGAAGGACAAACTAATCTATGGGCAATTTGGTTCCAGCCTCGTAGTTTTGCGGGAGGTCAGTGTGCTGATCTCGTGGGAGGTAAGAGCAGGATGCCACCGGGTCACGGACATGATTTGGGTCTTGTAGCTATTCTTTTTTAAATGAATATGTTGTTGAAGTTGACTTTCTGTAAACCCCCCCCCCACCCCCTTAAAGAAATAACTTTCAGCAAGTTTATCATTCCACATGCATAGATAACACTATATAATATTGATATATAATATTTATATATAATGAATTCTGCATATTGCATCATAAAAGAACATGAACGAACACCACTCTAATGGGTGAAAAGCCTAAAGAAAAAAGTATCCCTTTCGCTTTTTAACCCCTTTCCGTTGTAGTGATTTTTGTCTATTTTGCATATAATGATAAAAAAAAAAAACACAATTTTTTCATTGAAGGCACGATTTCTCTTCGGTGTTCACCACATAGTACAAATAATTTTCTATTGTAATAGAGCAGCATTTTACTGACACAACATTATCAATTATGTTTAACTCTTTTTTTTGGGGGGGGGGGGGAGCAGGGGCAAAATAGGGTGTTCTTGGAACTTTTAAATTTTTTTTATTTTATAAAATTTTTATTTTTTCGTGTACTTTTAGTCCTCTTAGCATACTTGACCACAAAGCGATGCGATCGCTTGTCCACTGTTTTGCAGTAATAATTTATTACAGAATATTGTACAGTAATGGCTCTACTGTTCCATCCTCTCGAAGGGAAGTAAGATGGCAGCCATAAAGGGCTTCATTAGGCCTCACCTGCCGTGAAAACGGTGCAAACCGTATGTGTGGGGATGGCTTAGCAGTCAGGCAATGGTACAGTGCATAGCACCATTTTTAGTCCTGTTTGATGCCGTTTTTGCATTTGCCATCATCCAATGGGTTAAAATGCTAGAATCGGCATAATCTCAGGGTTCATAGCCATTACCTGCTAGTGTTTTTCAGTCAGGGATTAAAATTGACATTGGTGTAGGGCTCATTGCCCACCTGTCAATTGGCTTTTTAACAGGACTGTGCTGCGCGTGCAGGCACTTCAGTCTTTTCAGTGTCAACATTGGTATGAACATGGTTCATACTTCGTAGACTTCATAGTTTTTGTAGGTTTTGGTTACTGCTTGGTCAATTGAATATGAAATTGCTGTGAACGCTGCAGCCACTTGCTATTAAAGGGACAGGACAACATACAATAGCTATCAAAGTATGGCATTTACAGCCATAACATATGTCAACATTAAACGGGTTTTTTAACTTTGCTGTTTCACAGAGTCACAGGCAGCTTCACACTCGCACTGCTTAATCAGGCTGTGGGTGGTTCTATAAGTGATTAGCATATTTAGCTCCTCTATAACTAGCTGATCATTACAGTGACATAAGTGCTGAAGATTTCATCTATAAACAACCTACAGACCTCCAAGGATTGCAAACACTTGCTTATCAAAGTTAAGCTAATCTTGTTAGAGATAAAGACTCTGCTCTGTCAATGTATTTGTTATGTATTAATTTTCGGCTTCCTACATGTTAAAAGCTAAACTTTGTAGTGAGAAAACCCGTTTTAAAGAGCCTACCCTGCTTGCACAAGCGCAACATCTCGCTCAAACAGCCAATAGGTGAGGACCACTGATGGGCCCCTAATCATGGCAGACCTGGAGCTTCTTTTAAACTGGAAATATATCGTTGGGGGAGGGAGAATGGGAGAATGATCGAGACAGAAAGCAGATGGGGCTGTGGCCCCAGAATTAACTCTACTGGTGTGACATTCCACTGATGGTCCCTAGGAACTCCAGTCTGACACTCAGTAAGGGTGCAATGTTAGCCCTGCACTGATCTCATATTGATGGCCTATCCTCATCATAGCCACCAGTTTTATGGACCAGATGGCTTTTTAGCCATTAAAAGAGTTAAAGGGGTTTTTCTACGATGTAAAATTGACGTGAGAAGCTTGCAAATGAAATAACAAACATATTCATCATTATTAAAAATTCTGCTCCGTTTTTGTTTTAGCCGCTCCTTTAGTAATCCATTGTTTACAACTAGTCTTCAGGGGATATGACCAGGACTGAGGAGCTCTCAGTCCTGGTCGCACATGCTCAGACATCACTTCTCCTCTCAGGCAGCTGCTGAGTGTTCAAACCCCAGAAGCGATCATTCTACTCCTGTCCTCCTGAGTAATTAGTCAAGCAGTGCAAATAAATAAAAAAGAAACCTCAATTTGGTTTTTGCATTGATAAAGAGAAAAAAAAAAAACCCACAGGTTTGGTTCCTGCAGGGATTTGAACCTAGGACCCTTGTGCCTGGAGGCAAAAACTTTACCTCTCAGCTACTCACAACTCTTTACATAAACAGACCTTTCTTTGACTACAGAGAGGAAAGGCCTGGTGATGTCATCCTTCTGGGTCACATGATATGCAGTTCAAACAAATCACACACACCCCCTTCTGAGCACACAGCTGAAGAGCAGGATGCAGGAGGTATGAAATGAGATTGTGGTAAAACCCCTTTAAGCATGGTTTGTTGCGCCTTGTGTCAAGTTTTCTGTAATGACAAGTGAATTATGTCATTATTTCTGTGCTCCGTGCTTATTCTTCATAGAACAATAGAGGCATCACTATAGGATCACTCGAGCTGTTATCAGCGCGCTCTTTTGAAAGCTTCTTGTATTAATAAACCTGATGGATTTTTAACTTTCCGCTTCTTTTATAATTAAGCTTTTTCTCAAAGTGCATCCATTATCTGGAGCAATCTCCTATTACTCAATCTGTCAGTTTGCCTTTTCTTCTGTGCCGTCCAGTAGAATGAAGATGTCTTCATTTTATTAGACAAAGTCACAACAGTTCAAGATCTGCCCTATGTCAGAGCGGACCCTGGAGTGGTGTCCTTCTGGTTTGTAATAAGAATGTGATGTAGACGTATTGAATCTTGATCATCTCTAGCAATGTTCAGCCTCTGGGTATGTTTGCAGCCACTAAACCCCTGAAACTGCCCTTTGGGCACCACAATAAATGGCTAATATACATTTTGCAAGGGACTGGATACATTTCTAGATGTAATAATATAACAAGTTCTAGTGACCAGGATTCTGGAGAAGGGTCTGGATACATTTCTAGATGTAATAATATAACAAGTTCTAGTGACCAGGATTCTGGAGAAGGGTCTGGATACATTTCTAGAGCATAATAATATAACAAATTATAGTGACCAGGATTCTGGAGAGGGTCTGGATACATTTGTAGATGTAATAATATAACAAGTTATAGTGACCAGGATTCTGGAGAAGGGTCTGGATACATTTCTAAATGTAATAATACAAGTTCTAGTGACCAGGATTCTGGAGAAGGGTCTGGATACATTTCTAGATGTAATAATATAACAAGTTCTAGTGACCAGGATTCTGGAGAAGGGTTGTGATACATGTATAGATGTAATAATAGAACAAGTTCTAGTGAACCAGGATTCTGGAGAAGGGTCTGTATATATTTGTAGATGTAATAATACAAGTTCTAGTGACCAGGATTCTGGAGAAGGGTCTGGATACATTTCTAGATGTAATAATAGAACAAGTTATAGTGACTAGGATTCTGGAGAAGGGTCTGGATACATTTGTAGATGTAATATAACAAGTTATAGTGACCGGGATTCTGGAGAAGGGTCTGGAGACATTTCTAGATGTAATAATAGAACAAGTTCTAGTGACTAGGATTCTGGAGAAGGGTCGTTGATCCAGGGATTTATTCTAATTGCCAGATTGGAGTCCGGAAGGAATTTTTTCCCTAACATAAGGACAATTGGCTTCTTTTTGCCTTCCTCTGGATCAACACTTTAACACTTTAGCAAAATGGGCTGAACTGGATGGCCTCAAGTCTTTTTTTCGGCCTGAGTAACTATGTAACGGCAACTTTGCCCTTCTTAGCGGCCACCTGTAAAGTCTTATACTGTGTCCCATGATCAGTACCTGATTTTCATCTCCAGATCCTGTGGCCTGGGGTTGGGTGGTGGCACAGACTTTGACCATAATGAGATTTTAAATAGACATATTTTCCTATTTTCCTTGAGGGCATGTACGTCCTCATGAGGAGTTTGCGGTGTTGCAGTTCTGCCCTTACTTCTAAAAAGCTGCGATCTAGATATAATCAATGGACAGATTCTTATCATGTACATCTCCTATATATCAAGTATGACCTCAGAATATTTTCTGTACTTTGAAAATACGTCAGAAAGTTGCAGTGTACTCAAAGCAGCTAGCGTCTTTTGTTTTCACCTTTGTCCTTCTAGTATTTCTCCTACAGTAGCTAAGGGGTTGTTTATTGAACAAGAAAGGCTGGAGTCTTTATTCATTTCCCGGTGATGGTTTCTGTGCTAGTTTGCACTTTTCCTGTGCTTTATGTAGCCTCCCTTCTGTGCAGCTGAGCAGCAGCATATCCTGTTTGAAGGCCACTTCCCTATGCCCTGTAAAAACGACGGTCCCCAGGATCCTTTGCTGGTCTTTGTCTCCCTCTCGTCCTAAGTCTCGGTATATGTCATCTGTTTCCTTCTTTGTGTTAAGTCATGGGATACCGAACCAAAGGGTTTTAAATTCAGAAACTGCCTTGAAGAAAAGCTGAATCTCTTTGATCATCAGACCCCCTGCTCTCCACGCAAATTGTTTCTTCTGTGTCAAGACATTCACAGCTACTGAGCTTTCTGTCATCAAACCCACAGAGGAAATAAAAAGGAGTATTCCAGCGTCTCCTCCGGCTGTGGGTGGTTCTACAGCAGCGATTTGTATAATATTCAACTTGTAGTGAGCTGTTACTCTGACAGTGCAGGCGATTGTCATCTCTTTTGAACCCTCACAGCACATGTACCTTTTGTTTTGCAAAGATAATTTTGTTGGGTATAATTAGTTTGCTTTGTTCTCAATCCCTCAGTGGGGTGATGCTCTCAACTAATCGGATAACATGCACCCATCTGGTGTGCAGGTAATCATAGAAACCAGTGTGCACTTAAGAGCGTTTTTTTAAGGGCTCTGATTTCATCACTAAAGTAAAATCTTTTGACCAATGTATTTAGAAAAAGTCTTCATTTAACTGTCCCTTTATGTTGAAAGCTTTGTAGTGTGAAAACCCTTTTAAATGGGGCACGAATATTGAACAAAAGGTATACTTCCCTACCTGTCCCCTGCCGCTTCAGCTCTCCCAAGGACCCACTCTTCTTCACCTCCAGGTTCTCATCCCAATAGATTGGATATGCTTATGCTCCAGTGTAAGTGAATAGAACATGAGCTTCTCCTGTGTGTCGGGACCAGAATCTAACACACGGAAATGGAGTGGATCCCGGGAAGGCATGGGGCGTCAGCGGTGGGGACAGGTAGGTAAATGGCCCCATTTAAGATTACATTTTTTAAATAAGATCCACTTTTTGTAGTTCAACTTACCACTTTTGGGAGTGACAGTATTTCTCCAGCATCTCCTTCCTGCAAGTCCAAGACTGCATTGTATCTAGGACTCCACAGTTATCAATGCTATGGTCTATGTGCTGACATTAGTGTTTAATTCCCCCAGCTCTGTTCTTGCTGTCATAATGGTGATAGTTAGGACTCAGGAATCACTATGTAAGTTGTGCAGAGATGCAGTCATCATTTTCATGACAGCAGTATACAACCCCCAGCTCTGAACTGCTGTCCTCTGCTCCCATTACTAAATTCTGCCAGCAGGACCCAAAGATAAACAAATAGTTCCCTTTCCCCTGTAATAACTCAAATGTAATTACCTCTATTCACTTGCGAACTACAGGCTGGAAAGATTGAATGCAGCCTAAGCTCTCTCTGCTCAGGTCACACCCACTACAGGAGTGCTACTGAGCTGAGCTTGGCATCAAAGCACACCCTCAAAACTTTCACTGAGGCCATGTGATCAATGAACATCAGGTGGTTTGCAGGAGATGGCGGGAGGGGAAGACAGAGCTCTTTGCCTGGTTTTGCACAGCAGGACAGTTAAGTAATTTTTGAATTACAAAGTTTAATATAATTCAGTTGTGGGCCCTATAGCAAATAAAAAGATCCCGGAGAACCCCTTTAAGTTAAGATTGTTCCTGGGGCACACCAAAATGATATTCACACTGAAGGGCAGAATTTTTCATCTGGTTTTCTGAACTTTTTCATGTATATTAAAGGGGCTGTATCTCTTCCATCAGTTCGTCTGTTTCATTGTATTTTCAGTTTCTCAGCTCTTGAAATCCAGGGGCGTTTCTTCCCCTCCCAGCTGGGAGTTTCTTAACTAAAGGGGGATGACATCATCCCCCCCCCTTCCCTGATCATGCGCGCTCCCGCGTCAGGGTGCTCACCCCTCCCTCCCCCCACCGGTCTGAGTGCACGTCACTGTGTAGTTCTTCTCCCTATGCAATCTTATTTTATAACAGCAGTTTGTGTCCATAGCACACCCTGCATTCAGTCTAGACAGTCTTCTATGAACTCAGAGCACTGATCTCTTCTCCTCTCATAGCTGGAGGTTTGTTACAGTTGAATCCAGTCTTCTATGAACTCATTCAGAGCAGCACAGATCTGTCTCCCTTCTATGTTTACATGTAGCAGCACTAGGCACCGGACACAATTGTGCTGTTTTCTGATTGTAGAAGCAGCTGCAGTGTTACTGTGGAGATGCTGGGTGTGCAGAGTGAAATTGTTGCCGGCCCCTTATTCTGAGTGAGCGAGGCAGGAATGCACGCTCCCGTGAATACGACCGGGGGCCAGACAATGTAAATTAGTAGAGCCGTCAGCCAATGAAATGAAAGGAGGTGGTATCCGACTGGCACTGGGGAACAGTGTTGACACAAAACAAAGATAAGGGAGACTGAAAACAAGACAGCTTTGCAAATGACATCCAATTGCAAAGTTGCTTGTTTTCACTGTCCCCTTATTCTGAAGACCATTTAATGTAATGACACAACCCCTTTAAGGATAAAGTGTATCTTTTATGACTTAACGTCAGTGGTTTCCACACTCAATAAAGAAAGTGAACTAGATTTGTGATAGAACACTAAAGCCTGGGCTGTTTCTGCAGAAGAATATTGCGGTTCTTTATAAACTACATATAGTTAAAGGAAGTTCTTATATCAGGCTAATGTCTATTTATAATGATGTAACAACGCCCCCATTTCCTCATAAAAAACAAGTTGTTGGTTTGTTCTCCTAACAATCCTGATCTTGGACATTTCAATGGAAAGGCCCCCTTTAACGAAAAGTGCTGTAAGAAATACCTCCGTTTTGCTGTTTGACCTATTTTCATTGCGCACAACTTTTAAATTATGTAAGAATGTTCTTTTATTGTGGCTGAGTCTACATGATCGTATGGAAGAGAGTGGGTGCCGAAGAAAGAAGAAAGTTGACGAGAATGAGGAAGGTCAGAATGGTGGTTTTATATCACAAGCCAGATACAATGAGCATGAACTTGTTACACATCCGGAATGCTGTATTGTGGCTCTTGATAGGAAAGACTCTTTCTATCGTACAGATGAACTTTAGCCCTGCTCTGGCTTTATGCATTCGCTGCTCAGGAGCTGACCGTTTGGATATAAGAAAGATCCTTCACAAATTGTGGAATGAAACAGCCAGAAAGGGTAGAATAATAAATTGTGTTTTCAGGTTCTTATATGGCCTGCTATTGTATACATGATTCTGTATACAGTTTATATTGGCATTTGCACCCAGCATTTATTTTTTTGGGGAAGACAACTATATGAACTTTATAGTCACGATTATTTTTTTTTTTTAATACAAATCTTGGACTGCTTTACACTGAATATATTGCATATATACCTGCACTGTTTTTTTTCTTTCTACATTAAAACTAAGCAAGTTTCTAAATGATCCTCATTACAATTTCTTATCATTTTGCTGCTGTGGAGTTGTGATTCCTTCACCTAGCTGCTGGATCTGAAATCTGCCAAAGTATTTCTCTCCCCATTGTTAGAAATAACAGCAGAGAGGGAGAAAAAGTTATACATAGTACATCGAAAGAATAAAGGGAAGCTAGGTGTAGAAAACCACACACAAGGCAGTTTACAGGTAGAATCACTTAGACTGTGTACAAGTGTAGAGAGAAAACAGAGCACACATGGCAAACTCTAGACTTCTAAGTACAAAGTGCTCACATCCAGCATGTATTAGGGCATGTCCCCACGGCACCGGTTTGCGGCCGGTTTTTCCGCCTGAAAACACCGGGCCGCTATTGACAACCTGTGCAGCAGTCCCCACTGCACGGAATTTCCGCCCGGCGGTTTGAAAAACCGCCGCCCGCCCGAAAAACATTTAACATGTTCATTCTTCTGTCCTGTTTTCGGATGGGATATGAACATATCAATGGGAGGGATTTTCTCCGTGGTGGCCGTGGGGACGGCACCAAAACGGGACAAATACCAGTAGGATAAACCGGTATTTGTCCTTTTGCCGTGGGGATGAGCCCTTACTGGGAAGACACCCCCACATGAAAAAATCTGAAACTAGGAACAGGCTGTCAACTGACAATTGAGTCTAAAAGTGAATGAAGTTATGAGGATTATATATAATAGACTATCGCACTCTGTTCGCTGTATAGGGTACCAACTTGATTCACCACAAGCAGTTCCCAAATAATCAAACTCCAAAGTTTGCAACCCCCATGCAATTAGTGTAAAACTAACCTGTAAAGGCATGTTCACACGGCTTATAATGGGCCGTATTTCGGTCCGTAATTACGCGCCGAAGTGCGCCAATTACGGGCCGAAAACGGCATTTCATTACGGTAATTCACAGTTCTCATAGAGAACTATGGATTACGTCTCTTCTCCCGCCCGGCGAAGCCGCCGGGGGGGAGATAATTCACATTTCACTTTCTAGCGGCGTATACGCGCCGCTAGCAGTGATAGTCTATGGGCCCGGGGAAGTGCCGGCCCCCTGTTACTCCCCCGCTCCCGCCCCGCCCCGTCCACGGCGTAATTGCGGGGCGTAATTAGTTCCCATAATCAACTCAAAGCCGTTTGTGAACATGACCGTAACAGTGCAAATGTTTCCCCAGAGATTCTCGCTCGATGCTCACATAAGTCAGGTACCTCGCAATAATCCAGGCTTCTTGTTCACTTCAATCGTCATATATATATATATATATATATAATTGTAGCAGGAGATTTCCGCTGACTATCTTTGTGCAGCTTGTTCCCTGAAACACCTGGTGTTCGTATCTAAAGTAGTGCTAAATTATGAGGGTTACAGAATAAGTGAGTGCAACTTTTTTGACTCCAGGTAACCAGTACCATGTGTTTAAAAAAAACAAAGACAACAAAAATCATGTCAAAGGTGTACCTAGCCTTTAAGGGCCGTTCACACGGCTTATTGCCGGGACGGATTGCAGCCGTATTGCGCGCCGTACTGCGCTGCAATACGGCTGGAATCCGTCTCAGCCATTACGGTAATCCACAGTTCTCATAGAGAACTGTGGATTCCGTGTCTCCTGCCCGCTTGGCGAACCCGCCGGGCGGGGAGAAATTGACATGTTCATTATCCCGGCGGAATACGCGCCGTGGATAATGAAAGTCTATGGGGCCGGCGGGCAGCGCCCCCGCCCCTTATTCAAACCATATTGCGGGTGGAATCCGTCCCGCAATTACGGCTTGAAACAAGCCGTGTGAACCGGCCCTTAAAGTGAAACTCTGCTTTTACTTTGCATTGACCTACATTTTAATCCAGCATTTTTGAGTGAGTGTTTCTATCCTAACTAGTGCAGCAAGAAGATTCTAAATTGAGAAACCATAAAAAAAAAAACAAGCTACGACAGGTCTAGAACACCCAGTTTGAGACGTGTGTTTAAAGGGGTTTCCACACTACAATTATTAGCTTTCATCATGAGAGACCGTTAAATGAAGACTTTTTCTAACTATATTGGTCAATAGATTTTAGTTTAGTCATGAGATAGGAGACATTTTATGTGCTCTTAGTGCACACAGGCTTCGACGGTTTCCTGACCATAACTCTGTTATCAAATTATAGCAGTGACTGACTCGCCCCATGGATAGACTAAGCTCTGGAGCAAACTGATTCTAACCAGATTACAGATAAGCAATTGTTTTCAGTCCTCACAGCACATGTACCTTGTGTTTACTGAAGAGAGAACATTCTGCACTTCTCTGTTTTTTAAAAAAATACTGAGGTCAACTTAGCCTATTAACAGAATTACCGTATAGGCAATGTTTTGTCAGAGGCTGAGCTTAAGTTCACATGGGTTAAAGGATTTCATCAGTATCAATAGTTTAGCCCAGAAAGTAGGCCGTCTTGTTGCATACACTAGAGTAACATATTCAGAACAAGACCCCATTAGAACCACTATTGTCCACTCTTCCAATCCTAAAGAAGGCTGTGGCCTTTATTGTGTTAATTCTCTAAGGTTTTCTCCAGGTCAATGGCCCAATCCAACTCTGCTAGTTGTGTCTTAGGGTATGTTCACACGGCTTATTTTTGGGCGTAATGCACCTCACTCATTACGGTAATCCACAGTTCTCATAGAGAACTATGGATTACGCCTCCTCTTCCCAGGCATACAATACTATCGTATTGTACGCGCGGGGAGATAATTGACACATCATTTATTCGCGGCATCTTCTCGCCGTGATTAATGCTTGTTTATGGGGCCTGCAGGCTGACGCAACCTCCCCCTTCACCCACTCCGCGTCTCAGGAGTACGCGCCATTCAGCGCGACTCCCGAAGATCCGCCGTAATTGCGGGCCGTCCTGTACGCCCCGCAATTACGCCGTGTGGACATACCCTTATGGCTAAAGTCTTGGTCAAGAGATGCAGGATCTACAGACCGGCTTTGTGTGGTTTCCTGTGTGGGACATTTTGCTTTGGTTCTGCTTTTGATGACCTAGAAAAAGTTGAAAAGCAGAAGGGTTACTGAACCACCTCATACAAAGTAAGATTTTTCATCCCATTTCATTCCTCAAGAGTCCCAGGTTTTGTTTTTTTTAATCCTAAAGTGTATGTAGCCTTCTAATCCCCACAGCATGTTGTAAAGCAGGTCCACAGTGACTCCAGAAATGCTTAGGGGGTGGGGAGGTATCTTTTTTTTTTTTTTTCTTTCTTTCACAATGGCAAGAAATTTCGAAAAGCCATTGGGTCCTGGGTACTATAGGAGAAGTCGTCAGATTATATCCCGTCTTGTTTCATTGCCAGAGATGCCCAAAAATCGATATCAAGTCAAAGGGCTTTAGAGGCCAAAATACTGTTGCGGCTGGAATAGAGTCCTAGATCAGGTGCTGTTTGCAGAAGGACCAATATTTATTCCTTCTTTTTTCTAGTCCGGAAACCAAATAGTTTATTCAGAATAATTAGAAATGTAATATCTGCTGTACCAAAAGTTCAAGATGCAAACACAGTAAAGCTATCAAACTCCTTCATTGCATCTGTTGCCCTGGAAGACACGATTATATTCCCATTTGCTCGTATTTCCAATAGTATTTTTGGAGGGCAGCTTTGGTTCAGTCTTGGTTAATCCATCAGCAGTACCGTGCTGTGTTTGGCATCAGTGGTCCCTCGAGTTGAGATCATTTCACCCTCTTTCTGTACTAATGCTTCCTCTGAGAAGGTGTGAATGTTCTATAACCTAGATGTTCGGAGGTGCGTGCTCCAGCATATTGAGAGCATAAGTCAGTGGAAGAAATCTAAAGTGTTGTGTTTTGAGATTCTTATATGGGCTCCATTGCTTCTGAAAACTAGATTGCCAGATGGGTAAAGCAGGCCATTTAGCGAGCTCAGTACAGTTCTGGAAGACCAGTACCTCAACTAGGGCAGTGGCAACTTTTTGGCCTTGATGGAAGAAATTTGCAAAATGGCCACTTGTTCCACTACACATTTTTTTTTTTTTTTTTTTAAGACTTATTGGTCAGATGTGGCCAGTGTTTCTGACTTATCTAGTGGTAGAAAGGTTATTGAATCTGTTATCCCACCTTAAGGGTTTCCACATGTAATTGCGTGTGACCTCCCCATTAAGGTTTTAATCACTTTTCTATTATGTGATTATACAAGTGGAGCTGGAGCTACAGCATTTTCTCAATCCCGTAGTTCCACAAAAAGTAGACCCAGGAGCTGAAAGGCCAAAGGCCACGCTTGCATGGATCACTTCTTATCTGATGACAGGCAAAATGAATGGTCTTTTAAGGCCCGGGTAGCAATAGTTTTCTTTGTATACAGAATAACTAGCTGTAGTGTTATTAGATCCCTGCTTTATCTGATGAGAAGCTTTCAAGCTGCTGTGTAGAATAGGTGTTCTCTTTGTATACAGAATTCACAAGTTATAGTTTGATTATTTGAGTGAACATGTCACAGGATCCTCTTATGCAGGGCTCTGTGCTCTGGCTGTGTGTGTCTGTGTGCCTCTGTCTCTTGCTCCGTGATTTGTTTACATTACATTAGCTTCTTAGCAGATAAGGCTCCTGACAGTGCAGTCTATCAGGCTGTGTCTTGCTGTATTGAATCCACTGTTGTACTGTTTATTAGTTCACTTAAGTTTTGAGACGCTCCCTGGATTCCTCACTCCCCCTCCCCTCCCCTCTCTCCACTGCAGCTTCATGACTCAGTGTGATTTGTTGACATTCTGCCTGGGCTAAGCTGAAAGGTAAGAATCTTGTCAAATCCCCCTTAAGGTGTGTTCACATGGCTTAATTGCGGGGTGTACAGTATGCCCCGCATTTACGCAGGGCTTTCGAGAGCTCGTGCTGATTGGCGTGTACTCCCGAGTGGGGAGGGCTGGCAGCCTGCCGGCCCTGGACTGTCATTACTGACGGCGCGTAAGCGCCATGAATAAGTGACATGTCATTTATCTCCCTGAGCGTACAATACGATCTCTATGAGAACTGTGGACTACCGCAATGATTGGGGCGCATTTCGCTTGTACTAGAGCGCAGTACGCTCGCCATACGTGGCGAAATGTGTCCCAAAATAAGCCGTGTGAATTTACCCTTAGAATTTAGTATTTAAATGGTAATTACATTTACTGGTATTTTTGTTTCTCTGAATGTGAACAGCACCCCTTTAATCTCGCCCCATATTTTTTTCTTCTGGTGCATGTGGTATAAAAAATATGTATAAAACCAACTCGGGCTCCAAGTCTCAGTAACTTACTGAGACAGATGGGGCAGTGCTTCCTTTTACACCTTCCCTCGGTCCACCTCTCGCTCGGGTGCTGTCATGGTTTGCGGTAATAAAATTACCGGTAAGCGTGATTACTATTTTCCTGCATTGCAGACGGCCTATGTGTGTTGCTGATTAGTTACACTGATATTATGATGATAAACTGTTGGGGTATGTTCACACAGCGTATTTGCAGGGAGTTATTCGCTGCAATACACCCAAAGTACGGCCGGCAATCTGGGCAATTCATAGCTCTCATTGAGAACTAGGATTACCTGCTATTTTCCCCGGGAAGAAGGGACATGTACAACCCTAATGCTTTCTGTACTGTGGCTCCATATTATGGACATTGGAATGAGAAATTGCAGTCATACCCTGTTTCCCCGAAAATAAGACAGTGTCTTATATTAATTTTTGCTCCTAAAGACGAGCTAAGACTTCTTTTTAGGGGATGTTTTTTTTTTTTTTCTATGAACAATAATTCACTTTTATTGTTGAACAAAACATCAACATGTATTAATATACTGTAGTGATTTCATCACAAACACCAGCATAAGCAGCCAAACTCTGAATTACATAAAAAAAAGCACTACGTCTTATTTTTGGGGAAACAGGGTATATATCACAGAGCTCAGCTTCTCTCCTCTCTCATATAACCCTATATATCACAGAGCTCAGCTTCTCTCCTCTATCATATAACCCTATATATCGTAGAGCTCAGCTTTTCTCTTCTATCATATAACCCTATATATCACAGAGCTCAGCTTCTCTCCTCTCTCATATAACCCTATATATCGTAGAGCTCAGCTTTTCTCTTCTATCATATAACCCTATATATCAGAGCTTAGCTTCTCTCCCTCTATCATATAACCCTATATATCAGAGCTTAGCTTCTCTATCATATAACCCTATGTATCACAGAGCTCAGCTTCTCTCCCTCTATCATATAACCCTATATATCAGAGCTCAGCTTCTCGATCATATAACCCTATCTATCACAGAGCTCAGCTTCTCTATCATATAACCCTATGTATCACAGAGCTCAGCTTCTCTATCATATAACCCTATATATCACAGAGCTCAGCTTCTCTCCTCTCTCATATAACCCTATATATCACAGAGCTAGCTTTCTCTATCATTATAACCTCTAGCTATATATACACTAATACTCAGCTACTCTTCCTCTATCATATAACCCTATATATCACAGAGCTCAGCTTCTCTCCTCTATCATATAACCTATATATCACAGAGCTCAGCTCTCTCCCTCTCTATAACCTATATATCGCAGAGCTCAGCTTCTCTCCCTCTATCATATAACCCCATATGTCACAGAGCTCAGCTTCTCTGCTCTATCATATAACCCTATATAACACAGAGCTCGGCTTCTCTCCTCTATCATATCTTGCTCTCAGTGTAGAATATACCATGGCAAGTTCCCTTTAATAAAGAAAAGCCACCATATTTATATCCGTGTTTGCAGATCATCTCAATATCAACAAGAAGTTTTGCGCAAGCAAAGAGCGATAATGTCTCTCCTTTACTTTGTACAGAGTGCTACAGGTGCATGTTGTGTTTTATACGCTGCGGTACGATCCCTGCATGAGAAATCATTTTCTCAGAGAGGAGAATGGAGAAGCATTGACCTGCAGTCTGCGATTAGTCTGGGCCATTTCACTGAAATAAAGAGAATCTGTGAAATATCAGAAATACATTTCTACTGTTGGAAAACACATTCAATAAGTGGCAGCCAAGCTAACGAAGGGCTTTAAGATTCACAGCTCGCCGTGAAATTCATTCTCTTCTAATAGTTCGGGTGAATTCATTTAAGCAAAGAAATAAAAATCTTTATTTAAAGAGGAATCAGTGTAGAATAGTACAATATAGGGGATGGAATGGATGTGAAGCTTCAATCTACAGCATCCTCGCTATTTTGTCTGAATTATAAATCCAGGTGAAATCTTGACATTACATTTGGATAAAGAAAGAGAGAATAACCTGGAGAAATTGAAAATGTGATCTTTTCACTGCGCTCCCTGAATGTAATTGAGGAGCCGCGTATTAACATTTAAATCAGAAATGGAACTCCATTCATTATACGGCTCGCTTTTCATCTGCTCATTCTAAAACGAAATGGAGCATTGTAGGTGAGGGTCTGCTCTCCATAGAGGTCAATGATGTCCTATATGTAAGCATGTCCTGCCCGAGGGCTGGTTAACAATCATTGCCTTGAAGAGATGGCACCTGACCTAATTTGGACACGTAGCTGACTTTTTCCATTGTGGATCTGCATGAGAATATGCAGCAATTCTATTGAATACGTCTGAATATGGCCAGAGATCATAGGCGTCATATACACCAAAATGTTGCATCTGGCCATAGGGCTTTCAGGGGACTTTTTGACTATATTAGAACACACAATTGGGCATATTTATTCATATGGGTATACCACCAAGTGTCATGGCAGTATGTGTCAAACAAATGCTGGATCCTTCAAGTGTAGAACCACATTGCGTCTTAAAGGGGTTGTCTCACTACATCGATTCATCCTACCTCAGTCCTGTTTTCTCGGTCCTGTTTGATTATAGCACAGCTTCCGTTTGTGAGATGCACCATTCAGATAAATAGCTGCAGATATGCAGGTATAAAATCTAAGACCCCCTATCCAGCTGTCATGGAATTTACTCTCTATGCCAGGCATCCTCAAACTGCGGCCCTTCAGCTGTTGGGAAACTACAACTCCCATCATGCATTTGTATAATCTATACGTGGAAGTTGGGAGTTGTTTTGAAAAGTTGAGGCCGCAGTTTGAGGATGGTGCCTTTATGACTCTGATTTTGAGAGTTCTTTCCTTTATTCCTCTGCTTTAAGGGGTTGTTCCCCAAAGGATTGCTTTTTATGTTAAAGATCTTGCAAAACAAGTCCTTGCAATGTGTGTCCATTTACTGTGTTTACCTAATCCTGTTTACCCCCTCTTGTATGGGCTGCATTAGCTCCTCAGGTCGCTATAGCTACAGACCTGTTCAATCTCTCCTGATAGGCGACCAGCACTGGTCGCTATAGCTACAGACCTGTTCAATCTCTCCCGATAGGCGGCCAGCATCGGTTGCAAATAGCAAACAGACCTGGCTTCTATGCAGCCTGTAGAAGCCAGTAAACAGACCCCCGAATTCAAAATGAAACCAAGAAACCAGGACTGAGGTAAGATGAATCAATGTAGTGAGACAACCTCTTTAAGTAGATAATTGGATGGATTTTTTTTAAAGAAGCATACTCTTCCAGAGGCCTAATAACATGGAATAGGGATTCTGACACCACCACTGTGGCCGGTGTATAACTGTCGTCAGCATGGGTTGAGAAGAAAACAGTGATGCATCATGGTAAATATAGATCAGATGGGGACCACCAGAAATTTGGTGGTAGAACACCCTTCACTTGCTTTTCTGGGCTTAACAAAGAAAAAAAAAAAGTTTTTTTTTTTTTTTTAATATATATTTCAACTATAACTGTGCACACAGGCACTGATATGTGGATCCATTCAATTCACATTTCATGTCAAGACAAAGCTTGTTGATTTATGTGTTGTGTGTGATTTTCCCATGTTACATTAAGAATGTGGTAAGTTAGCATGCCAGATGTTCATGGGAAAACATTTTTTTAAAACCTATTTTGGGTACAGAAAAAGTAAGGTATTGTACCATTGTTGTACGGTTTGGTTCTACCCCTAGATATCCTACTTCAATGAAGTGTCCTCATTCATGGACTGGCCCATAGGGGAGCAGGGAAACCCTCTGGTGGGGTCCTGGGCACAATGGGCCCCTATTAATTTCAGGCCTTGGACTGCTTTTCAAGGAGTGAAGTAGAGAAAGAAAGGTAGAAAGCAAAAGTTATGTGCAGTATGTACAGAAGAGAATGGACTCCAGTGGTGGCTACAAGAATCAACCCCTTTGGGGGGGCCCCGGATCCCAGTCCCACATGAAAAATTGGTGGGCAATATGTCTTTTTATAAAAAAATTTTTAAAGGGGTTTTGCATAAAGTGATTTCCTCACCTAAAGGCTGAAACCCCCCTCTTGGCTTGAAAAGGGGGGCATTTTGTTTCTGTTTTTTTAAAAAAAAGTACCTCCTCTGTGATGTATGCACCACCTCCCATGACACCCCCCGGGGCTGTATTCAGCTTGTAGTTGAGCAAACATTTTTGGGCTAAACCACGGGAGATAACTGTATGTGCAAACTATATGGGGTTTGTTTTTTCCCCTTATCTGTCAGGAGTAAAGATAAGTCTGGAGGGGAGCCTCACTGACTAAGACAGGGTGGGGAGGGAGGAGGGCTGAGCAGGGGGCGTCTGCATGTTTACTCAAAAATTCATTACAACACGGGTTCTTATACGCAAACAGGCTTTTGACAAGAAACAAAGTAGTAAACTGCTTTTTTTTTTTCCCCCCCCCTTCAAAGTCCTCCTGTGTCCTGCCCTCAGTAAATTGCAAACAATGCAAGTGCGGAGGATTGCCAGTCAGTCCCGATCGTAGCTAAAGTAAACATCAGGAAATAAGGGCATTTAAATGAGGCTGCAGCTCTTAGAGGCTTCACTTTTTTTAAAATCACACAAAATTTAAAAAAGGATTAAATACCATTTGGAGGATCCCAGTCAACTTTACTTTGGTGAAAAAAACCCCTTTAATTTCATACTAAAACATTTGCATTTGTAGATCCCATCCTGGTCATGGATGGCGACTGGAGCAATCCTATTTAGGTTGGATCACTCAGGCAGTGTTGGCAATTTTTGGTTCAGTTTTTCTGGCAGTTTAGCAAGCCAAAGCCAAGAATGGGTTTAAGAGAAAAGGGGAAAAACGAAAAGAAGGTTTAAAGGGTTTTTTGCTGAAAAAAAAATGTTTTATTTTAAAGGGACATTGAACAGTAAGGGTACGTCCACACGACATATGTAAAATGCTGGTCGGACTTATTTTTAAAAATTGGCCCGGAAATTTTTTCCTTTCTCAAAAAATTTTCGGGGATGGTTCTGGCCCCTGGTTTGTGGGTTCACCCGTTCCCCATAAACCCTTGAATTTGAAAACCTTCCACCCGAAAAAAAAAGGGGCCAAAAAGGGTTGGGCTTTCTCCAAGTTTTAGGGAAAGTCGGTGGCTGCAAAGGTTTTTAAAAAAAAAATCCAATCCGGTGGGTTTTGAATGGATTTTTAGCCAAAGTCTTTGGGATTGGTTCCCCCGTCCCGGGTTTTTTTATCCCATCGGGCAAAACCATTTCCGTGTGGAAGGACCTTAAAAAAAGTCCCTTTAATTAAAATTTGCTGTCCCAAAAATTTAGGATTGGGAACTTGCTCGGTGCGGGGGAAATGTAAATTGAACCTCAGGAAGCAGGAAAATGTAATGGTTTCCCTTTTAAAGGGGAAAGTGTCATCAAAAAATTTTTATTGTCAAAATACATTTTTTTGTTAAACATTTTTTAAAATTTTTTGGGTTTTTTTTACTTAATTTTTCCCTATCACTTTCATATTTTTTAATAAATTAAATCCTGCCCGTTTTCACTTTGGCCCCTAAGCCTAATAATTGTTGACACGTTCTGTAAAGAACGATTTCCCGTTGTCTGCTCATTTTCAGCACATAGGGGGTCAAACTAAAAGGAGACCGTTGTCATAGATAACACAGGATCCACCAAAAAAATAGGAGATGTCAGGGTTCCCCCTTTCGCCTCCCTGCCATGTTTTCCAGGTCACAGAACATGATAAAAAATCTCCTATAGAAGTCAATGGACTGAGTCAGTCTTAAGTCTCCAAATTTCAAAAGTATTTAAAATCATTTCTGATGCTGTTAAGCGTGCAAAAAAGGGCCTAGTGGCCAAAGTGAAAAACTGAGGACTTAATTTATTAAAAAAATATTGAAAAGTGATATAAAAAATTTTTAAAAACAAAAAAAAATTCCAAAAAAAAAAGTGTTTAACATAAAAATGGGACTAAAACAAGCTCATTTTTTGATGAACATTCCTTTAAATTAAAAGAATTCAAGCCTGCATAGTTGTTTTTGAATTGATACCAAGAATAAATTAGAAAGAAATTGGAAGTATTAAAGGGGTGTTCTGGGAGTTAAGAATGCTCTTTCATTTGTCGGAGCATGATAACAAATAGAAAATAAGAATCATATTCCCCTCCTGAACGCTCCTGCCGCCCCCTTCATCTCGGTGCAGGCAATCACGTGCAGGAGGTGACTGAGTCTTATCTTCTATTTTTTTTATCATGTCCCAATGGACAAACAAGCTGTAGCTCCTGGAACAGCCCTTCAAGCAAGGTCTTTTATTCCTATTAGGCCCACGTTTTGCATGGTTTAAAAAAGCTGCAAAAAACTGCATTTAGAGTCATAGGGGATTTTTAAAAAAATCTATAATTTTTAATTCCGTGGGTCAGTGAAGATGTTGTTCCTAAAAATGAGGTACGGGATGGGGAAATGTTTTAGTCGAAGCTCTTGAGGAAATCCTTATTGATCTTCAAAAACTGTTGCAATCCCAAAAAGGAGATTTGCGAACAAGAAAAACCCGAGTTGTCTGGGGGAAGCCTGTCACTTTCTGATACATTTGGGATGACCAAAATAGTCCTTTATTTTGGGTGCTCTCTCACCAGGTGACTTCTGTACGGACTGGGTCTTCTGATTTACATGAAAACTGTGATTGTGACACCATTATTTATTCGGCACTATTCCGGCCCGGCTCACATCTTTGTTGGAGGTTACATTTTGAGCTTTTATTGCAGAGTTAGTAAAAAAAAATGAAGTCCAACATAAAGCGCAATTTTTTCCTGTTCAAATGACAGACATCATAATGGAAGCCCGATGACCCCATTGTAGTCTGAGTTCTGTCGGTATTCCTCATGTAACTGATCCAGCGCCACCGTTATTTTTGGTTATCTGTTAATATAAAGGAATAGAAAATAGCAGTACAGGTGTTGACCTAGGCTAACAATCTGGGGCAGGTTCATCAAACCTTAAAGAGGTTTTATCACAAAGTGAGTTCCTTACCTGTTATCTGCTCAGGAGAGAATATAAACAAAGTATGCTGAGTCATGAGGCTGCAGGGGTGAGAGGGAGGAGGGTGAGCAGAGAGCGAGGAAGCAGGGATAGTCTCTAAAGTTTACTCAAATAATAACATTACAACCAGTGGATTATCTATACAGCAGATACTGCACTTTCTCCCCAGCCCCTTGCAAGCTCCTTCATGTTCCCTGTCATCACATAAGAAGTGCAAACACGCAAGCAAGGCCAGGACAGCTCCTGGCCGTGTCCTGGTCGTGTCTAATGTAAACTGTCAGGAATCTAAGGGGGACTGAGCAATGCTGTAGCTCTCACAGGCTTCACTTTTTGTAATCACATATATTTAGAAAAGTGATTAAATACCCATTTTGGAGGATCCCACGTCAACATTACATTGTGGCAAAACCCCTTTAACAGCAAGACTAGCATTATATGGATGCAACACATTTATCACAATGGTTTATTTGATTTAGACTTATGTGTGGTTTACTTTGTATCAAAATTTCACTTCAGAATTTTGGTACAATTTTGTAGAATGTTGCTGTATTTAAGCCGAGGCTTCTGTTTTATGAATCTATTTTTGAAGTACACAATCACACACTTCCCTGGTTCCCAGTTTTTTCCTAATTTTTTGTTGGTTGTACACCTTTATGGTTTTCTATACTATTAACTTCTTCCGATCAGGAGGGTTCCAGCCATCCTAATCCCAGTACCCAGAACCTGGACTACCGCGTCGTAGGGGTATTTTCACCCCATTGATTTAGCTTTTAATATGTAGGCAAATAAAAACCATTACCAAATACATTGGTGTTTTGATCTTATTTCCTGCTTGTCTACACATGTTTCCTTAGGTCACTGACCACCTCTATCTGCTCTAGCAGTGGCAGGGATAATAAGATCACTCCCTGCTGTGTCTTATCAGCAGCACAGGAGCTTTTCTTTCTTTCTTGTTGACTATCTTTAACCCTTTAGAGCTGTGTATCCTTCTGCCCTGCTTTTAAAACCTCTCCATTACCAATGTTCCTCTAACATTCTCAGCTAAGAATGAGAGAGCTGAAATGTTAGTCACTGCTGTAGAACCACCCACAGCCTCAAAAGAAAGTGGGAGGCTACAGTTGGCTGTGAAGAGAGGGCTCTGTGAAACAGCATGGTGAGAGCACCTCTTTAAGTCCCTGGCACAAGGAGTGGAGTGTGGACCTGTGTCTCACACTCAGGAACCAGCCAGATACAGATCCCTCTACCCTCCCTCCCCACCAACTTGTGCTGGGAACATCCATCTTTAGGCTTTCCCTCACACTGCTTTGGTCTTGTGCTGTTGGTCCTTGTTTTGCTGCTCTTGATCCACCCACCCCCTCCCAGTGCCTCGATACCAAAATACGTACTTTGCCCCCCCTACAATAAGTATATGTGGGGTATGTGGATTTGAGTTTGGAACTAAAAGTGCCGATGCCACCCCAAATTTATACTAATCAGCCCCAAAAATTAGTACACATGTTTAAACTGTCCCTTTTTGTGGATTGGCACTTCTACTTTCATGTTCCACAACAGTTAACAGCTGTGGAACTACAAGTGCCAGCATGCCAAAGCAACACATGAGACAAAGTGGGGTTTTAAATATCTTGAGGGGCCCGCAGTAAAAACAGATGTGAAAGGTTTTTTTTTTTACTCATTCCCTGCACTATCCAAAATGAAAAAAATATATTAACTATACTTATATTTAATAAATGAATGTCTGACTTGCTAAAAATTCAATTAAAAAAAAAATTTTACAGACCCTTCCCCAAAGGGTGTCAAAATGCGGCCCTCCAGGTGGGAAACTACAAACCCCATCTTGCTTTGATAATTTTAACGGGGGGAGGGGAGTTGTTTTTTCCCAACAGCGGAGGGGCCGCAGTTTGCCCCCCCCCCTCCCCCTATCCCGTTGTAACTGGGGGAGGGGGGCCTGTGTACACTTGGTCATGTGTCATTGAATCCCATTCTTTTACATAAGGGAATTACATGCCCAGGTAATATTTTAAGTAATATATAGTTATCTGCAGAATTTGTAGGTTATTTTATGGAACCTATCCTTTTACATAAATGCAGCTTGTACAGCAATTCCTAAAGGCATATTTGTCACCTAGTAAACTGGTGCCCTATTTTCACTTAATGTGGCTGCACCCGGCTTCGATGCTCCATGTTCAGTCACGTGGTCCCGGGAGAAGGAGTCAGTCTATTCCTCATGGACTTCCTCCTTTAGCTATGATGGCAGTTTTCTCGCTGTAGTCAATCGTAGCTGGGTGGAAGGACAAGGAAGCCTGCATCAAATCTTGTAGAAGAAACAAAAGCAGAGAAATTGAGGTTAAAATTGAGAATCAGCCATTCGCTTGCCTTATCGCTCAACCCTATAGTGACTATAGAAATGGTTATAAGAAGCTACCCTGATTCCCCGAAAATAAGACACCCCCGAAAATAAGACAGTGCTTTTTTTTTTTAGAATTCGAGTTTGGTGTTTGCTGTGTTTGTGTGAATACTAAATTTTAATTAATACAATTAAAAATTAATGTAATTTAATTAAAATATACAATATAATTAATGAAATTTTAATATACTTTTTTTAAATTTACAATTTATTAATGTTATAAATAAATATATTAATACAATATAATTAATGAAAATGTAATAATAAAAAATATATTATACAATAAAATTTAAATTAATGTAATTTAAATAACAATATATTAATAAGTTGATGTTTTGTTCAAAAAATTAAATTTGTGAATTTTGTTCTTAAAAAAAAAAGAACCCCCTAAAAAAAAGTCTTAGGAGCAAAAAATTAATTGACACGGTCTTATTTCGGGGAAAGGGGGTTATAGATTTGGGGTTTGTGAATTTTTTGCGTTGACCCGGGACCTTCTCAGCTAAAGGGGGAAAGTCATTTTCCGTTTTTTTAGGCCTTTGTCTCAAAAGCAGAGGTTTCCTGTCGGATTTTCAGCAGTTTTAATATTTTGAAACCGCTGAAAATCCAACGGAAAACGTCCACCTAGACTTTAATACATAAACGACAGGTCTTTTTTTTTCTGTTCGTTTTTGGCTGGCGACGGTTTTGGAAAATTGTTTTAAAAATTCCCAAAGGTTTCGAGGGGGAAAATTTCTATTGAAGTCTATTTAAAATGCCGGAGTTTTTTGGATTTTTTTTGGGAAATTTTTTTTGGCGGGTTTTTGGATGTTTTGTGAAAAAAAATGCCCAAAATTTTAAAACAAAGGGTTTGTGAATTTTGCATCTTAAAAACTGCTCAAATCCATCCAAAAAAAACCCAAACCAAAAAACTAAAAAAAACCCCCCCAAAAATTTTAATCTGAAACCCAGTGTATGGACAAAAAAATGACAAAAAACTCAGGTTCAAAAACGGTTTTTTTAATTTGGTTTTTGGCGGTTTTTTTTTTTTCCCGTGCTGTGTAGGCCAGCGTTAATGGGTCCTCTCATGTCTGTATTGGTGGGGTTGCGTTCCCTTTCAAAGCTTTTTTTCCCGGCTGGGGGGGTGAACTTCCTTTTCCTGAGGGTCCATCTTCATTTTTGGGTTTTTGGGCAAAGAGCCATGGGAAGGCTTTGGAGGGTGGTTCTGGTGCCTGAGTAGGGTTGTCAGAGCTGTGCCTCTGAGTTGTGCAGGTATCCACTGGAGCTCAGAATCCAGTGGTGCCCCCCTCCTGTTCCGGGGTGTCTCTGTGCGTGGCAGCATCCTTAGGAAAGGGAGAGCGGTCCCTTTTCCATCCAGGGGCCCTTTTCCTTGTTGGGGAAAAGCTCTCAGGCCACGTAACATGATGGGACTGATTCAGCCTGGGGGCGTTGCGTTTGACAAGTGTCCTGGAGGGTAGAGCACAGGCATTGCTTTTTTCACGCACCTGTTTTGCTTGTAAATGGCGAGTCCGATAAATCCGCTCTAGGAATTTTGCTGTGGGAAAAAACCCCACCATTGAAAATCCCCCCGTGCTAACCACCCCCTTTACCCTCATCTAAAAGTTGTGAATGATGAGATGGTTGGATAGTTTTTTCCTAAAAAATTCATGTGATCTTCAGGATCATTTTCTAATTACTTTTTCTTCCCAATAACTTCAATCTATGGAATAACAGAGGGGCCACTTTTCTCCTGCAGATTAAAGGGGTTTTGCCACGCTGGACAGTAATGTTGACGTGGGAGCCTCCAAAATGGGTATTTAATCACTTTTCTAAATATATGTGATTACAAAAATTGCAGCCTGAGAGAGCTACAGGCTGCCTTACCTGCCCTTAGTTACTTAAAGGGTTTTTGCCAGGACGTGCCTTATCTGCTAAGGCCATGTTCACACGGCTTATTTCGCCGCGGATTGGAGCCGTACTGCGCACTGTATTTGCTCTGCAATACGGCTCCAATCCGTCCCAGTCATTACGGTAATCCACAGTTCTCATAGAGAACAGTGGATTTCCGTCGCTCCTCCCCGCTCGGCGAATCCGCCGCGGGGGAGGAAAGTGCATGACATTATTTACGGCGCGTACGCTTCAAGCCCGCCCTTATAAGCGTATTGCCGGCGGGATCGCCCCGCAATTACGGCTTGAATAGCCGTGGAACCAGGCTAAAAGAAAATGTAACAAGCCACGGCTGAGGAAGAGACACGCAGAGCAAGAGCCGTGATAAGGATCGTGTGAATGTCACTCAAATAATCAAAACAACTAGTGGATTCTGTTTCAAAAACCAACACCTTTCCCCAAGCGCTTAAAGCTTCTTCATGTTCTCGTCTTTCATAAGGCGGGGGATCTACTGGAATCACACTACAACTATGGATTCGGTATACAAAGAAAACATATTTACCCGGTCTTGGGAAAACTTCGCAGTCCGTCTCATCAGATGAAGTGTTCTTGCCAGCTTTGTCAGGTCGTATCAGTAGAAGCTTTGAAGTAACTAAGGGCAGGGTAAGGCACCTGAGCTCTCTAGGGCTGCACTTTTTGTAATCACATATATTTAGAAAAGTGATTAAAAACCCATTTTGTAGGATCCCACATCAACATTACCTCTTGGCAAAACCACTTTAAAATTTTCTATTTGTTACGACCTGACAAGCTGCTGTCCGAGGTTGCGCTGAGAACACTTCTTATCTGATGAGAGGGAGCTGAAGAAGCTTTCAAGGCACCGGGTAGAAATATGTTGTGTTTTTATATATAGAAACCACTAGTTGTAGTGTGATTATTGAGTAGATCCCTGCTTTATCTGATGATAGGGAACATGAAGAAGCTTTCAAGGGGTGTGGAGAAAGTGTTGTCTTTGTATCAGAATCCACTTGTTGTAGTTTGATTATTTGAGTGAACATTTCACACAATCCCTTATGCATGGCTTTGTGTCTCTCTCTTTCTCTCTCTTTTTCTCTCTTTCTCTCTCTTTCTCTCTCTTTCTCTTCTTTCTTCTCTTTCTCTCTCTGTCTCTCTCTTTCTCTCTCTTTCTCCTCTCTCTCTCTCTTTCTTCTCTTTCTCTCTCTTTCTCTCTCTTTCTCTCTCTTTCTTTTTCTCTTTCTCTCTCTTTTCTCTCTCTTTCTCTCTCTTTCTCTCTCTTTCTCTCTCTTTCTCTCTCTTTCTCTCGCTTTCTCTCGCTTTCTCTCGCTTTCTCTCGCTTTCTCTCGCTTTCTCTCGCTTTCTCTCGCTTTCTCTCGCTTTCTCTCGCTTTCTCTCGCTTTCTCTCGCTTTCTCTCTCTTTCTCTCGCTTTCTCTCTCTTTCTCTCGCTTTCTCTCTCTTTCTCTCTCTTTCTCTCTTTCTCTTTCTCTCTCTTTCTCTCTCTCTCTCTTTCTTTCTCATCATGGCTTGTTTACATTTGCTTCTTAGCAGATAAGGCACGTCCTGGCAAAACCCCTTTAAAGGAGATTGGGATGATTTAGTTTAGTCCTGCAGCTCTCTGTTGGGCATGCTATTGATAGAACTGCATGCTGGGACTGGATTTCCAAGAGAGCATGCCTTTTTGTTGCTTTACTGATTTTCCTTTGTTTAGGAGATAGAAGGTATCTTATCTGCTGCTTGTGTACAAAAGCTTCCCTAAGTTACAGACCATCTTTATCTGCTCTCATTGCTCCAGGTGCCCTGTCCACCTATGGGTGTTGTCTCCAGATCAGGAGCTTGTTTATCTATGTTACTGAAAAACTTTAACACTCCAGAGGTCTGTAGCCTTGTGCACTATGGTTTACAAACCTCTTGCATGTCGCTGTATAACAGTCTCAGCTTACTGCTGTAGACCCACCCACAGCCTGAGCAGAAAGAGTTTGAAGCTGGTAGTGGCTCTGTAATACAGCATGGTGAGACAACCCTTTAAATGAGTTGTCTGTTTCTTAAACTAATAGCCAGTTCTTGGGACACCATTAAAAAAAAAACCACTTAGGCCACGTTTACACAGCGCAGACCAAATACCGGTCGGGAAATTTAGTACTGGTATTTGGTCTGTTTTTGGCACGCAGGGGGACGGCTTTTGTCCGCGGTTTGCGGTTTCTAGCCCCCCACACTTTGCACTCACATGTTTATGTTCCGCCTGAAAACCGGGTGGAAGAATGAACATGTTCTATGTTTTTCATACCACTGGTGGTCTAAAAAAACGTCCGGCGGAAAACCCATGTAGTGGAGACTGCTGCACGGATTTTCCATTAAGGTCCATGTAAAAGGTTGACAGCCGGTCCCTCTGGTCCTTCATTCTTGTACTCCTGAACAGGGACTCAGCACTGCAGCTGCCAATTGACTGCATTGGTCACATGTCTCAACTTGCATCACTATTTGGAGCGGTTCATGTCCAAACGGTGATGTAAAGGAGTGTCACATTCTGAACTACATGGTGCTCTATATGGTACTATAGTGTAATTCAGATTGCACAACCAGTTAAAGGGGTTGTCTCCTCTCAAAGTTTCATAGGATGCATGAATGAAATAATTCTGCTTTGCTCTGTCACTTCCTGGTCAAGCTGTCTGTAATTAGCATATGAGCTCTGTGTATTCAGACTTCTTCTCTGTTTATCAGTCTAGATTAGCTAAATTACCTTCTCTGAGGTCTGAAGAAGCTTCTCAGCTTATTTAAACAGTAGTGTAATTAGTCTTTTGTCTGAAAGATCAGCTAACACACAAGCTCTCACACTGCTGGGCCATGACCTGCTATCACATAGAAAAAACATCAGGGGAGAAGTACACAGGTCGGTCACTTGGGGAACCAGAGAGAGCACAGGAGGTGATAAAATCATTTGTAGATCCTTGACAAAAAAAGATGAACGCAATATATTTGGAAAACGTCTTCATTTAGTGTCCCCAACATTTTGAAAGCTATTCTTCGTAGTGAAACAACCCCTTTAAATGACTCTTCCATGCATTTGTAGAGTGTCAGTATGCTTCACTGTAGACGTACTAGTCCCTTAGATAGAATGTGGGCCTTGTACTGGCAGAACCAGCTGAAAGTTCTGGAGCGCGTTGCACTTATTGTTCTTTCTATACGTTCTTCGCTGTTGCTTGTTCACACACTTTGCATTTGGACTGAACTTTTTTTTTTATTTCGTTGTTGCATTTTTGCACAGATAATTACAGTGCGTTATATTCAATCTCGCTAATGCATTAATGTCCCGCTGAGCCATCTGGTGGCTGTATAAATAAGGGTTGAGCTGCCCCCTGTGGGGAGCATAGATCATCAAATTGTTTGCTTTGCAGAGAAATAAGAAAGTGGCGGTGATGGGAGATTCAGTCTGAAGGGTTTTCCTATTTTTGTATTTTGTGTAAAAACCTGAATAGTAAAAAACTTTGTGATCAATGCTAGACGGCCAATGACCAAATACAAGGATTCCGCAAGAACTTAAAGGGGTTGTCTCGCTACACAGAATAGCTTTCAAAGTGTAGGGAACATAAAATAAAGACATATTTCCAAATTTTTTTGCTTTGTTCCTTTTTTTCCTAAGGAGATGCAAAATGAATTTTTGACCTCCCTGGTTTTTTCAGTTCCCCCCGTAATGACCTGTAAAAAATTCTTCCCTGCTGTTTGTTTTAAAGAGGGTAACAGTGGTGACATCACACACAGGTCCAGCAGTGTCATGCTGCTGGCGTGAAAAAACTTTATTTATGTAAAATAAACAGACTGTAATTAGGGCTTTTTTTTGGGGATCGATAAAGCCTTTGGAGAGCAGTTTGAAAAGTTCTTGTAATTGATCTAATTAGCAAATGAAGCAGGGGCTGTATGAAAATAGTCGTCTAAACCCCGGGAAAGTGACGGTATTTCTTTCAGCATTCTGTGAAACTCTGTAGGGAGACAATCCTTTAAGGGGACATGTATGTAACTGTTGGGTGTAAGGGTATGTTCACAGGAAAAGCGGGGCGTAAGTACGGCCCGCAATTCCCCGGGACTTTGGGGTCGCCGGTGTCGGGTGTACTCCCGTGGGGGGGGGGGCACTATAGACTGCATTTCGCGCGGAAGGCCCGGAATAAATGCGTGTAAATGAACCCCCGTGCGTAAAATACGATGTATTGTCCCTGGGGGAGGAGGCGAAATCCATAGTTCTCTTGGAGCTCGGTTACCGTAATGTTGGGGGCGTACCTCGAAATTTACGTGAAAAAATGCGTCCAAAAATAAGCCCTTGAATTTTCCCTAGGATTTCTTTGTTGCCCATAGAAACCCAAATCGCGCCCCTTTCACTACATTAGTGTCTAAAAAAAATTTAAAACGGGAGTTGGCTGCTATGGGCGTTTTTATCATGGGCCCCTCGTTTTGATGGTATGTTCAGAAATGAGTACTGTGTAAAAGAACCGTGAACAACCTATTCCTTAGATGGTGGAGGTGCAAATTTTTTCCCGGATTTATTGCAGAGTAAAATTTGCAGTAAATTCTGGATAAAATTGCACTAACTAGAGCACATTTTTCTGTGTGAATTTTATTCTGCCTCTCGACTGCAAAAAAACAAAAGCAAAGCGGACCTGATCCGCCTGCAATGTATTCTAATAGAGGAAATCCATTGCTTGTTCTCAAAGGGAGCAGGAGCAACTTCTACAGGATACTGATACCAGTCCCAGCTGTCAGGCCTTCACTGATGTGACCTCATTAGTGGCATCACATTTTTATTTTGACATCGGTATCTTTATTTGGATAAGATTTTAAAAAGTTTAGAAAATATTTTTTCAGCTATATAATGTCATATGAAAACATTGCAATGACCTGGAGTGATCATGGTCTAGAAAAGTTATCTTATGAATGCGTGACGTAGATCACTTTTGGTGTCTTTTGGTCAGGTGCTTTATGCTGCCCTATCTTCAAGTAAGATGTGATAAAGGGAGAGAAGCTGAGCTGTGTGATATATTGGGTTATATGATAGAGGGAAGAAGTGAGCTCGTGATTATAGGGTTATTGATAGAGGGGAGAAAACTGAGTTGTGATATATAGGGTTTATGTAGAGGAGAAAAGTGAGCTCTGTGATATTGGGGGTTTATAAAAAGAGGGAGAAAACTGGCTTGATATATAGGGTAATTTTATAGGGGGGGTGAACTCTGGTTTTATAGGGTTATATGATAGAGGGAGAGAAACTGACTTGTATTAGGGTAATATAATAGAGGAGAGAAATGAGCTTGTGAATTATTGGGAAATAAAAAGGGGGAGGAGTGCTTGTGATATATAGGGTTATATGATAAACGAGAGGAGCTGAGCTCTGTGATCTATAGGGTTGTATGATTGATATATTGGGTTTTACCTTCCTCATTGTAAATAAGATGCATCCTTACACACTTTGATACTGTCAAAACTAATTCGATAGTATGAGAATGTGTAGGGACCTACTCAGCTGAAATAAAGAATGGTGGCGCCCAGTTGTCCATTTAGTTATATCCAGGAAAAGTAGCAGAGGAACAACACAATGCAAATACATGTATTGTTTTGTTTTTTTTCCTTGTAAAAAAAAAAGATGCTTCAAAATACAAGTATGTACTAAAACAGACATAACAGGAGGAGCTGATGGCTCAGAAGTCACACGAGAATTATTTACGTAAACTCAAGGAACATAAGCTGGGACCGTGCGTCACCTTTTGGATTTTGGAATGTGATAAGGAGTCAAGAGAAGCTAGATATCCCTCTATATCAGTGTTTGCCCCTCCTGAGTGCAGAGCAGACTGGCTGGGTGAGCGAGAGGTGGCTTACAGGCCTCGTTCTTTCCCGTGACATTATTTGAATGGATTTACATTTTACTGGAGCAGTGAAATGAGCTAGGCCTTTTGCCTCCTATCGGTGGCCTCCCACTTGACCAGCCAGTACTCTTTTTCAGCAGTAATGAGGGGCAAACAACCCAAAACCGCTGTCTATAGATGAGTATCTGGTTTGTTAATATTCCTGCTCACATTGCAAGGCTCAGTGAGTAGGGTGTGATTTGAAGAACACTTGCTGATTTTCTCTGGAGCTTATTTGAATATATTCAAATTTTTAGCTAAGTGACCGTGACCTCAAAGTCTTCACACACCTTCATGTTGCCACTTCCTAATAAATAACACTACCTCTTGTGAGATGAGCAATAGAAGTAACCCATAATGTCCGACTCCAGTCGGGGTATGTTCAGTGGTCTATATTTTCATAGCATGGATCTGAGCCTTGCTACCATGGGTGTGCTCTGGATGTCCTGTGGGTGTGCACCAGATTTGCATGAGAATTCGGTTTGCTGTCATAAATCCTCTGCGTTTCCATCAGATATGAGAGACGCCACTGCTGGAGATGTGTTGCCAACAGCAGAAATCCACACGGAAGCTCCCTGTTGCATTGAAGGGGAAGCACCGCTCACTGATGTAGGTTTCGGATTGTCATCAAATTTCACAAAATCCGCGTCGTTTCACGCCCCATAGTAGAGCTGTGCTCTTGTGCCTCACTTTTAGGATTCCATTCTAAACATAGTGAACATTCCAGTTGGGCCGGCACATATCGATCTTTATCTTGACTGATCTGAGATTATTATATGTTATGGATGAATTTCAGGACGGACTTGTTCAGGTGGTTTCTGGCCTCAGGTTAAAGTGTCAGCCTGTGAACGGTGATTGTTACATTGAACATAATTATGCCTTTTACTTGAATCTTTAGGCCATGTTCACACAGCGTCTTGCCTCCGTATGAACATCCGCTTTTCTGATGCGTCTCTGGGTCCATCAGAACGGAGCCAGAGACGCATCTAACAATTAGCAGTGACTTGATCACTGCCAGCAATGACAGACACGCAGCGGCGTTCACATGAGAGATCTCCGCTGCGTGTTTGCTTCGCGTCTGTCGGGTCCGTCTTTCAAAGAATTGCATGTCATTTCTTTGATTGCATCCGCAAGACGGACCCGACAGCGGCGATCTCTCATGTGAACGCCGCTGCGTGTCTGTCATTGCCGGACAGTGATAAAGTCACTGCTAATTGTTAGATGCGTCTCTGGCTCCGTTCTGATGGACCCAGAGACGCATCAGAAAAGCGATTGTTCATACGGAGGCAAGACGCCGGGTGAACATACCCTTAGTGCACAGGTGTCAAACTCTAGGTCCGCAGTCTGAATCCACCACCCTCCACACCCCATCGAGAGCATAGACACAGTAAACAGCTCTGGACAAGGTGTGGACCCAGACGGACCTGCTCTCCACTTTTTCTGTAGAACGCAGCCAGCAGTTTGTAGATGTCACCATGAATGCTGGAGCTAGTCCAGCACCAAATAAGTAAGAAAAGAAGAATTGTATTAAATATCCATTAAAAGCAGCATATACAGCAATGAAAACCCCACGTGTTTCGGGTATGTGTGCTCACTCGCTCACTCAGCTTCTCTGATTTATAACCCAATATATCACAGAGCTCAGCTTCTCTCTCTATCATATAACCCTATATATCACAGAGCTCAGCTTCTCTCCTGTATCATATCGCCCTATATATCACAGAGCTCACCTTCTCTCTCTATCATATAACCCTATATATCACAGAGCTCAGCTTCTCTCCTCTATCATATAACCCTATATATCACAGAGCTCGGCTTCTCTCCTGTATTAAATAACCCTATATATCACAGAGCTTGGCTTCTCTCCTCCATCATATAACCCTATATATCACAGATCATGGCCTCTCTCCTATAGCCCTATATATCACAGAGCTCAGCTTCTCTCCCTCTGCCATATAACCCTATATATTACAGAGCTCAGCTTCTCTCCTCTATCATATAGCCCTATATATCACAGAGCTCAGCTTCTCTCCCTCTATAATATAACCCTATATATCACAGAGCTCAGCTTCTCTCCTGTTTAAATAACCCTATATATCATAACTAGCTTTTCTCCTTTTCCCTTTATCATAAATAACCCCCCCATTTAAATATTATCAGACTTTGGGTTCTTCCCATACCCCAATATCACAGAGCTCAGCTTTCTCCCCTGCCATATAACCCTATATATCACGAGTCAGCTTCCATCAATTTTAACCCTATTTACAGAGCTAGTTCTCTCCCCTATCAATAACCCCCATATACCCCCGAGCTCAGCTCCTTTTCTCTATCACTCCCGTTTTCAGAAAAGGGGGGCAAAACCCCGGACAGGTTCCCCTTTTTTATTCACCACTAGGTTGGTGTATGAGGGTTTTTATGGATGTACATTAAAAAAATAAAAAAATTTTGTTTTGCTCTTTTTTTTATTGTCTTGAAAAGTCCCCGATTTCAATACTTTTTTTTGTAGGGGAGTGTCTTTGCATTGTTAGAGCAGATTTATAAACTAATTAACCAGGTTCCTGACACCAATTGTCAGCATTTATCATGCATTTTAGATACTTTTTGTATCTTACTAGAGCGTTTTTTTAAAAAGGGGTATGATTAACAGGAGCTCTAAAATGCACTAGATTTATGAATGTCAGGCACCATATTTATGGTGCAAAATATTAGGTAAGCCAACCAAGGGGACAAAGAGAATGATCATGCCTATGAAGGTGCGCGCAATCTATCCCATGTCGTGAGACACTTTGATCAATTTGGTGCTTTTTCTGCTTGTCTCCTTATTTATTACTGACCGATTTGTAGACCGTATTGATGGATCTGCCCCGTACTCTCGTTCTGCTGAGTCCCCTACTTTGTATTACTTATATGGAAAATACAGTAAATGAATTGACAAATTGTTGACAATATTTTTGGCTCAGATTATTATTTTACTTTTGATAACCATTTTCGGTTAGGTACCTAAAACGATTTTAAGTGAACGGTCAGCTCACAAATGAAAATTTACTTTTTTGGAAATCTAGTACAATCTAAAGGTATTAGGCATTTGTGGAAAAAATACTTTCAAAACTACAAATGTGAATAGTTTTATTGTAATGAATGATCAAAATGCAAAGTGAATGAGAAAAAGAAAGATCGAAATCAAATCAATATTTAGTGTGGCCGCTTTCTACCTTCATACAACATCAGTTCCTCTAGATAAACATGCACACAGTTATTGAAGAGACTTGGCAGGGAGGTTGTTCCAAACATCTTGAAGGAGTTACCATAGATTTTCTGTAGGCAAATCTTTTAGCCTCTTCATGTCATCCCAGACTATTCTCTCTGATGATATCAGGCCTTTGGGAGGGCCATATTATCACTTCCAGGATTTAGATAAAGGGTGGCAACACCAAATATTGATTTGATTTCTCTTCTGTTCATTCACATTGCATTTTAATTGTTAAAACTAGACCTATACAACTTGGCTGAAGATGGGGGCTAAATGGAAATGCCTGTTGACCGCCCGGAAATGCCCACTGGCCATCTGGGAAACACAATCAAGAATGCCCCAGGGTCAAATGGTAAAGCTACTTGTATTGGAAATCTAGTACAATATAGAGGTATTAGGCATTTTTGGAAAAAAAAATACTTTCAAAACTACAAATGTGAATAGTTTTATTGTAATAAATTACAAAAATGCAAAGTGAATGAGAAAAATCAAAATCAAATCAATATTTAGTGTGGCCGCTTTCTACCTTCATACAACATAAGTTCCTCTAGATAAATTTGCACAAAGTTATTGAAGAAACTTGGCAGGGAGGCTGTTCCAAACATCTTGAAGGCGTTACCATAGATCTTCTGTAGGCAGATCTTTTAGCCTCTTCATGTCATCCCAGACTATTCTCTCTGATGATATCAGGGCTCTAGGAAGGCCATATTAACACTTCCATGATTTAGACAAAGGATAGCCACACCAAATATTGATTTTGATTTCTCTTCTGTTCATTTCTTATAGACGGAACCGCAAAGGGGCTCTACGTCCGAGCGGGGGGGTCAAATTAGTATATTGATTGACACGTGCCAGAGAGTAAGAATTCACAGGCCAGAAAAAAGATGTGTAGGCCAGCTCACCAATCACCAAATCCGGGCTGCACTCTGGTAGAGCAAACTCCGCAAAAAGACCGCAAAAATGAAACAATTGCCAGCAACTCCGATGTATCCAACGAACTTCTGCATTTATTTACATGGAAAATGTGGAGACAAACCGCTAGGCATGGCAACAATGAAGTCTGACGCGTTTCGAGTCCGTCCGGACTCTTAATCGTAGTACTACGCCTGACAATTCTCAGTCTGAGTTCTGTCTTTATTACAAAAACACAAGTTTTTATACTTTGGGCGTAAACTACATTTCATAAGCAACATGTGACATGTATCCACCCTCTTTACTGGCTCTTCTTATCTACATATTTGAATAGCACAGCCCACCTTTGTTTAAGAACAGCAAAAGAGTTAAAACCAGTGGCCATCTTGGTTATCATCGAGGCACAATAGGGTGTTTCTGGCACAGACGCCATCTTGTGGGTGAAATAGACATTTCACCGAACACATTCCATAACACATTTACATTGCATTTTGTTAATTGATAAAACTAGACCTGTACAACTTGGTTGAAGGTGGGGGCTAAAGCGAAATGGAAATGCCCATTGACCGCCTGGAACTGCCTAGGATCGCCCACTGGCCACCTGGGAAACACAATCAAGAATGCCCCAGGGCATAATGGGAACACGCACTTTGTGCTTTGTAGAATCCCCACCATTTCATGGTCTGCTTCGCAAGCCGCTAAAAATCCTTTGTTGGACCACAAGCAGCTTGCGGCCTATACGTTTTGCAGGCCTGGATAAAAATACACTATTAACTCTTCTATATTTTAAAGCCGCCTTTTTCCCACCCCTGCCTAAAAGTTTTGCACAGTACTGTAGTGTAGACGTTTTGAAGTAAAGCATCTTCATTAGGCTCGTTCACACGGCTTATTCTGCCGCGTATTGGCGCCGTACTGCGCGCCGGATTTGCGCTGCAGTACGGCGCCAATCCGAGGCAGCAATTACGGTAATCCACTGCTCTCATAGAGAACAGTGGAATCCGTCGCTCCTCCCCGCTCGGCGAATCCGCCGCGGGGGGGAGAAAGTGACATGCACATTATTTACGGCGCGTACGCGCTGTAAACAATGCATGGTCTAGGGGGCCGGGAGCGGCGCCCCCGCCGCGCTCCGGCCCCGCCCCCGTCCCGCCCCTTATTCACAGCGGATTTGTGAGCTCAATACGGCGCACAAATCCGTCGGGAATAAGCCGTGTGAACACGGCCTTACTGGTCTACTACTATACTGGGCCACAAGGGACAGCCATACGGACATAAACAAGTCAGAGAATCTTCAGATCTGGGTGATGCTATTTTGTACTGAGCGCTTTCTCTTCCTCCTTCACTCTGCTTTTGGCCCGTGGTTTTTGGCTCTTGAACGTCAGGTTGTTCACATGCCAGAAAGTCGGAAGTAAGTGTAGACAGGTCTATAGAAGAACAACGTGTGCCAAGGCTTTTGAAATGTATCCTAAAAGCAAACCACAATTAATGTTATTGTGTTGTTAAGAAAAACAACTTTTACAAGCTGCAGAAAGCTATGAAGTTGATTCATACACGATGAAGTGCACTATTAATGGGAATATATAGAGAGATTTTCTTAAGATTTTTCCTTACAATAAATATTTCTTGACGTTTTCAATTTCATACTCTGGGTCCATTCACACGGTCAGGTTTTCAGACTTGTCGGATTTGAAAAACGACTGTTAACCATCCACATAGACTTTAATAGAAAATCTGTTCAGTAGTCTACACTGAATGGATTTTCAGCTGGACTTTTTTTCCACCACCGGCGTTTCGAAAAAATTAGAACATATTCAGTCTTCCACCCGGTTGTCGGGCAGAAGATGTGCATTTCAATGGTTGAGGGGAAACGGGCAAAACTGCAAACTGCGGACAGAACCGTCCCCCCAAAAATCCAAAAGACAACAAAATACTGGTCTTTTTTCTATGTGGTGTGGACGTACCCTCAACTAAGAAAAGCAAAGTTTCTCAAATACAGTGATACCCTCTGAAAATGCACCAGTATAGGAGAGTGCCAGAGGTACATAGTGTCATGGGGACTGGCGCGGCTGCAGTGGCCGCCCGCGACCAGCCCCTTGCTGCCCAGGCTCCAGCGCCAGGTTAATTATCCGTCCGCGCTCCTGTGTCCCCTGCTCCTGCCTGTGCCGGCCGCCGCGTCTGGATTTAAAGGGCCAGCGCACCGGTAATTTGCTAATTGCCGGCGGCTGGTCCTATATATTGTACACACCCCCTGCACTCTCTGCCAGATTGTTGGTGTACGTTGCCTTGTCTAGTGAGAGTGTTGGAGTTCCGTATTGATTACCCGTGTACCAGTCCGTTCCACTACGTTTCCTGACCTTGCCTGTTTGCTGCCTGCCCTGACCGTCTGCTCGTCTCTGACCACGAACCTCTGCCGCCCGTCCTGACCTCCTGCCTGTCCCCGACTACGTCTCTGGATTACGATTCTGTACCACGCATTACCCTGGCCGCCATTGCAAGCAAGTCACATCAGGGGTAGCGACCTGGTAGCCTCACGCCGCAGCAAGTCCATCCTGCTTTGCGGCGGGCTCTGGTGAATACCGGGGGCTACTTAGACTCCGCTCCCTGGCGTGGCTTAACTATCATCGCTTGCGGTGGTCCAGCGAATCCACCGAACCCTTACACATAAGAGCACCCTGGGTCTCTAGCTGGTGGGTGTATTTAGTATATTTATCATGATTTCTATACTTTTGTAGTGTGTTGCTCCACTGTGCGTTCTCTTTTTGACGGTACTTTATCAATACTATTTCTGATTTATACTATTTAATTATGTAGTTGCATAGTTTGTAAGGCCGAAAAAAAGACATGCGTCCATCCAGTTCATCTGATTTTGCTAAAGTTGTATCCTACTATTACTGTCGGCACTTCAGCTGAACAACTCTATATGTGTAACTGTATATCGTTTTGTAGTTTCTACCTACTGGTACACTCGCTAGGTACGTGGCAAAGGGTTCAAGAGAAAATACTTTTGCCGTGCACCACTCCCTTGAGCCTTGCACTGGGCATAACAAAGTATCCTCTAACCTTGACTTTAAGAAGTCCAGAATCTTAAAGGGGTTGTCCATGATTATGAGAATGGTAAAGAACAAAACATTTGCCTTAACTTATCTGTGAAGCCACCATCGTTCCAGCATGCTTGCCCACTGATGAGGTCACATTAGTCAGTTACGTGACACAGAAGCCATTCTCTGGCTTCTGCAGTTGCGTGGTTCATGTCATCGATTGGGGCAGCATCGGAATAGCGACTGAGTTAAGGGTTTGGGTTTTTTCCCTACTTTTCACTATCAGAGATTTATTAAAAATCATGAACAACTCCTTTAAACAAAAAGAGCATTACCGCACTTAAAGGGGTATTCGCATCACAGTACTGTTTCCTGCCTGGCCTGGTGTGTGCCGACTGTGGCAAATGTGGTCACACTTGCTAATGTGCACGGTTGTTCTCGGAACTTCCAGGGAAATGGATGGTAAGAGCTGCACATATTCGGCGACCTCTCTGTTCGAGACATCTAGTCACGGAGCAGACGAGGCAGAAGTAATGTCATGGCCTTCAGAATAAGGGGACAGTGAAAACAAGTAACTTAACAATTGGATGTCATTAGCAAAGCTGTCTTGTTTTCACTGTCTCCTTTATCTTCGTTTTCTGTAAACACTGTTCCCCAGTGCCGGTCGGATTCCACCTCCTTTCATTTCATTGGATGACGGCTCTACTAATTTACATTCTGTCTGGTCCCTGGTCGTATTCATGGGAGCGTGCATTTCTGCCTCTCTCACGCAGAATAAGGGGCCGGCAACAATTTCACTCTGCACAGCCAGCAGCTGCATAGTAAAACTGCGGCTGTTTATACAATCAGAAAACAGTAGAATTGTGCCTCGGTGCCTAATGCTCCTGCGTGTAAACACAGAAGGGAGACAGATCTGTGCTGCTCTCGATGAGTTCATAGAAGACTGGATTCAACTGTAACAAACCTCCATCTGTGAGAGGAGAAGAGATCAGTGCTCTGAGTTCATAGAAGACTGTCTAGACTGAATGCAGGGCTGTGGTATGTAAACAAACAGCTCTTACAAAATAAGACTGCAGAGGGAGAGGAACGACACAGTGACATGTGGACTCGGCTAGAGGGGGGGCAGAGCAGGGATGTTCTACCCCCTCCCACTGATCTCAAACAAACACACTGACTCGGGAGCGAGCACGAACAGTGAAGGGGGGGGGATTATGTCATCCCCCTTCAGTTAAGAAACACCCACCTGGGAGGGGAAGAAACACCCCTGGATTTGAACTGCTGAGAAACTGAAAGTGCAATGAAACACACGAACTGATGAAGCGATAAATCCCCTAAATATAGAAAAAAATTCTAATATTTATAAAAAATAAATATTAGAATTTTTTTTTAAGCGGATCTAGAAAATGGCTTAAAGGGGTTTTCCAAGACTTCTAACAACCTCCTTATCACCTCTTACCATGTTAAAATTGAAAATGTACTCACACTTATCTCTACTATCACCACCGTTCCGGCACTGCCACCAGAGCTCCAGTGTTACCCTCCGGACCCTGGTCCCTCACTGATGTCATATTAATGGATCACTGACATGCAATTGCTGAGCTCAGATATTGTTTGCAGCATTGTGTGATCCATAAATGTGATGTCATCAGTGGGGGACACTGGAGCTGTGGCAGCGCTGGAACGGTGGTGATGGGAGAGGTAAGTACGAGTTAACTTTCTGTTTTTGCACAGTCGGAGGAAAGTTTTCAAAAGTCATAGGAAGCCCCTCTGTCAGGGATATAAAATATGTGGATGCAACGTGGCTATGCTATTGGGGGAATTTTGTAATGTAACTTTTTTACACATGGGATGACATTTCCATTACAATACAGTGTAGTATCCTAGACTGTTGCTGAAAATTGCAAAGAACCACAGGTGAAAGATAACTGGTGTATGTTGCCTTTTTGGCCTGACGCCCTATTCCGTGAGCATTGGGTTTGTAAGTCTTTGTGTACAGTACTGGATCTGATCCTAAATAGCTTTTATGGTTCATTGGCTCTGCATGCTGTTATTTATTTTGTCAGCTTTAGGCATCGCTGCAAAGTAACCGCGCCAGGTTAACGAAACCTCTCTGGCTGAATTCATAAATAATGTAGGTGTATTTGTGCTATGAACACATTCTTCATGTGCTTTCAGAATGTGAACTACCTGAGGCCGTCACGTGCTTAAACTTGTCAACTCATTCTTGGGCCAAAGAACTTGGTGTTCACTGGTGGGCCCAGGCCAGATCATCAGCAGGGCTGCAGAGTCAGAAGAGAGAAGATTGAAATATTAAATCTTTATTATTATATGAACTTATGAAATGTATCGCTTGCCGTGGATTTACTTTAATTAGAACTTAGAGAAATTAAGAAATTCTAATTATATTGCTATTTTGTGCTCTATTAATATAAAGACCCTGATGTTTCCATGGTACTACAGTAACTCTACTTATTATAATACATGAGCCATTTATAAAGGAGCTAAAGTGTAAAAAGATAGAAGGTTGGAAGTTTGGCTTATTGACTTTACAGCCCTATTTACCAGACCATTGAATCCCAAAGTAAAATAATATGTGCTAGCCCTCTAAATTGTGAATCTAGGACATACTAGCCCCTCTCTGGATTGCCCATTTTCATGGTGTCCCGTTTCCCAGGAGAGCCCCAGAAAAATGGGAGTGTTGCCAAATGCGAGTAAAACAAGCAGCATTTCTTCACTTATGACCGTTTCTTCAGTGCACTTACATATACAGTGGGTACAGAAAGTATTCAGACACCTTTATATTTTTCACTCTTTCTTTCATTGCATCCATTTGGTAAGATCAAAAAAGTTAGTTTTTTTGCCCGTAAATGTATACTCTGCACACCAGAAATGTAGATATTTTTGCAAATTTATTAAACAAGAAAAACTGAAATATAACGTGGTCTTAAAGCAGTTTTGCCAAAAAGTGAGTTCCTTACCTAACAGGCTGATACTCCCCTCTTGAGGCCTGAAAAATGGGGCGTTATGTTTGTGTTTAAATAACACAAGTACCTCCTCTGATATCATCACTCCACCTCCCATGCACGTTCCTGATAGTCTCTGTACTTGAGCAAACATTGTTTTGCTAATCCACAGAGGAGAACTATTGTGCAGAAGCTATATGTGTTTTATTTCTCCCTCTTATTTGCTAAGGAGAGAAGATAAGCTCAGCAAGCAGCCTTCTTTCATTCCTTCACGAACGGCAACAAGGAGAGAGGGAAGGGGGCTGAGCAGAGATCTAGGGAGCGTCTGCATTTTTTCTCAGATAATTACATTATAACCAGTGGATTCTCTATACAAAAGATACAAGATCTTTCTCCCCAGTTGCTTCAAAGCTCATTCATGTTCCCTGCCATCAGTTAAGAAGTGCAAACAACACAAGCGTGGCCAGATCAGCTCCTGGCCGTGTCTAATGTAAACTGTCAGGAAACCAAGGGCATCTTAGTCTGTAGATCTCACAGGCTTCACTTTTTTTTATGACATATATTTAGAAAAGTGAATAAATACCCATTTAGGAGGATCCCACGTCAACATTAGAACGTGGCAAAACCCCTTTAAGTATTCAGCCCCTTTGCTCAGTATTGAGTAGAAGCACCCTTTTGAGCTAGTACAGCCATGAGTCTTCTTGGGAATGATACAAGTTTTCCACACCTGGATTTGGGGATCCTCTGCCATTCTTCCTTGCAGATCCTCTCCAGTTCCCTCAGGTTGGATGGTGAATGTTTGTGGACAGCCATGTTCAAGTCTCTCCAGAGATGCTCAATTGAGTTTAGGTCAGGGCTCTGGCGGGGCCCGGTCAAGAATGGTCACAGAGTGTTCTAAAGCCACTGCTTTGTTATTTTAGTTGTGTGCTTAGTCATTGTCTTGTTGGAAGTTGAACCTTCGGCCCAGTCTGCGGTCCAGAGCGTCTGGAAGAGGTTTTCCTCCAGTATATCTCTGTACTTAGCCGCATTCATCTTTCCTTCAATTGCAACCAGTCGCCCTTTTCCCTGCACTGGAAAACACCCCCATAGCATGATGCTGCCACCACCATGTGTCACGTTGGGATTGTAATTGGGCAGGTAAAGAAGAGGCCTGGTTTTTCTCCACACATACCGCTTACAAGTAACACCACAAAGTTCAATCTTTGTCTCATCAGACCAGAGAATCTTATTTCTCATAGTCTGGGATCCATCATGTGTTTTTTGCAAACTATATGCAGACTTTCATATGTCTTGCACTGAGGAGAGGCTTCTGTTGGTACAATCTACCATAAGGCCCTAACTGGTGGAGGGCTGCAGTGAAAGTGAACTTTGTGGAACTTTTTCCCATCTCCCTACTGCATCTCTGGAGCAGATCTGGTGGGCGGGGCTAACACCTGCTCATGAATAAGATTTGAGCATTAAATGCTCTGAAACTCCAGTATCTTACAGAATAAGGGGCACAGTGCTGGAAACAGCAGATCTGTCACTAGCTTATGCTGCCCTCAGCAAGGGGGGCACAACCTATGTGACAGGTTCCCTTTAAATGATGATTACGATATGGAATTATAGAGCTGTTTGTCTTATTAGAACCAAAAAGTGCTGCAGGTGCTAACATAGTAAATAGGGTTGGAAGAAGACACGGGTCTGAGTCTAACCTATAATCTTCATGTCGATCCAGAGAAAGGCATAAACCACTATGAGGAGGATGACCATGGTTTTATACAAGAGGAAATATTCCTTCCCAGCTCTAATATGGCAATCATAATACTACAGTTTATGGGGATTAGATTTTGGAAATAGGCCGGTAATCCATAGATTTATTCTATTTTTCAAGAAAGGCATCTAAGAATCTCTTGAACTTGTTTTATGAATCTACCATCACTACATCTTCCACAGTCTCCTCACTCTTAAAATAATCCCCATCTACAGTATCTCACAAAATTGAGTACACCCTTCACCTTTTTTTAAAAGTTCATGAGAAAAAACTGAAGATATGACTCATTGATGCAATGTAAATTAGGCAGTGTACAGCTTGTAGAACAGTGTAAATTTATTGTGCCCTCAAAATAACTCCATACACACTCGCAAAAGTGAGTACACCCCTACGTGAAAATGGACAAATTGTGCCAAATTTACCATTTTCCCTCTAAAGTGTCATGTGACTTATTAGTGTTACAAGGTCTCGGGTGTTAATGGGGAGCAGGTGTGTGAAATTTGGTGTTGTTGCTCTCACACTCTGGTCACTGGCAGCTCAACAAGGCATCATCTCATGGCAAAGAACTCTGAGGGTCAAAAAAAAAAAAAAAAAATTGTTGCTGTTCATAAAGAGGGCCTAGCTAGACTATAAGAAGATTGACAATACACTGATACGCAGCTGCAGCACGGTGGCCAAGACCATACAGTGGTTTAACAAGACAGGTTCCATTCAGAAAAGCTGAGTGCAGTTCAAGGAGGAGTTCAGCCAGCATTGCTGCACAGATTAAGGAGGTGGGGAGTCAGCATGACCGTGCTCAGACCATACACCAGCACAGAGCATCAAATTGGTCTGCATGGCTGTCATTCCCGAAGGGAGCCTCAAGTAAAGATGATGCACAGGAAAGCCCGCAAACAGTTTGCTGAAGACAGTTAAATTAATAACATGGATTCATGGAAACATGTCCTGTGGTCTGATGAGACCAAGAAAAACTTCAGATAGTGTCCAGTGTGTTTGGCGGCAACAAGGTGAGTAGTACAAAGACAAGTGTGTCTTGCCTATAGTCAAGCATGGTGATGGTAGTGTCAGAGTTTGGGGCTGCATGAGTACTGCCGGCTTTGGGGAGCTACAGTTCATTGAGGGCAACAGGAATGCCTTTGAAACTATGAAAGCCAATATGTACTCTGACATACTGAAACAGAACATGAACGCCATCCTTCTGGGCCGCAGGACACTTTATCCAACATGATAACGACACACCTCCAGGAGAACCACTGCCTTGCTAAAGAAAATGTGGGTAAAGGTGCTGGACTGGCCAAGCATGTCTCCAGACCAAAACACTATTGAGCATCTGTGGGGCATCCTCAAATGGAAGGTGGAGGAGTGTAAGGTCTCTAACATTCACCAGCTCCATGATGTCACCATTGGTGGAGTGGAATAGGATTCCAGTGGCTCTGAAGCTCTAGTGACCTCCATGCTCAATAGAGTTAATGTAGTGCTGAAAAATAATGGTGGCCACACAAAAAATTGACACTTTGGGCACAATTTGTCCATTTTCACTTAGGTGTTTACTCTCTCTTGTTGTCAGTGGTTCAGACATTGATAGCTGTGTGTTGAGTTATTCTGAGCGTACCCAGAGTTTACACTGTTATACCAGCCATACTGTCTACATTACATTGTCTCAAAGTGTCATATTTTCAGTATTGTCCCATGAAAAGATATAATGCAATAGTTACAAAAATGGGAGGGGTGTGCTTACTTTTGTGAGATACTGTGTGATGATGGTTAAACCTTCTTTCCTCTAGACTGTTCATTCATATATTTGTACATCTGTAGATCTGTCTTTTTTCCAAGCAAAATAACTCCAATTTTAATGACCTTTCTTGGTGCTGCAGTCCACCCAGTCTATGAACCAATTTGATTCACCTCCACTTCACCCACTCCTGCTACACTGTCCTTCTTATACAGTGGTGCCCAAAACTGACCAGTGATTTATCTAGAAGCAAAACTATATGGTCATCCTTGATCTTACCAGTCTGGTCTTTCCACATTGCTCATCCTTAAAGGTAACCTGTCACATAGGTTATGCCCCCCTTGCTGAGGACAGCACAGGCTAGTGTCAGACCTGCTGTTTCCAGCGCTGTGCCCTTTATTCTGTAAGATGCTGTAGTTTTAGAGCATTTACCCCTCAAATCTTATTCATGAGTAGGTGTTCGGCTCCACCCACCAAAGGCTAGCTCCGCCCACTGACAGTTATTCACATGTTTCTACCTATTCAAAGTAATAGGTTTGTCAGTTGAGGTGGGCGGAGCTAGCCTCCAATTTGCCGGGTTTGAAAAAAACTGACACTCTGAAGGACTCTTCGAATGACTCTTCTGGCTGAAAACTACAGATTTGAGGATTAAATACACGAAAACTACAGCATCTTACAGAATAAGGGACACAGCACTGGAAACAGCAGGTCTGACACTACCTTGTTCTGTCTTCAGCCAGGGGGGCAAAAACTATGTGACAGGTTCGCTTTAAGGGGTTGTTCACTAAAAAAAAAAAAAAAATAATAATTCTATGATACTCCGGCACGTATCAGGTCTTTTTTTTTTTTTTTTTTTTCTTCCTTTTTTTGCACATCCTGGCCAATGTGTCCTCTGCCACTGCTGCTCTGTACTATGTACTAAATTTCTTAGGATTTAACCTTTCACATATATAAGCATATTTTAGGTGTAAATACCGTGTTTCCCCAAAAATAAGGCAGTGTCTTATATTAATTTTTGCTCCTAAAAATGAGCTAAGACTTATTTTTTAGTCTTATTTTTCTATGAACATTAATTCACATTTATTGTTGAACAAAACATCAACATGTATCAATATATTGTAGTGATTTCACCACAAGCATAAGCAGCCAAACTCTGAATTGCATAAAAAAATGCACTAGTTCTTATTTTTGGGGAAAGAGGGTATGTAGTAGAATTTGTCTTTTTTTTCTGTGTGGGTGGTGAACACTGAGACTTACGTTGCTGCCATCACATTGACTATATGGTCGTGGCATCTTTTCACATGAGTTCTATCCATGAAGAACAGTTCAGCTGCCTTTCTAAGCATAAATAACTGATGAACATAGGGTATTACATTAGTTTCTTGTGACATATACAGCATTACGTCAGCCAAGCGCAGTGTGCTTCAGACCCAAACACCGAGGACCTACACTGCAGTCCAGTTTTTTGTCGGTTATTTAAATGGACAAGCTGCAAAATGAATTTAGATATTATGCAGTTAATCTGGATACACCAATATCTAACCATACACCATAATGGTGCCAGATCCAGCTGCCAATCTATTATAGTTACAGAGTTAGTACGGTTTATAGAAGACACGTGTCCATCAAGTTCAACCAAGGGTGGGGAAAATGTGGGTGAGGGAGAGAGACAAGAACCTTAAGCCCAGCCTCACCACTGGTTAATGCCCTGGAACCCACAAGGCAAGAACCAATCTGCTCCAGGGGAGACCCCATCTCTGACCCCAGAGCCTCCACCAGCCAGGATCCAAATTTTTACATAGCTACGTACGCATTTATTAATATGTATGGGGACCTTCCGAATTTCTCCCAATGTCAGGGTCACTGAGGATCTGGTATGTTGGGGTTAAGTGTGCTTGTTTCTTTTATTCTACAAGGAGATACAGGGGTCAGGAAAAAGCATTAGAACATCGGCTACAGAGCAAATATTTCCTTTAAATAAGTAAGGTGGAGGAACCACTTTATGCACATAATACGGCTGAATTGCATTGAGGAATAGACCAATATAAACCAAGAGAATATAGTATGCGTCAGATTAGTTTCACTGTTCAACTAATACAAATAGTAATTCCTTGACATAAATAAAGAGTGGGAATCTACTCCTAACATTGTTCTCAAAATTGTCTCACATAGACTGAATAATACTCACTTACTGGGATGGCCACAGTAGATGCTTAAAGGGATTTTCTCACCATGCTGTTTCACAGAGCCTACTCTTCACAGCCAGCTTAAGGGTCCCACCTGTTCAGACTGTGACTGGGGGTATTAGTGATTAAGGGTTTTAAATAACAGGGTACAATGCTACTGAACTCTAAAGGGTTAAAGTGTGTCAGTAAAAAACATAAACAATCTCTTGTGCTGCTGCTAAGACACAGTAAGGAGTGATGTCACTAGTCCAGCACAACTAGATGGTCAGTAACTAGAGAAGCTTGTGTAATCTAGCAGAAATAAGAACTACTCTAACTCTGAAATAAAAAATCAGACCTTTTGTGATGTCAGCAAAGATTTGGGTATTGCTACTTTGCCATGGATATCATCACTGCACAGGGCAGGACACTCCTCTTAACTTCCAGCTTCTGGAATGAAGCATCAGGATGAGAACCCAAAAGTCATGAGAAGCGAGTCCCTGGGGAGCTACGAAGCGGCAGCGGCGGGGCAGCAGAAGACTAGTGTAACTTTTTCTTTCTTTTTCTTTTTTACCCACCCTGACCCCATCAAACAGTCATTTATATTTCCTGGACAACTACTTTTATGATCCCTGCATTGTTTATGGCTTCTGTAGTGCTACGAATATAGTCATTCTCTTCATGTGCAGATTTGACTGTAATAAAACAAACTATACACTTTCATGCTCTCACACTGAACAGTCATTTCATAGGATTACTCCAGAGTGAAAGACGCTGTACTCTAAGTAGCTTTAAAGATCATTTCAAGCCATCACAATACTTGGCATCCCTTGAACTATTCTCCAACATGCTGCTTAAGTGGGATCTGCTGTTTTCAGTCATGGGAGACAACACTTTTCAATAAAACGTGTAATGTCTTTGTCTAATCTAAAAGGCGTTGTTCCATGATAAGCCATGAATTTTGTAGTCTCGGAAATAATATAGGCCATGAAAGTGTAAACTGTTGTTGAGTTGCCAATAGTGTCCTTTTGGCATATATATGTTTGCTATGTACATTATACAATATATGTGCGTGTATATACGGTAGTACATAGAAAAAAAGGAGAGAAAGAAAGAGGGGGCGCACAAATGGTGAAGTACATTTGGTATAGAAGTGAGTATTTTAATCTACTCACCTGTTTGAGTTGCGCTCTTAGTGTAGAGGCACAAATCTCCATATTAACATACAGGGCTTTTATGTAGCCGTAGCCTTGTATACGGTGCCAATGTTCCCGTATGCGGTGGTCCAACAACTAGACGTAGAGATAGCAAAATGTGGAACGGGCACATGTATGTCCAAAAAATGCCATGATGTAGGCAAGAAAATCAAAGTTTGACTTTATTATTCTAAAAAGGCTAGGGCCCTAACCTCAGCCAATTCTAAATCAATTTAAAATCAAGAAAAACTCATCGCGTTTCACGCTTATTCTTCGCTTCCGCAGGGGCTAGATAAGTGCGAAACCGTTGTTTAGAGTTAGGGTAGTGTAGGAAGAGGCCATTCTCTAGCCTGGAATAATGAGGATCAGATGTGAGGTCATCTATGCACGATCTCGATAAGACAATACTATTTCTCAGAACAAATTCAGAGACTCCACAAATGTTCCTGCAAGTGTTTTGCATAGTTACTATTTTTTTGTGTTCTAAAGTCATATCCAATAAATATATTGTACACTGACAAGCAAAATGGTAATGATGTTTTAAACTTTTGAGGACTTTCAGGCTCCAAATCTCACCCTCCACTACAGCTTTGTACATGAGGCTACTGTTATTTTTATATACAGTCATCTTACCTTTTCTTATTACCTAATTTGTTTGCAAGTATGTAGCATCTGGTTTATGTTCTGCGATTCATTTCTGTAACTGCATTGTTACTGTTCTGCTCCTAAAAATCAAAATGTTAATTGGTATTATTTTGTTAGTATTTTGGTTAAATTCACCTTTTGGTTTTCAATACTTGCCTGAAATTTTGGGACTCTGAATCGAGATTCAAGCATGTCTTAACCAAATATGTTCCCGGTATCCATATACACTTTCCAGTGTTTGGTGCAGACTGGACTTGGATACAAATACAGCTTTTTCTTCAACTCTGACAAGCAAAAGGGTAACAATGTTTTGATCTTTTGAACACTTGTTGGTAGTGTCTTTTCTACCTAAATAGCTTGATTATTGTATCATAAGGTGATAAACAGCCTGAAGTTACCATTTTATACAGTAAAGTTATCACTTAAACATGCGCCGTGTATGAGGGAGTCGGATTCAGGAGTCTGAGTCGGGAGTCGGAGGTTTGGGAAATTGAGGAGTCTGAGTCGGGGCTTTGGCTTGCCGACTCCACAGCCCTGGCTTTATTGCATGCCTACAGACGACGTTTCGGCTCACACATGAGCCATTTCAGGCCTAAACGTCGTCTGTAGGCTTACAATAAAGCACTGATTTTTTCCACGCATATTTTGTGAGTGCAGCAGTTGTTCCTTATTTTTTTGATTAATTGGACCCTATTAGACAAAGGTCTTTATCTGCTTGCACCCGTTTGTATAATATTTTTCTATGGTGGGGGCTGCCGTTTTCTTTGTGTGTTTTGAGTGTGTTTAGATTTTTTCTATTTGTGATTTTTATTGTTATATTTATAGATTTATATATTATATTTTTTAGTTTAATATATTATAATTGTCAAACTATATCTATAGATAGATTTATAGATAGATATTTAGATATAGATATTATATATGATTTAGTTAGATATATCAGATATAGATAGATATATAGATATATATATAGATAGATATAATAGTTTGACAGTGTAGCTTCATTTGGTTGTACAACCAAGGTGTATCTGATGTGATATGACTATCTGGATTTGATTACAGGGCTCAAAGCCTTGTACGTTCCTTTCATTCATTGTTAGGGTTGCTGACTCCAAGTAATGATGCTTAACATTGTGATCAGCAGAAGAAGAATGCTTCAATGTTTGTGGTAGTCAGTGATGTCATTGGGGATTGTCTTGCTGTTGAAGGTTGCTGAACTGTTTTAGAGTGATAAGATGTTCTAGAGCTCGAGTACAACGTGTAGAAGTGCTGATAGCACACACCTGCCTAGGCTGACCATTCATTCTTGCATTTGTACCTCACTGTCATTATTCTGCTGCTCATTGATGGGCATGGGTGTAGCTATAGCTGTGGAAGCTGCTGTGGGACCCAGTGCTTGAGCGGGTCCACTTACTTGCAAGAGGATAGTATCTTTTTGTAAGGGATGAGGACTTTCTGCTAAATAGCTGCCACTATTTATAGCTTTAAAGGGAATATGTCGCCAGTTTATTTATTTTTGTTATTTATTAAATCAAGCCCCTGATCCATGTTCTTTTCCTCTCAGTCCTTTTTATTTCCTGATTGTAGATTTCTCTATTCGGCCAGTCTATATATGGATTGTGGGGAAGCCATTCTTGCTTGCACTGGTTTTATACAGCAGTCAGGTGTACTTTACTGCTGCTTCATGCACTTAGGATTCTTAAGACAGATTCTGTCCCATAGACTTGTATAGGGAGAGTTTTCACTGTGGAAGGGTGGGGGGGAGAGGGGGAGCTGTGACAACCACTCCTTCTCTGTGATGGTGGATTTGTGTTTTCTGTTCACATTGGTGTCTTTTCAGTTTGACCTCAGCTTTTTCTGATAATGAGCTGGACACTGAAAATCTCCCTCTACTGTTCAGGATGGGTCAGAAGATTTTTTGACATTGGGAGACCTTTGTTGGTTCGCTGGTCTTGATTTTTTGTTTTTATTTTTACTGGTTTGGGTGCTGGTTTTTCGTGTTTTTTTTAAACTGTACCTTATTAATCCGTTTTTTTGTGGTTTTCCTATAAAAAAAATGTGAGTTAAAAACAAAGTAATTTTCTGTATGACCTTTCACATTAAGTGTTGCTGCATGTGCTGCTGCTTTAGATTCTTGTTAGGTGATGGAAGCTCCCAATCATTTTGCTATAGGGCCGTAGGAGCTGTAAATATGCCCTTGACGGCATAAAACATTGTACTATTAGGGAATGTTCACATGGCGTGTTGAGTCAGTGTTTACATTAGTTTTCAGATGTGTGTTTGGATCCGTGTTTCGGACCCAGACATGTATCTAACAATGAACAAGGTGATTTTACATTGCTTTCAATGTAAAACACGCGTCGGACAAGTGATCGGGTCTTCCTGATGCGTCTTTTGGATCCATTCAAAGAATTGTCATGTCTAAGGCTAATCGCTGCTAACACCCGGCTGTTACAGCGCAAACGGGCAGCGTCGCCCGCCCGCGCTGTTAAACCCGTCAGACACCGCGGCAAAGATGGCCACGGCGTCTGAATGAATGAAGATCGGTGCCCCGCACCGATCTTGAAGGTGATCGGCACCGTCGCGCTAGCTGGCCATACCAATCGACACCCGGGGAAATGGCGTGGGGAGCCTTGGGAAAGGCTCTTGTCATTTCCATGTCACTGGTTTGCCACCACTTCCGTCACGCAGTTGGAAGTGGGGGGAAACCGACCATCTTGGTACAGTCTAATGCATTGCTTGATGCAATATATTAGACTGTATCGACATCGGGCCCCCCTAGTGGTTCAAGCCCATAGGGTGGCCTCAATGGTTAACCCCGCCACGACCTTGGCCGTATCCAAACGTCCAGGTGGTTGGGGGGTTCACGAAACCTGGTATCGTTTGGCAATACGTCCTGATGGTGATCGCGCACGAACTTAAAGCAGAGTTTGCAGCGACTCGGCGAGGGGTGTCAGCTGTATATTCGCTGACATCCCGCAGCGTCGGCCCCGACCCCGGATCGCATCCGGGGGGGCGGGGGCTACACGGTTATCCCCTTAATTATGGCGACGATCGGGTCGCCATTTATTATGAGTGACGCAGGAGGAGATGCTACCTCCTGCGTCTCTGTCGGCGGCAGCACGCACGGATCGGGCGATCATGCAGCTCCTGCCTCCTTATCAGACACCACGGAAGGCAGAGAATTGCCTTCCGGGTTGTCTGTGACGTTCTCGACGCGGCCGTGCCTGGTGGGCTCGCCCCGGCTTGTGATGTCAGACAGCGTGACTGTCAGTTGTCATAGGAACCAGCTTGAGCAAAAGCTATGAACTGATTCCTTTGAATGAGAGATCTAAAGATCTATCATTCAAAATTCCCCTATGGGGAAAAGTAAAAAAATTACGTGTTAAAATTGGAAAAAAAAAGTAAAAAAAAAGTGGATAAAACATGTAAAAACACAAACACAAATAAAATAAATTAAATATCGTACACCGCCCTTTTCCCCTTTACAAACGCCAATTGCCCCAAAAATGATCAAAAATAAATATAGTACCCATAATTTGGGTATCGGGGCGGGCGTACGAACCTGCCCTATAATTAATCTGTTTGTTATTTTAAACCCGTACGGTGAACGCAGTAAAATAAACCCTTATAAATACAATCACTGAATTATGATTTTTGTTCATCCGCAGAAATATAATGGATATTATTCGATCACTTTTTACATACTCCTTTAAATCGCACCAAAGTTGTTCATATTTAATCAGTCAGTTATCCCGCAAATAAAAGAGTCAATCTTTCTGTCTGTTTACACGGAAAATAGAAATTGTATAGCTCTCAGAAGATAGCGATGCATAATATTATTGTTTTACACACTAAAAACACTTTTCTTTTTTTTTTAAAGTGATTCAGCTTAAAAATTACGTTATAAATAGGGTATCGCCATAATCGTAGACACGACCCACAAAAGAGTTTGCTTACTGATCTCGGATACTGCATGGTGAGCCCTGTTAAATTAAAAATAAAAAAACACTACTTGGATTGCAGTATTTTCTTCACACTGGCCTCCAAAAAAATGGATTTAAAAGCGATCAAAAAGCTTGTCCCCAAAACTGATACTAATAAAAACATCATATCATTCTTGCAAAAAAAACAAGTTCCTTACACAGGCTCAAGCACAGAAAAAATTTTTAAGTTATGGCTCTGGACTATGGCGATGCAAAAACATATGTGCTGTGTTGAATAAAAGTGTTTTTATTGTATAAAGCCAGTTAAAACATAAAAAAAAACTTTACAAATTGGAATTTCGGTGTATTCCGTATGACCGGCTGAGTAAAGCTACCATGTCTTATATACCGTACAGTGCCGCTATAAAAAATAAAAATAAAAAAATACACTACCAAGATTGCTGTCTTTTGTTCAAAACATCTCACAAAAACTTAATAAAAAAAGTGATCATTTGCATCTTAGGCTCCGCATAATGGTATCCAATTAATAATTCATTCAACTCACACGCTGAAAAACAAAGCCATACAACTGCTCTGCACACAGCAAAATAAAATAGTTTTGGTTCAGAATAGGTACAAACATAAAACGCAATTTTTTATAGACGTATGTTCTACTGTGTAAAAGTAATTAAAACAGAAATAACTATTAAAATCTATATCATTGTATTGCGTACCGACCCCATAGTAAAGTGTATACATCATTTACACTGCCGGCGAATGCCTGTAAATTGAAACTCAAAAACAATAACCGAACTGCGTTTTTTTCCCCCATTTTCATTGACCAATGCTCAAAAAAAAACTATGGAACAACTGTGCATCAAAACGCACAGTTACACCCCTAGATGAGATGGTGTTGAATCCTAATGGGGCAGACTTCTGGAAGGTTGACGCCTGTTCATGCTACTTTGGGGGCTTTGCAAATGCGACATGGACACACACAAAATCTGCGTTCCAAAAAAGCCAGAATAGCGCTCCCTCCCTTATATCGCCAATGCATGCGGCCCAACCTCAGCAGTTTAACACCCACATGTTTAGGTATTGCCGATACTGGGGAAGAATTTGCTTAACAAATGTTATTGGTGGTCTTTTTTTCCAGGATTCCTTGTATATTATGATACTTTGAAACTAAAAAAATTGCAGATTATTGAAAAAAAAATGTTTTAATTTTCACTTAGCTTATGCTAAAAAACTATTTGTGAATCACCTGTGGCGGTCTATATACTATCTGACACCCCTGATATATTCATTAGGGGTGTTGTTTCCAATTGCGGTCTTATTTAGGGGTGTTTATTAAGTTTTAAGCATCTTAGGCTGTCCCCAAACCTGAAATGGAGCCTAAATAAAATCGTATGAAAATGAGGACCCCAGAGTAATAGTAGGGGCTCCTCCTATTCTGGGGCTTATGGCTTGAAGCCAAATAATGCCACTTGGGCCACAGATGGGATATTCTCTAAAAACGGCAGACTGGGGTTTTGATTTTAAGTTTGCATTTACTGTCACATTTTACCGTATTCCAGTGAAATTAATGGATAAATATTGAAATTCTGCAAAAAAATGTGAAATTTTGAAATTTACCTCACTTTGCTTTAATTTGTTGAAATATTCTAAAGGGTTATCAAAACTTTCCAAAATAGTGTTTGCTAATACGTTAAGGAGTCTAGTTTCTCAGATGGTGTCACTTAACGTATGGGGGTATCTAACATGCAGGCCCTCAAAGCCACGTCAGGAACTGGAGTGGTCCTAAATAAAATGTATATTGCAAATTTTCTTTGAAAATGTGAGAAATTACTACTAAATTCTAAGGCCTCTAATGCTCGTTAAAAAAAAAATAAGACATTTAAAAAATGATGCCAACCTATAGTGGACATATGGTAGATGCTAGTTACTAAATATTTTGTGGGGAAATAATTATCTGTCTTGCACGCCAGAAATTTTGCAACTTTCAAAATCGCAAATTTTTCAAAATTTTCATGATATTTTGATATTTTTCACAACACAAACAAGTGATTGTATGGATAAAAATTTCTTACTAACTTAAAAGCACAATGTGTCACGAGAAAACAATTCTCGGAATCACATGGGGGGGGGGGACTAGGTAAAATGTGTCAAAAAGTTATTTCACATAAAGTGAATATGCCAGATATCCAAAAATAGGGCTCGTGTCAGGCAAGGTCAAAACAGGCTGTGGTCCTTAAGGGGTTAATGTAAAAAAAAAAAAGTTTTACCAGTACAAAAAAGTATTAAAAGTTCAAATCACCCCCCTTTCCCCATTTTACAAATAAAAACAATAAAGTAATAAAAGTTACACATATTTGGTATCGCTGCGTCCGAAAAAGTTTGATCCATAAAAATATAACATCTATCTCATCCGTACGCTGAACACGTAGAAGAAAAAAAATTCCTAACGGCAAAATGCGTTTTTTGTCATTTTACGTCGCATAAGATTGGAACTAAAAGTGATCAAAAGTCGCATCATTCCAAACTGCTAGCGAAAAAAAGTAACTTCAGCCGCAAAAAAAAAATGACACCTCACTGATGTCCGTATGTGTTAGTGCAAAAAGTTATTGGTCGCAACAAACTGGCGCGCGGTGCAATTGTCATAAATAGAAAAGTTTTGAATTTTTTTACCAGTACGAAAACATAACGGAAACCCTACATGTTTGGTATTGACCGGGTTGCGTAAAACAACTGTAGAATAAATAAAACAACATTGTATTGACCAAGATTGGAACGCAATAAAAGAAAAACACCCGCCAAACATGACGGGGAAAAATTAGTTTTTTTTTCAATTTGTCCACCACTTGGAATTTTATTGCGGGTTTCCCTCGGTATTTTCTAATAGTACAGTGAATAACACCATTAGAAGTACATCTTGTCCCGCAATTTAAAAGCCCTCATGTGTCTATGTAGGTGGAAAATTAAGTTATGGCTGTTCAGAGGCGAGGAGGGAAAAACGAACGTGTCACCAAAAAAAAAAAGAAGCGCCGGGTCCTTAAGGGGTTAAAAGACCAGAATGTAACGTTGTCCTAGACGCTTCCAGCAGAAAGTGGCTTTATTAAAAATAATGGAGAAGTCTGAGTGATGAGCTTCAATATCAAAATCAAAATTTTTGGGTTTTACTTAGGGGATGGGAATATTATTGGCTGTTTCATTCTACTTTTTGTTTTATTTCTGAATAATTCATCAACCCTTTTCTTTCTTGCTGCCTAATAACCACATTCTGTACTGTGATCTAGCCAACGGGATAGTGTGGTGCCATTCCCGCATGGCACCGGCTGAGGCCCACACTGATGATAAGCGCAGCGCAAATGAGAGCTCGTTGAGAAGTAGAGTGGCATGAGAACGTATGCCAGGTAATATGAATGCCGAGGGCAAGAAAGAGGAGGATTTTTTAAATTTTTTTTTGCTATAGGCTTCATGAAAAAAGTTTCACACTGACAAATGTGTTTTCATATCACACTCCCCAGTGTTCGAGTACGACTGGTGCAGAGACCATATACAAAGGTTTAGTAATATTCCTCTAATATTCCTGCTCCATCTGAGGAGATGGTTTCTATCACAGCTTTTTGCCTTTGCTTTATGTTGATTGTGATGTGTACATTTCAGCGCTTAACATGTTGTTTTATTTTTTATTGTTAGGGAGCCTCTTTTTATTATGTTTTTCTGTTTCATCTATTTGGCAGTTTTGTTATGGTTGTTGAACTATAGTGTATTGGGAAAAGATTCAGCGGGGCTGTGGAGTCGGAGAGCCAAAGCCCCGACTCAGACTCCTCAGTTTCCCAAACCTCTGACTCCGGACTCCATCATACTACGGTGCATGTTTAAGTGATAAACTTTTCTGTAGGTATAATGGTAACTTCAGGTGTTTATCACATTTTGATAAAATTTAATCAAGCAAAAGGAAAAAAGACACTGAAAAAGAAAAAAGGGAAAACAATGTTTTGATCTTTTTGAACAGTTGGGGGTAGAGTTGAAAAAAAAGTGTATTTTATCCAAGCCCAGTCTGCACCAACATTGGGAAAATGTGAAAAAGAGACCGGGGAATCAAAATTTTGGGGGTCAAGATTTGCTTGAATCTAAACCCAAGCCCAGAAGGTTTCCGGGCCATTTCCCTGAAAACCAAGGTGGTTTAAAACAAATACTAACAAAATAAAAAAAAAATTAACTTTTTGTTTTTTTTGGGAGCAAAATGGTAAAAATGCAGAAAAATCTGCAAAAACAAAGAAGATGCTAAATACTTGCAAAATTTATGTAAAAGATAGGAAAAGATGCCTGTAATTAAAATTACAGTAGCCTAAATTTTAAACCAAGCTGTAGTGGATGGAGAGATATGGGCCTGCCCAGTCACAAGTTCAAAATTTGGGTTTACCTTTTTGTTTTGTCAGTTTTAAAATTATATTTTTTGGGGGATAGATTTTAAAACACAAAAAATTGAAAATCTGAAAAAAAGAAAAAACGGGAAAAAAAAAGGAAAAAAAAAAACATTTGTGGGTCTCTAAAATTTGTTCGGGTTTTTCATCATTACCTTCATGGGAAGACCTCACATCGACCCTCCTGGGCTAGAAAGGGGCCTCTCAACACTAACTTGGGTTGGGGGCAAAGGGGTTGCCCACAGGGGAAAATTCTTTTAAAAATGTCAGGGTTAAAAGGAATTGCCTCAGCCAAACCCCTTTTATAAGGTTTAACTCTTTTTACTTTTAAAGGGGGGAAAAAATTTTTTGCTGCAATTTTTCCCCGGGGAGCAAATCTTTTCCCTGGGGCACCTTTGCCTGCCCCAGTCACAATTCCCACCCCCTCATTTTGATGGGGCCCCTAAAGATAGGGGAGCAGCAGCCGGGGCCCACCCCAAATTTCCTTTCCCTTTTTTGCATTGAACAAACCCTTAAACAACTTTTTTAAAAAATTTGGGAGTCAGTCCTTTTTTATGATGACCCGACTCCTCCCAAAAAAGGCACTGACTCCACAGCCCTGGGGTTTCAGTATAACTTGTAATTTAAATTGATTAAAAACCCTTGCTTTTTCATGCTAAGCCCCAATAGGTGACCCCCCCCAAATGATGACCCTTTCCTTTGTACACCCATGTAAAACAAGATGGCCCGCCCACTGGACTCCTAAAGCCAGAATGCTCAGAGATTTAAATTAATAAATTCATCTTATACATAATGTTTTCCCAGAAAACTGCGTAATAATCTGCTTCACTCCCCTGTTTTAAACCCATGATGTTTGTGCAGTCAGATGGCATTATCAGTGTGACAGGTTCCCTTTAAGATGATGCCCAGTTTTATCACTAGTACTAGTTAAAGGCAAGTAAATACTAAGAAGACCTTCTTGTTTAAAGTTGCCCCAAAGTAAATTTATTTAGACGGAAAGGTATGCTGACATTTATGGTATTTCTTCAGTGGAAAGGTCATGGTAGATATTGACATTTTTATTATTACTTTTTTTATTGACCAGATGTATAGTTTTATGGACACTTATTAGAAGTGCACAGTATTATTAATATTGCTACTATTCCAAAGCAATAGATATTTAAAATAAATTATGACGGTGATTGCATTGCCTCAAGGATGTGAACTATACTGCCTCTATCCAGCAATGACCACTTTTCACAAGCAATACGTCAACTTTATAACTCACGGTGCATTCAGATGTACAGATGCTCGTTTCCATCCAATCCGCAGTTCAGCCAGCATACAGTTGGTAATTTCCAAATTCTTAATAGTGTGTTCTCAAGATGCTGCTTCTCTTCACAGCCAGCTTAAAGGGGTTTTGCCACCACCTCATTTCATACCTCCTGCATCCAGCTCTTCAGCTCTGTGTGCTCAGAAGGGGGCGTGTGTGATTTGTTTGAATTGCAGATCATGTGACCCAGCAGGATGACATCACCATGCCTTTCCTCTCTGTAGTCAAAGAAAGCTCTGTTTATGTAAAGCATTGTGAGTAGGTGAGAGGTAAAGTTTTTTTCCTTCAGGCACAAGGGTCCTAGGTTCAAATCCTTACAGGAACCAAACCTGTGGGGTTTCTTTCTCTTTAGCATTGCACAGACCTGATGGAGGTTTCTTTTTTATTTATTTGCACTGTGACTAATTACTAAGGAGTACAGAGGACAGAGCAGAATGACAGACCTGGGGTTTGAAACACTCAGTAGCTGCCTGAGAGGAGAGTGATGTCTGAGCATGTGCGACCAGACTGAGAACTCACAGCCCTGGTCGTATCCCCTGGAGATGAGCTGTAAACAATGGATCACTAAAGGAGCAGCTAAAACAAAAATGGTGCAGAATTTTTAATAATAATGAATGGTGAAAAGGTTTGCCATTTCATTTGCAAACTTTCCACGTCAATTTTACTTCGTGGCAAAACCACTTTAAAGGCATGTTCACACGGTTTAAAATGGGCCGTATTTCGGTCCGTAATTACGCGCCGAAGTGCGCCATTTACGGGCCGAAAACGGCCCATTCATTACGGTAATCCATAGTTCTCATAGAGAACTATGGATTACGTCTCTTCTCCCCGCCTGGCGAAGCCGCCGGGCGGGGAGATAATTGACATGTCACTTTCTAGCGGCGTATACGCGGCGCTAGCAGTGATTGTCTATGGGCCGGCGAAGTGCCGGCCCCCCGGTCACACCCCCCCTCCCCCCCCCCCCCCGGCCACACCGCGTAAATGCGGGGCGTAAATACGTCCCGCCAATAAGCCGTGTGAACATAGCCTAAGACTCGCACTTCCTACTTAGGCTATGGATAGTTCTACAGCAGTGATTGGTGTATCAGCTCTGCTATTCCTAGCTGAGCTTGTTAAAGGGACATGAGTGCAGGAAGTTTAAAAACGGCAGTGCACGGGTTTACAGAGCTCTAAAGGGTTGAAATTCATCAGTAACTTAGATAAACAAGCTTCCGTTTTACGGGTAAGGCACAGCAGGGAGTGACGTCACCATGGTCAGAAAGGGTAGCTAAAGCAATGACAACAGAGAGAGATGGTTGCTAAAGAAACTTGTGTACACAAGCAGTAGATACAATCTTCTCGGTCTCCTAAACAAAGCAAAATCAGAAGCGCGATGTATTTGGTGATTATCTTTATTTACCTTTGACCACATGTTTAAAGCTAAATCAATGTGGGGAGAAAACCCCTTTAATGTTTCATGAAGACTGAAACGAAGTCTTGTTTCCCTGCATATTTTCAACTAATACAGTTTTGGTCTTCATTATACATTAAGGAATTCGATCTTGCCAATTGGACATGAGCATATCCTGGCTAAATGGCAACTTGGATGTCAACGAGCATCTGAAAGTATCATGAATAATTAAACTGACTTATTGCTTGTTAAAGGGGTGTTCCCACCATAGACTTTTATAGCGTATCCTAGTGATATGCCATCAAAGTCTGATAGGTGTGGGTCCCACCTCTGTGGCCTGCACCCTTCTCTAGAATGGACCGCCTATAGTTTTGGCTCAGAATGGAGAGCGGGTTGCGCTTGCGAATGACTCTCCATTCTGTTCTATGGAATTTTGCCTACAGGTCAGTGGTGTGTTCGGCTGTCTGACAGGGAGCGCATCTATCAGACTTTGATAGCATATCCTAGTCATTAATGTCTGCTGGTAACGCCTCTTTAATTGTGGTAATTGGTGCACCCCTGGGGTACTGTTGGGACTTTTGGGGTTGTGGCTCAGTTGTTTCTTTTAGGCTATGTTCACACGGCTTATTCTGGGACGTATTTCAGTCTGCAATTCGCGGCGTACTGCGCGATTTACAGGCTGAAATCCGTCCCAGTCATTACGGTAATCCACAACCGTTCTCATAGAACTATGGATTACGTCTCCGCTCCCTGCTCGCACAATATGGCGAGCGGTGAGAGAAGCGACATGTCATTTATTCACAGCGTATACGTGCCGAGAATAATGAATGTCTATGGGGCAGGCAGGCTGCCGGCCCAGCCCCTCCCCCCCCCCCGCTCCCGCCGCGCCCCCGTACACACGGCATAATTGCGGGGCGACATACGTCCCGCAATTACACCGTGTGAACATAGCCTTAAATATCTGAGTTGTTTTTAAATAGTGGCAATATTAAAGGGAATCTGTCGCCAATTTTTATTTTTTTTAATTATTAAATAGAGACCCTGATCCATATTCTTTTCCGCTCAGTCGTTTTTATTTCCTGATTGTAGATTTCTCAATTCGGCCGTCTATATATGATTGTGGGGAGGACATTCCTGCTTGCACTACTTTTACAGCAGTCGGAGAGATACTTTACAGCAGCTTCATGCACATAGGATTCTTAAGACAGATTCTGTCCCATCGACTTCTATAGGAGAGTTTTCTAGTCATGCTGTGTGACCTGGGAAGAAATCACTGTGAAGGGAGGAGAGGGGGAGCTGTGACGTCTCCTCTTGTGACTGGTGGATCCTGTGTTATCTATGCACATTGGTGTCTCCTTTTAGTTTGACCTTGCTTTTACTGATAATGAGCAGACACTGAGAATCTTTCTGTACAGAACAGGAAGTGTTAGACTATTATTAGCCCTAGTGGCCAAAGTTAAAACTGCAGGACTTAAGAATCAATAAAAAATATTGAAAGTGATATGGGAAAAAAAAAACATAACCAAAGATTCGTAAAAAATGTGTTTAACATACAAATGTCATTTTGATGACACATTCCCTCTAAGTTAGGCCAGGTTTGCATGGCGTGTAGCGGCGCATACTGGCGATTTTGAAATCCGACAGTAGAAAATCCGAGCTGTTTAGACTGCAGCTTGGATTTTCTATTGCGGTCTATGTGGATAATTTACAGTTGGATTTTTGCGGATTCTAAATACTGAATTTGCTTATTAGCCAGTGCCGTGTAGATGTTACATATATGTATATGAGCTCATCCGATGATTAGAACAGTACTAAAAATGTAAAATATTTACTTTTTCTACATGGCTCTTTTTGAAGCATTAAAGCCTTCCAGTAAATCCCAGCTAAACAGTGGTAATGTTCAGTTCACTGCCTCGTTTCTTATACGGTGTGAATCACTGCAGCAGTCGCCTACTGTGGCTAGGAGTGATGCCAGCATTGCAACTTTGTATTTCTACTGCAAATGCTGAGAGAGGATTCCCCAGTACAGCGGCTGCACGTGCCATGAATTATGGATGAGCTGTAGCAGATTCATGCTGGTAAAACATGGAATTCAAGCAGCCATCACAACAGAACAACTAAATCCGGGAGGCCGCAGCGCCTTTCAGTATAGTCTTCAGCAAAATACACAAGCACCTGCCTACCATCTCAATGCTCCCTGTCCAGGTCAGGACAAAACCTATTCAGGTTACTGTACTGGAAAATGTAAGAATAAAACCAACAGAATTCAACAGTAATGTCTCAAATCTGTCCCTGTATGGTTCGACCAAACTGGTGAAAAAAATGCATTACCCTGACTGTAACCCTAACCTTAAAGGGGTTTTGCCACAAAGTAAAATTGACGTGGGAAGCTTGCAAATTAAATAATAAACATTTTCACCATTCATCATTATTAAAAACTCTGGACCGTTTTTGTTTTAGCTGCTCCTTTAGTGATCCATTGTTTTACAGCTCATCTCCAGGGGATACGACCAGGGCTGAGAGCTCCTCTGTGCTGGTCGCACATGCTCAGACATCACCTCTCCTCTCAGGCAGCTACTGATTGTTCAAACCCCAGGTGCTGTCATTCTACTCCTGTCCTCTGTACTCCTTAGTAATTAGACAAACAATGCAAATAAATAAAAAAGAAACCTCAATGAGGTCAGTGCACTGATGAAGAGAAAAAAACCCACAGGTTTGGTTCCTGCAGGGATTTGAACCTAGGACCCTTGTGTCTGGAGCTAAATTGCAGGTCATTTCTTTGATCACATCCGTAAGACAGACCCGACAGGCGCGATGCAAACACGCAGCAGAGATCTCTCATGTGAACGCCGCTGCGTGTCTGTCATTGCCGGCAGTGATAAACCCACTGCTAATTGTTAGATGTGTCTCTGGGTCTGTTCTAAGGGACCCAGAGACGCATCAGAAAAGCGTCTTCATACGGAGTGAAGATGCCGGGTGAACATGCCTTAAAGGTAAAACTGTTTCCTTATTGAAGATTCATTAAAACATCAACATCCCGCAAATGTAACAAGTCACGGCTGACGCGTTTCAGGTGCCGATGCGCCCTTACTCATAGATTGGTTCATGCCTTATAGATTCCATGTTTCTCTGGATCAGCTGCAATACAAAAGTTCTAAAATTCCCTTTACTCTACCCATTCATCCACGAATTCTGGACATGTCTTTATTTCAACCATACTGTGTATTTAGTTAATAACCCAGCCAGTAAGCCATGCATAGAAGATCATGCTAACTTCAAAAAGGTTAAAGTGGTTTTGATAAGAAGTGAGTTCTTTACCAAAAAGACTGATGCTCCCCTCTTGAGGCTTGAAAAAAGGGGCGTTGTGTTTCTGTGTTTATAAAAACAAGCACCTCCTCTTTGATGTCATCACTCCACCTCCCATGCACGTTCCTGATACTCAGTCTCTGTAGTTGAGCAAACATTGTTTTGCTAATCCACAGAGGAGAACTGTATTGTGCACAAGCTATATGTGTTTTATTTCTTCCTCTTATTTTCTCAGGGGAGGAGATAATCTCAGCACGCAGCCTTCTTTCATTCCTTCAGGAACGGCTGCAGGGGGCAGAGGCAGAGGGCCAGGGAGAGTCTGCATGTTTACTCAGATAATTACATTACAACCAGTGGATTCGCTATACCAGTGGTTTTAAACTGCGGCCCTCCAGCTGTGAAGATACTCCAACTCCCATCATGCCCACTGTTATACATTATATAAATGCATGATGGGAGTTGTAGTTTCCCAACAGCTGGAGGGCCGCAGCTTGAGACCACTGCTCTATACAAAAGAGACAGGATCTTTCTCCCCAGTCCCTTCAAAACTCATTCATGTTCTCTGCCATCAGATAAGAAGTGCAAACAATGCAAGGGTTGCCAGATCAGCTCCTGGTCATGTCTAATGTAAACCAAGGGCATGTAAGTCAGGCAGTAGCTCTCACAGGCTTCACTTTTTTTAATGACATATATTTAGAAAAGTGATTAAATACCCATTTTGGAGGATCCCACGTCAACACGTGGCAAAACACCTTTAAAGATTATGCCACCCTATTTAGGCATTCCAAATGCTAAATGTGTATTGCTCTTTACCAGAGGTGCCCAACAACTTTACACTATGTGGCTCAATACCACAACAGAGCCATGATGACAGCCCAGGTGCTGCAAGTGAAAAAGTTTCTGCAGCCACATGCTAGAAGCCCGGGAATCACAAACCAACCAAGGCACTGCAAAAATGTATTTGGTTCTGTTTATAACCGACCTATGATGGCTGTGCTGGATCAGTGTCCATACAGATTCTGGAAAACCCTATTGATCTAGAATTTCGATGTGGTTTTTATTAAAGCAAGTGTAGTGGATGCTCTGTTCCCTGTCAAGATGATAAAACAGCACATTATTGTAAATGTTATGGGTAAGTTCACACAATGTGTAATGTAGTTCGTGTTCGTTTCCTCGTTAAAAGTTCGTTCATGCCAGTGTAAGGAAACAACCTGGAGTGTCTGAGGCAGGTTTTTTGCATGAATGGACTCAGGTGATTAAAATCACTTTATTTTGCACTTTTTGGTTGTGCTGCTCTTTTCTGTTTTTTCATAGTTTTGAGGATTTGGGTCATACTTCTTGAGCTTTGCACACCATCAGTTTTTTGGCTGTGCTGTATCGTTTGCCTTTTTTGAGTTTTTTTGCCTTGGTTACTTTATTATTATCGGTGTGTAACCTGCATTGAAGAATTGACATGTCAATTCTTTTTCAGGGCACCGATGACTTGCCGATAAACACCCAAAAGCTGCGTCCAAACCCACTGTTATCATACTCTAACAGAGTCTAGTAATAAAATGTATTAGGCTATGTTCACACGGCGTAATTGCGGCGCATACAGCACGGCCACAATTACACCGGGTGATTTGGGAGTCGCGCTCCTATGCGCCTACTCCCGCGGTGCGGGGGGGGGGGTCCGGCAGCCCGCGGGCCCCATTGACATACATTACTTGTGGCGTGTATTCGCTGCAAGTAATTGACATGTCACTTATCTCCCCGCGCGTACAATACAATCGTATTGTACGAGCGGGGAGAGGAGGCGTAATCCATAGTTCTCTATGAGAACTATGGATTACTGTCATTTCGGCGGGCATCTCGCTCGTATTAGAGCGCAAATGCGCGCCAAAATTAGCCCGTGTGAACATTGTTATTCTACTACTAGTTGTCTACTTTGTGTAAGACCACACACACACCACACACACAACACACACACACACACACACACACACACACAAAAACACACACACACACACACTTTTTAACAAGTGTCAATAGCAGAAGTCAGAACACTGAAAAACATTTTTTGTGCAAATAAGGCTTGTAAACTGTTGTTCATGCTCTGATAAATTCTTCCCTGTTTTCTATGTTGTGGTGTTGTCAAGTGCCAATTCTTAAAGGAATTGTCTACTACTAGAAAAAAAAGTTTGTGGTAGTTGGGAAGGGTTAAATAGAATGGGAAAAAATTGTCCCGCCTCTGAAGCCTGTTTTGTTCCAATGCTGCCACTGCTCCCAGTGCTCCCAGCTGATGACATCACATTAAACTGCAGCCAATCACTGGTTTCAGCGGTCTCTTCCCGTATGAATGACACGTGAGCAATAATGCCAGTGATTGGCTGCAACATCACATGAAAATGACGCGATCAGTGGAGAACACCGGCAGCAGTGATGGTGCTGGAATGGAGCAGGTTTCATCGGTGAGTAAGGACCTATCCACGTGGCAAGGTTTTCAGTCGGATTTTCAAATCCAAAAACAGACTGTCAGCCATCTGCATAGACTTAATAGAAAATCCGCTCAGGAGTCCACACTGAATGGTCTTTCTGCTGAATATTCTTTTATACCACCGGCGTTTCTAAAAACTTTGAACGTGTTCATTCTGCCGCCCAGTTTTCAGGCGGAGGATGTGCATATCATTGGTTGAGGGCAGAACCGTCCTCCTCAACCATGTAAAAGACAATAAAATACTGGCAGGGTATGTTCTTTAAGGCTATGTTCATACGCCCCGCAATTACCCCGGGTGTTTGGGAGCTCGCGCTGATTGCCGTGTACTCCCGTGGCGCAGGGGGCGGGGGTTTGCAGCCTGCCGACCCATAGACTGTCATTACTCGCAGCGTGTAAGCACCGTGAATAAATGACATGTCACTGATCTCCCCGCTCGTACAATACGATCGTGGGGAGAGGAGGCGTAATCCATAGTTCTCTATGTGAACTCATATTGGAGCGCAGTACGCTGTCAGTACGTGGTGAAATGCTTCCAGAAATAAGCCGTGTGAACTTACCCTAATCAGAATCTGGCTGGTATCTTCACAGTGCCGTGTGGACACGACCTGAGGCTTTTTTGCTTCTGGTTTTCTGATATTCACCACTCCTGTTTTTAAAGTAATGGTCAAGCGGTTTAATGTCAGCTTTTAAAGCAGGCCGTTACGTTATTCTTCCAAATGAGGCTGTTCTCCGGTAAGTTAACGAGTAATAGAGATGTAATAGAGACCAAAATAACTTTTCTGGATTTATTTACTCTGAGCGGATATGTTTGCTCATGGTTTTTAAACAGTATAAATTAGGCATAAAAGCTCCCAAGGACTTTTATCTTATCTTATGCCTGTATCCTGCTGAGAGGCTATAAAAAGGTAATAAACGTCGTGGCATGTAATATTTTTAACCTGAACAAGGGTCGTTCCAAAACAAATGCCTCCTATTTTTTTTTTTTTTCATTGAAACTACAACAGATACAGAGCACATAATAACATTACTTTGTAGGGCACATTCAGAGCTGTATAACACTACTTTGTAGGGCACATTCAGAGCTGTATAACACTACTTTGTAGGGCACCTTCAGAGCTGTATAACACCACTTTGTAGGGCACCTTCAGAGCTGTATAACACTATGTAGGACATTCAGAGCTGTATAACACTACTTTGTAGGGCACCTTCAGAGCTGTATAACACTACTTTGTAGGGCACCTTCAGAGCTGTATAACATTACTTTGTAGGGCACATTCAGAGCTGTATAACACTACTTTGTAGGGCACATTTAGAGCTGTATAACACTACTTTGTAGGGCACCTTCAGAGCTGTAATAACACTACTTTGTAGCGCACATTCAGAGCTTTATACCACTATGTAGGGCACATTCAGAGCTGTATAACACTACTTTGTAGGGCACATTCAGAGCTGTATAACATTACTTTGTAGGGCACATTCAGAGCTGTATAACATTACTTTGTAGGGCACATTCAGAGCTGTATAACACTACTTTGTAGGGCACATTCAGAGCTGTATAACACTACTTTGTAGGGCACATTCAGAGCTGTATAACACTACTTTGTAGGGCACCTTCAGAGCTGTATAACACTACTTTGTAGGGCACCTTCAGAGCTGTATAACACTACTTTGTAGGGCACATTCATAGCTGTATAACACTACTTTGAGGCACCTTCAGAGCTGTATAACACTACTTTGTAGGGCACCTTCAGAGCTGTATAACACTACTTTGTAGGGCACATTCATAGCTGTATAACACTACTTTGTAGGGCACATTCAGAGCTGTATAACACTACTTTGTAGGGCACATTCAGAGCTGTATAACACTACTTTGTAGGGCACATCCATAGCTGTATAACACTACTTTGTGACCTAGACCTTGGCCATGCAATTTAACCAATGAGGATAAAGAGTTTGCACGCCTGTTCTTGGTCGTTCATAACGTGTCTTGTTTTTACATCGCTGTCACCTCTGTTAGAACTTGTAGACAGGAGCACGCTCTGACATTCTAGACACTTTTGACTGGGCCAGTTCTTAGGGGTGTGTTGCGCCACTTCCAGAAGATTAGACACCTTTATGAATGTTGCTCGACAAAATGTGTCGCAAATATATCCTACTAATCCATATTGTGACCATATTTATTAAACTTTGTGCAATACTTTCATCCATACTGACGAATGATACTCTAACGAGACGTAACACTGTCTAGTCTGAGACTGTTTTAATACATTTGGCCCTTTGGTCTTTCGCAACCTATGGGTATGTTTGAATATATGCAGTGTGGTGCAGGTTTTCGATATGACTGAGCTAGCTCTGTCATGTGGTGGTTTAGGTATCCTCCCAATCACCAACAAAGGGAACAGAATGAGTGAACATGTTTAAAAAAAAAAAAAAAAAAGTCGTCTGGGTGTGACTGCATGTAAGGCAACCAGACTGGAAGAAATCTGTTTTACAGTCGTAGAATAATGTATGGGAAATTGTCAAACTTGTCTTTTTCCAGAGCCCTTTTTCCTTCCGTTGCCTCATTTGCCAGCACTTACCTTGCTTCCTTTCTGTAAAAATAGAGTATTTCAGCTCTATTTATACCGCAGGGCTTACCCAGGAAGTGATCTGTGGGCGCCTGATGTTTACTTCATACCAAATTGGCAATTTCTTCTACCTCAACAAAACGTAGGACTATTTTGCATACACTAAAAGCCTCTGAATCTCGTACATAGCTGAACGGTTTTTGTCTTTTTAAAGTGACCCTAACATACACCATGTACAGACAAACTCATGTATTTGGGTAGATCTGCCACTTTATAAGTTTACTGTTTCATATATGTTTTTGTTGTGTCTGTTATAAAAAGTTCTGCAGCCCATGTTTTTTAATACAATCAGAATAGTATGTGCAGACAGAAGACTTCCAAATATAACCCAGAAAGGGCTATACATTGGCCCATAGAACTCTCCTTACACAGGGTTGGGACGAGGCATATTTACACCTTAGGCAAATAGGGCAAATGATGTCTCCTGTCATCTTCCAGGAAAAATTCAAGTCCTTGGTCCTGAGCGGACGCACGGTGCCCACCCCCAGCTTGGTGAAATTGGGGACGGGGGGGGAAACAATTGTGCCATGTGCTTCTGCGGGGTGGCATAAATGACATGTTATCTCTATTCTGCAGGTCCGTACGATTCCAATGTTTTTTGTTTTTTTTTTCAATTGTGGTTTTTATTGCTACCATTTTTCAGATTCACAAGACTTTTTTTGGTCCCTTTTTTTATTCCAATTTTTGGGGAAGCAAAGTGGCAAAAAAAAACAAAGGCAATTTTGGTATTTTTTTTATGCTGTTTACCGTTCTAGATATATAAGGTCATATATTATTAAATCCGTGTTTTACAGACACAACGATAACTATTATGTCTAATTTGTTATTGTTCTTATATTTGTAATATGGGGGAAGGAGGTTGTTTTTAGACTTTTTTTTTTTTTCTTTTCTTTTACTTGTTCCTTACTTTTTAGTTCCTCTAGGGTACTTACAGGGGTTGTCTCGCTACAAGGAATAGCTTTCAAAATGTAGGGAACACTATATGAAGACATTTTCCAAATACATTGCTGTGTTCATCTTTTTTTGTTAAGGAGCTAAAATTGATTTAATCACCTTCCTGGCTCTATTTGGTTCCCCAGTGACCCCTGCTGTTGGTTCTATGTGATAGCAGACGTCATCACACAGGTCATGGCAGCCAGAGGGAGAGCGTTTGTGTTATCCGAACTTTCAGACAAAAGCCAGTAATTACTGCTGTTTACTTTAGATAAATCTCCTGCTAGCAGTTTCAGAGAGCTTCTAAGCTTGCTAATTACAGACAGTGTGACCAGGAAGTGACAGGATGCATCTATGAAACTCTGAGAGGAGACAACCCCTTTAACCACTGGCCAAGAAGGGTAGTAAGATGGCAGGCCTGGGGTAATTCATTTGACTCCTGGCTGCTATGAGTGCCGGTTGTCACCCTGCGATCGAATCACGGTGGAGCCATATACCAAAAAATGTGCTCAAATATTGCCGCGATTGTTGATGCAAACTAATTAATGGTGTAAAGTTACACAGAAGTATGAAACCAAAAATTAGTATTGAGGCTCACCTCTATTAATTGCGGTGTATTTCCTTCATGCACGGAACGCTGACCCCCGACCTCCGGGCAAAGCACCAACGTAACAAAATAAACTGATGCAATGATGAAAAAGACGGACTACTTTATTACAAAAACTAATACAGAGGGTTGAAAGTAGACGATGCTAAAAAAAACGTTGTGTAGCATCTACTTTCAACCCTCTGTATCCGTTTTTGTAATAAAGTAGTCCGTCTTTTTCATCATTGATGGACCGCATCCGTTTAATACACAGAAGTATCCAAACATGCCCCAGATTTATCATGCCTTTTTAGACAGTCTAGTCTTTACACTGAATTTTAGACAGTAATATTAAATCTACTTCACTGTTTTTTTCTTAAATAGTTTCTTTCTCAGGGTAAACTAAGCATCACATCACTCAAAAAAAAAAAAAAAAAAAAAAAGATGCACCAAATGTAATAAAAGGCGCAAGCCCCTTAAAGGGGTTGTCCGAGGTAAGCTTGTAGCTCTCTAAGGGTAAGTTCACACGGCGTATTTCCAGTGCATATTGCCGGGAAAAAACGACTTGTTTACTTGTTGACATTACGCACTTGCAAGCGTGTCATTTCAATGAGAAAACGATGCGCATTAGCCCAAGGCAGATCTCTGTATTTCTCGAAGTGTAAATGCAGTAAAGAGTGGCATGTTACGCTGCGCACTGTACACGCTGAAAAATGTGACGAAAATCAGTGTCCGTATGTGCTGTACTGAAACATTGTTTAAAATGTATTTTGGCGCTTACTTCGGCGAAAATTGCGCACCAAAATACGTTGCGTGAACAAGCCCTAAGGCAATGTTCACACTGTTTATTGCCGGCGTAATTGCGGGGACGGATTTCGCCCCGCAATTACGCCGGTTGCCGTGCAGCGGGGGCCGGACGGGGGGCAGCTCGCCGGCCCCATAGACACTCATTGTTCACGGTGCGTACACGCCGTAAATAATGTGCATGTCACTTATCTCCCCCGCGGTGGATTCGCCGAGCGAGGAGAGGAGACGTAATCCATAGTTCTCTGTGAGAACTGTGGATTACCGTAATGCCTGAGACTGATTTCAGCCGTATTGGAGCGCAAATACGGCGCTCAATACGGCTGAAATCAGTCCCAAAATAAGCCGTGTGAACGAGGCCTAAGAATTGGCCTCAAAGATGGCCTGCGGTATTTAGAAGGAATAGGGAGTATTGTGCATGCGCAACCATTTCCCTGGTTTCTGAGGCTGGCTCATATCGAGCTACAAACTGTCCTCAATCCCGAGATTACAAGATGAGACTATCCTTTTAATATATTTGGTGACATTTTTAATTTCCCTTTGTTACACAGAAATCTACCCTAGCAAGGTTTCTATTATTTTCACCGCTTTCTGTCGTAAAGGCCATGTCTTTTCCCATAAAGCCTGCTCACATTCATTTAACAACAGTGCTATAATAATGATGCAAAACACCAGAAAACTAGGTATGATACGGTCACTCCACTATGTTCAGATAAAGTTAAGGGGGTGTTTTTACCTTGATGGCAGTTCGATAGCATAGCAATCAAAATATGATTGGTGTGGCTCTCACCTCCTAAAGGGGTTGTCTCACTACAAGGATTGATTTTTATGTTAAAGATCTTGCAATATGTGTCCATTACTAGTGTCCTATCTATTCAGAGATATCCCCCCTTGTATGGACTGCATCAGCTCCTCAGGTCACTGTAGCTACAGACCTGTTTGATCTCTCTTGATAGGCTGCCAGCACTGGTTGCTATAGCTACAGACCTGGCTTCTACTGCAGCCTAGTAGAAGCCAGTAAACACGCCCCTGAGTTCAAAATGAAACCAAGAAAACAGGACTGAGGTACGATGAATCAATGTAGTGAGACAACCCCCTTAACCTCTCAAAAGTGTTGGCTCAGAATGGAGACTCTCCATTCTGTAGCATGAGAGTTCGAGTACAGTCGCCCACACTGCTCACCATACCACTCCCATAGAACAGAATGGAGAGTTGTGCGCAAGCTTTCCGAGTTGACCTCTCTGGTGGCCATTCCCGAGAGAGGTTCCAGAGGTGGCGCCTGCACCTTTTACACTTTGAAAGCATATTTATAGGGTTTGCCATCAAAGTGCACGATAGGGAACACCCCAGGTAGGAAAAAGACGACCAGTCGAAATGCGTTGGCTTTTACCTCTGTTATATTTTTGCTATTGAAACACATTTCTTGCCGTTGCCTTCACGTTATGGGCAGCACTTGGAGAACCTGGTGCCGTTATCACTTTCTGTAAATTTGCCATAGCCTAGATTTACGTAGACAAACCGCACTTTATAAAGTGTCCTCAAGATAAAGCTTTCTTCATAATATTACTCTTGGCAAAATGTGAAGCAGCAAAGTGCACTGCGCTGTGTACATTGTGGTTTCCATGCCTTGTGATGGGGACTATCGGCAGGATACATAATGCAGCTGTCGGTGCAGTGGCCTATGGAGCAAATACCGCTCAGAGGACATCAGATTAGACAAATCACTAATTAAAGGTGACATGATCTTTGACAGTCCAATTAAAGCGAAGGTCACTTCTAAGCTTAGGTCTTATGTTAATATGACATCAGCAAACACATTTCAATATTGTGCCGGCCGGCATTTGAAGCGGGAATTAGGAGGATTATCTCGTGGAACCACGGGGAGATGCCTCCTCTGCTTCTTAGATCCCCTTCCTTCTGTTCCTGGAGCCTTCTTAAGAGGCACAGGCCTAAGCCCTCATACTCTAACTTGCTTTTACATCAAATATTTTACCTAGATTACAAGGGCTTCAGCAGGTAGATCAAACATGCTTTACCTCCCAAGTCCTGTGGTCTTCCCTTGATTCTCCCGTTGACTAGCAGATGACATTCAGCAGCTCTCGGCTGTTGGTATAGATTTTATTCTTAGCCGCCTTCTGCACATAACTGTACTTTAAACCACTGGACTGTCTTTAAAATGTCATGAGTATCTCCAGGCTCCAGTGATTTCCACCTCTGAGTATTTTTTTTTTTTTTTACTATTTTTTGCTTTTTCTAATGAAAAAACATGTTTTCGGTTTATGGAGCAAGTGCGCTTCTCACAATCCATTTACATTCATTCATCTCCTACTATGATCGAAAGCTTTCTCACCACATGATCTCTAATCTCTTAAGACTGAGGGCCACTTGTACGATCCACATGAATATCAAGTCGACTTCATGCATCCACTGCCTCGAATAAGGATGGTAGGAGACACCATTTATAATAAAGATGGTTTATTAACTTAACCCCTTAAGCCCCGGGCCTGAAAAGTAGTTCATGACCAGAAAAATTTTTTTTAGTTTTTGCCTACTTGCATTTCAACAGTTGTAACTTTTTTATTTTTTCAATAAGGTAGTTGTATGAGGCCTTGTTTTATTCAAGACAAGTTGAACTTTATTGGTGAATAGTTTGAATTCACTTATAAATAATTGCAGAGTATTTTTAAAAAAAAAAGTTTAAATTTTTTTGTTTTTAAATTTTTTTTTACACATTCACATTTTACACTTTTTAGATTAATTCTACAGGTTATTACGGTCGTGTGGATAACTAATATGTGTAGTGTTTTTGTGTGTGTGTAATATATGCACAACTATTTTGTATTAAATATTTATTTTTTTATTTTTTTTTTACCCTTTTTTTTTTGTTTTTTCCTTTTTTATTTTTTAAAATCCCATGAAGGGAGAACTTTTTTACATTTTTTTTTTTTTTTTTTTTTTATTGGTAATGTATTAGCATATCCATGTACAGTCATATGAAAAAGTTTGGGCACCCCTATTAATCTTAATCATTTTTAGTTCTAAATATTTGGGTGTTTGCAACAGCCATTTCAATTTGATATATCTAATAACTGATGGACACAGTAATATTTTCGTATTGAAATGATGATTAATGTACTAACACAAAATGTGCAATAAGCATAGAACCAAAAATTGACCGGTGCAAAAGTATGGGCACCCCAACAGAAAAGTGACATTAATATTTAGTAGATCCTCCTTTTGCAAAAATAACAGCCTCTAGTTGCTTCCTGTAGCTTTTAATCAGTTCCTGGATGAAGGTATTTTTGACCATTCCTCTTTACAAAACAATTCAAGTTCAGTTAAGTTTGATGGTCGCCGAGCATGGACAGCTCGCTTCAAAGTATCCCACAGATGTTCAATGATATTCAGGTCTGGGGACTGGGATGGCCATTCCAGAACATTGTAATTGTTCCTCTGCATGAATGCCTGAGTAGATTTGGAGCTGTGTTTGGGATCATTGTCTTGCTGAAATATCCATCCCCGGCGTAACTTCAAATTCATCATTGATTCTTGTACATTATCTGAAGAATCTGCTGATACTGAGTTGGATCCATGCGACCCTCAACTTTAACAAGATTCCCGGTGCCGGCATTGGTCACACAGCCCCAAAGCATGATGGAACCTCCACCAAATTTTACAGTGGGTAGCAAGTGTTTTTCTTGGAATGCTGTGTTTTTGGGACGCCATGCATAACGCCTTTTTGTATGACCAAACAACTCAATCTTTGTTTCATCAGTCCACAGGACCTTCTTCCAAAATGAAGCTGGCTTGTCCAAATGTGCTTTTGCATACCTCAGGCGACTCTGTTTGTGGCGTGCTTTCAGAAAGGGCTTCTTTCGCATCACTTTCCCATACAGCTTCTCCTTGTGCAAAGTGTGCTGTATTGTTGACCGATGCACAGTGACACCATCTGCAGCAAGATGATGCTGCAGCTCTTTGGAGGTGGTCTGTGGATTGTCCTTGACTCTTCTCACCATTCTTCTTCTCTGCCTTTCTGATATTTCTTGGCCTGCCACTTCTGGGCTTAACAAGAACTGTCCCTGTGGTCTTCCATTTCCTTACTATGTTCCTCACAATGGAAACTGACAGGTTAAATCTCTGAGACAACTTTTTGTATCCTTCCCCTGAACAACTATGTTGAACAATCTTTTTTTTCAGATCATTTGAGAGTTGTTTTGAGGAGCCCATGATGCCACTCTTCACAGGAGATTCAAATAGGAGAACAACTTGCAATTGGCCACCTTAAATACCTTTTCTCATCATTGGATACACCTGGCTATGAAGTTCAAAGCTCAGTGAGGTTACAAAACCAATGTTGTGCTTCAGAAAGTCAGTAAAAAGTAGTTAGGAGTATTCATATCAATAAAATGATAAGGGTACCCAAATTTTTGCACCAGTCAAAATTTGGTTTAATGCATATTGCACATTTTGTGTTAGTACAATAAACCTCATTTCAATCCGGAAATATTACTGTGTCCATCAGTTATTAGATATATCAAATTGAAATGGCTGTTGCAAACACCCAAATATTTAGAACTAAAAATGATTAAGATTAATAGGGGTGCCCAAACTTTTTCATATGACTGTATGCTAATACATTAAAATCTGTGTCGGTCTGACACAGGCAGTGATCAGGACTGCACACATTCTGTCCTGGTCACTGGCTTGTTACACAGACAGTCCAGGGGCCACTCTTGATCCCCAGAGCTGACTGTGCAGCCGTTCCCCAGGCTCTGTCGCGTCACCGGGTGTTCCGATCACCGACAGAGCAGGGAAACCCTTTGATTGCGCTGCGGTGACGAACCGCGGCAATCAAAGGGTTAAAGCACCGGGTTGCGGAGGTGTCCCCCGCTTCCCGGTGCTTGTAGGAGATGCTCTGGGATCAGGGCTGTGTAGTACAGCCCCGATCCCAGCGCTGCTGCGGCGCCCGGGCGCCGCAGACCCCGATGTCTACAGCGACGCCAAAAGACGCCGCTTTAGACGAACGACCCGCACCAGCCGACGGCAAAAGTCGGTGGGCGGTCGTGATTGTCCAGTTCCTAATGAAAATTAATGCTATGCTCCCAGGGCCCCATTAAAAAAAATATTTCACGTTCTTCCTTTCCTCAGTTCCAGTGCTGGGTCTCTCTGGTCTTCTATTTTCCTCTATCTTCGAACAGACACTAAACGTGCCTCTCCTTACATCATCATTCACTTTAGAATGGTGACGCAAATGAAAGGCACGTGACTGCTGTTCAGAACTAGAACAAGGAGAACAGAACCAGGGACCCAGCACTGGAACTGAGGAGCCGGGACAGCTGAATGTAGTTGTGTGGGGGTTTTTTTGTTTGTTTTTTAAATGGGGCCCCAGGAGCATACTATTATTATTGTTAGGTGCTGGACAACCCCTATAATGATAGATTTGTTGTAGGCACCCTGAAATCGCGATGACTTATAGCAGTGTCAGACTAAGATGCCTGGGGCCCACCAGTGGGGTGGATTCTTGGGTTCCACCCTACAGGAACTGTACATGAGAGCACATTCCTCTTGCTTTCTATCTTTCTCTGCCTTTCTCCCTTAAAGGGGTTGTCTCACTACATTGATTCATCTTACCTTAGTCCTGTTTTCTTGGTTTCATTTTGAATTCAGGAGCGTTTACTGGCTTCTACTAGGCTACATTAGAAGCCAGCTCAGTAGCTACAGCAACCAGCGCTGGCAGCCTATCAGAAAATATTAAACAGGTCTGTAACTATAGTGACCTGAAGAGCTGATGCAGCCCATACAAGAGGGGATATCTCAGAATAGGTAGGACATGGTTAATGGACATATATTGCAAAGTGAATCTTTTTTGCAAGATCTTTAATATAAAAAGCAATCCTTGAAGTGAGACAACCCCTTTAAAAGCAGCCACAGGCCTGCCATGTGAAATCGCCCACCATGCCCAGGGGCACACCGGGGGTTTCCCTTGCTCCCTTGTGCGCCAACCCAAACCAGATAGTATGATGGTATAATTACTAGACATGATCTGCATGTCTATAAACACTAAAATATTCCTCAGGTATATTCACACAGTGGAATTCTGTGCTGATTTTCACACAGACCTTGGTTGTCTCTTTTGCCTACAATCCACTTTCAATCTTTTCAATGGTAAATGCTTGAGCAGTGCAAAAAAAATTAAAGCTATTAATTAAGGTGTTTCTTTGCTGTGTTCTCCCATTGAACTCAATGGGAGGTTGAAAATCCACATTAAATCTGCATCAAGAAAATGAAAAAATGCAAACAAATCTGCACATGAACAGGTGGATTCCCACACTGCTTTTCTTTTGTTGTCAGATTTTAACCTACATTGTGAACATGCCCTTACTAATTGCACCATTGGCTGGAATATATTCAGCTGTTGGCTTGGAAGTGGCTTTCTTATAATTGGGCTACACCCACATGACAATTTAAAATCCCACATTGGAGTATTTGATGTGGCTTTGGAGGTCGTTTTTTCCGGCAGATTTACAGTCAGAAAACAAGTCCCATTCCTCTCTATGGGGTGTTGGATGCTGACCTGACAGAAATATTTGGGACGTGTTTTTGGACTCGATATACAGCGGATTATTTAACCCCTTCCTGCGGGAGACTTTTTTTTGTCACGCCTGTTTTTCCCTCCCCGCCTTCCCAGAGCCATAACTTTTTTTATTTTTCCACCTACATAGACAAATGAGGGCTTTAATTTTGTGAAACAAGATGAACTTTCTATTGGTGTCATTCACCGCACCATAGACTATACTGGGAAACCACAAAAACAATTCTAAGTGGGACAAAATGTGAAGAAAAAAAATGTAGTTGCGTCATGTTTGTGGGAGGTTTGTTTTTACGGCGTTCATTCTCCTGTAAAAATGATGTTATCTATATTCTACAAGTTGATTCGAATCCAGCAATACCAAATATTTACGGTTTTCGTTATGTTTTGATACCGTTAAAAAAAAAAAAAAATCCAAACATTTTCTATTTTTGAAATTTGTGTGCCGGTGCCATTTTCTACGAACAAGAACTTTTTCGTACTAACACCTACAGACTTTTTATTGCTACTAGTTTGAAATACATGCGACTTTTGATTTAAATTTATTCCAATTTTTAGGGGACGTGAAATGACGAAAAAAAACGCAGTTAACATTTTTTTTCTTCTACACTGTTCAGCATACGGGATAAATGATGTTATATTTTAATAGATCGGACGTTTTCAGACACGGCGATACAAAGTATGTGTAATTTATTTTACTTTTTTATTTGTAAAATGGCAAAAGGGGGTGATTTTAACCTTTTTTTTAATTATTATTATTTTATTTTTTTCTACTTTAACTTTGAATCCCCCTAGGGCGCTTCACCACTGGTGGGTACAGTCGCTTATACAGCCTAATGCATGGTAATACAATGCATTAGGTTGTACAAAAATGGCAGTTTTACTACTTCCTACCTGGGCAGAAAGTAGTAAAACCGAAAACATGGCAGCGATGGAAACCTTCACAAGGCTCTTAGCTGCCATGTTAAGGGATCTGGGTCCCATGATTTCACCATGGGGTCCCGGATCGAAGTGAGGAATGGTGCCCAGGACTAGATGCGGCTGCCATCTTTGTCGTGATATTTAAGGGGTTAAACAGCGCAGGATGGCGCCTGCACCATCCCGCAATGTAACCGGTGGTGTTAGTTGCAATTAGTAGATAACACCCCCTGGGCTCTACAAAGCTCCTTACTGGCATTAGGACGTAGTCCTACGTCCAATGTCGGTAAGGGGTTAAAATAAACAGTAGTTTTGAAATCCGACCTCAAGAAAATCCCAAGTCGTGTTGTCAACAACACAAATTTTCAGTCTAATTTTTCTTGTTTATTTAAAATCCTAATCCGTGTGTAAATCTGAATGGAATTGCTGGTCTTGTGGATGGACTCAAAGTCTGGAGGAGTCGGAAGATAAAAAATTTACTGTTCTTATAGCAGATCCCACTTCCTAAATGATTGGCAAGAAAACATAAGTCTAGGTAACTGGAAATCTTTATAGTATGGATTGTATCGTAAGCATTTGTAGATGCAATCCATAGTCATGAAAAAATGCTACTAATAAAAAATACTGCTATTTTAGTGGTAAAACTTCCTTTTTGGTGGGTCTTGTGTATGTTTAGGCTGCATTCCTACCACATTTGCTTATTGAGAAGTGTAGTCAACAACCTTTGCCACTACAGTTGATAAAAAATTATGCTGATTTGTGCCACCCACACACAACAAAAGGTTCACCTATTCAGCAAATGTTTTATCCTAAAGAAGTCAGGCCTGTAGGTTGTTGGATTTGTACACACAAAACCTGTATATGAAGTGTGGTGTGAACAGAAACTTACTCTAGATTTTAATTCTAGAAATCATAGTATGTCAGCCCTCATGAAACTGACTTTGTCTTGTCTTTCCCCCTTCTAAGCAACTTTCGCCTCTCACCCAGCCAAACCAGTAAGTTCTATGCGGCACTGAGGAGGGGCAAAAACCCGAAACAGCTGTCTGCAGATGAACTTAACTGGTTTGGCTCAAATCCTTTTCACTTTGCACAGCTCCTGCGAGCTACATTGTGAATTGAGGAGAACTATATCCAATAGAGTGCGCTGTGGAGCTCCTCAGCTCTTTTCCTATAAGCCTTTGCTTTATGCAAAACCTTCAGTAAAGTCTGATAGGTGAGTAAATCCTCACACCAACTAATTTATTGGTGGCTCTCCTCAAGGAGAGATCTTTCCCTCTTCTTGTCAAAAAAGTAATATTGTCTGAACCTACATTATGAGGCTGCAGGCTCTTGGCATTGATGTTTGGTTCCTGGCCAAAAGTTGTCACACTAAATGCCTAAAAATTGGTTGTATAAAAAAAATTAAAAAAAAGAGTAAAAAAACCCAATTCTTTGCTGGTTACGTATTACAGGTTAGATTAACAACTAGTTTTTCCCCCTCTTTCTGTCTTTTAGCTGTACCGTTTCCGCCAAGTCATAGACTTACAGCAAAAGAAGTGTTTGATAATGATGGAAAACCTCGGGTAGACGTCTTAAAAGCTCACTTAATGAAAGAAGGAAGACTTGAGGAAAGCGTTGCTCTTCGATTAATTACAGAAGGAGCTTCAATTCTCCGCTTGGAAAAAAATTTGCTGGATATTGATGCGCCAGTCACAGGTGAGTAACAAGAAAATGAACAGAGCTTGCATTTATGTGTTTTCCATCTCCCCATTTAATGTTGGTAATCGAGAATGATCTTTTGGACATTTTAATGATCCACCATTTTCACCTTTTTGTATTTTTTTATTTAAGTGGACACACCAAGTATTTTTCATATCTCTAAAGGTATTTTCACACGGCTTATTTTGAAGCGTGATATGCGTGTATTTTTCCGTGTATTGCGCTTTATACACGGCGAAATGCGTGCCATAATTACGGTAATTCATAGCTCTCATAGAGAACTATGAATTACACGTCGTCCCCCTAGGCCTACAGTACGGTCGTATTGTACGCGCGGGGGGAGAATTGACATGTCAATTGTTAGCGCCGCTGACGATGCAGGTCTATGGGGCCATCACCGGCTGATCAGCGCGTGGCTCCAAAACACCCGGTGTATTGCGGCACGTACTATACGCGCTGCAATATGCTGTGTGAACATACCCTAAGGGTGCGTTCCCACTGCACAGGACAAATACTGGTCGGTTTACCGGCCGGTATTTGTCCTGTTTTGCGGCTTTTCCCCGCGATGAGCGGAGAAAAGCCCTCCCCCCTTCACATTGGCTTGCACAGATTCCGTCCAAAAACCGGACGGAAAAACCCGTGCAGTGGGGACTGCTGCACGGGTTTTCCATAGAGCCCAATTGTGCTAATTTTCGGGCAGTTTTTCAGGCGGTCTGCAAAACCACAAACCACCTGAAAAACCGGCCGAAAACCCGTGCCATGGGGACATGCCCTAAGAGTGAATAAATCGGACAATACCTTTTAGAGGCTGAATATATTTAATGGTAAGCTTTCGAGAGTATTCGCTCTCTTCTTCAAACATGGAGTTATACAAGAAACTGAAAATTCACAGACTTTTTATACAATATATAAAAAGTGTAAGAATTTTCAGTTTCTTGTATAACATCATGTCTGAAGAAGGGAGCTAGTACTCTCGAAAGCCTTTACATCAAATATACTCAGTTAGCCCCCAAAGGTTTGTTGATTCTTCACTCTGACTACTTTCTATGGCTAGCGCAGTAAAAATTTAAATTACTATTCGATCTCAATCCCATACTCCGGAATAACCCCAAAGGATTAGGTAGTAGAATAAAAGCAATTCTGGTCCAAAGCCCTGGTAAGTGAACCAAATATATGAGCCGGAATGGATAACCATTAATAAGCAGCTACCACAGTTCTGCCCCTTCCATGCATTTTATGGTGCCACCTTTTAGCAGTCATGGGATAAAATAAATATATAGTCTATTTGCAGAGCAACTATTTTTTCTTATAAGGGTTTTCAAAGACTTTGAAAATTCTCCCAGCACAGTGCTAAAATAGAAAATTAACCCATACTTACCTCTCCCATCACCACCGTTCCAGAGCTCCAGTGTGCCCTCCCCCTGGTCCCTCACCAATGACATCACATATATCACATGATACTGCATGTCCAGCACGTGACCCCCGAGGACAATGATTGAATTGACTTGAGCATCCTGTGATCAATCAACGAGCCCTCATCAGTGACGATCCAGAGGGAAGACAGTATTATTGAAAGTACTGGAAAACACCTTAATGGTGAAGGAATCTTGTCCCTTCTCGTCACAGGCAGACCGCTAAAACAATTTGAAAGTTTGGAGGAAGGATTACATTTAATTGATCTGACTGCAAAATTTTTGGGCTTTAAGTTGTTTTTGAAAAGTCGACAACAATATGCATTTATATAGCTATTTCAAAGGAAAGAGAAACTCCTGTTGTCCAATTTTAATTTTTTGTGACTCTTTTAATTAGGGATATGTGGCTTTTGGTTGAAATTTCAGAATGAACATAAAATTTCTTGATTTTTTTTTTTTTTTTTTTTAATGATCTAAATGAGACCATCTCTTACCTTATAGAATTCATATCTCCAACTGTTCAATGTTTAAGTACTTTTTGGCACAACTTGCTGATCTCTAACTGGGCGCTTAAAGAGTACCTATCACTACCACACAAACACACAAAAAATGATAGTAGATTCAATTATAAGACCTGTCTACACAGCTCAGAAAAACAATTTCGTTTTCAAAAACCGCTGAAAAATTCTTGCTTCTGTCTTTTTTTTTTTTTTTATGTGATATGGATACATTGACATTTCTTACTATATGGATATAGCAAGATGATGCTGTACACCCAATTGAATATTATTTCTTGTCTTTATTTTCTCTTGATTTCTACAATCCTGTTACGGTATAATCAGTTTGATCTCTACCTGGTTTGTGTGGAAGTTCGCACAATGTTACTTTGCTCTTTGTTACTTTTGGGTGCATTCTATTTACTCAGTTATTTTTGCATTTTGCTATATACTATATATATTTTGTATTTCAATAAAGTTCCTTTTCGAATGAAAAAAAAAAACGCTGAAAAAATGACTGAAAACGGGTCCCATAGACTTTAATAGTAAAAACTTTCGTCCGCTTTTTGTCCGATGCAGTGGGGATTCAGCCTAACAAGGTACATGGATTTTGCATACATTAAAAACTGCCTAGAAAACAGTCCAGAAAACTGAAAAACACCGAAAAAACTCGTCAGAAACTCAGTTGCTTTTGACAAAAAGCTGACGTTCAAAGCAGTTATTAGGCTTTGGTTTTTGACGAGTTTTTTGTCCTATGCTGTGTAGACCTAGCCTAATACAGATCATTAGCAAATCAGAGGGTTTACCTCAGTTTTACAGGGAAACCAGCTTTAATTGCACTTTCTTAGGCAGAGAGAATTTTCTGGTAGGATTCCTTCTGTGGGAGATATCAACTGTACAGGGAGAGCTGACAATATAGCTGTTTGTACAGGGTAATCTGAGTCTCTCACTACATACAGTGCAGCAGGCACAGCACACTGAGGACATAGTTTGACAGGGTTTACCTGTTGCTTCCAGCCTCCTCGGCCATGGCACATGGGCATCCATATTACACTGCTGCTAGTTTTAAAATATTCAGCACAGAAATAGCAGCCCAAAGCTTGCCAGTGTGCACATGATGTAGACCTTCTGGCTCCCCCTTTCACAGTGGACTGTCCCAGTTCAGAAGCAGTTAGTTTCTCAGAGCTGGCAACATAGTGATCTATTAAGCTGTCATGTGCCGATTTCAGTCCTGTCTTAAAGGGCCAGAGCTTTTTCTAAAAATTTAATTACAGGTGAAATGCTTTGATTTTTCTAACTAAGCATATTAAAAGAAGTGTCTGTATTTTAATATCCTGTTTTTTCAAAAGGTTTCCCTTGAGGTGATAGGTCCTCTTTAATGGCAAAATTCACAACAGATGTTTGATCCCTGAATCACCCAATAAATTTAAAAAATCAATTTGAATTGGGATTTAAACAGTCCTCCTCATCATGCTGTTCACATTTTGACATCTTAAAGCCCAAAGGACAACACCTTCCCAAATTCTTTCCATTGCGAGAAATAATCTAGATGCTCTGACAAAGTGGCCCCCCCTGGGGCTTACAAATGTCTTCCCGCAGGTTGCCAAAAGAGATGCACAGAGACGGGGAAAAATTCCCCAAAGGAAAAAATGGACCCTTTCCCTTTTGGGTACCCTCACACACTGGGGAAGGGGGAAGCAAAAACAATAGCTTTCAAACTAAACATGTTTTTGCCCAAAAGTTTTTCCCGGGGTTTTTGGACAAAATTTTGGGAAACTGAATTTGAAAACCCCAGTTTTGGGGATTTTAAAACAATAAGGCAAAGTTTGCAACCCTCCCAAACTTCATACTGCATTTCCAAAAGTGCTATTTATGAACCCATGATTGGTGTGGAAAATATCCAGTTCCCTCAATTTTTCTTTTAAAAATTTTCATATAACCCATAAGTCCAAAAAAATGATAATTAAAAAAATAAATTTTTAAAAAAAGTCATGAAATTTTAAGGGGATGTCCCCAAAGGAAACGGGTTTTCGGGACGTTTTTTTTTAGGTGGTTTGCGGTTTTTTCGCCGCCTGAAAAAAACCCCCGAAAATGACATTTTAAAATGGGGACATTCTTCCCTCCCGGGTTTTTAGAGGGAAAAACTGTGCAAGTCAAGTAAGGGGGGGGGGTTTTCTCCCCCTCACCGTTTGGGAAAAAAACCCTTCCCCCCCCACCCCCCCCCCGCGGCCCCGGGGCGGCCCGCAAAACCCGTGCCCAAAAACCGGTCCATAGCGACCGGGGAAATTTTGGGACTTTCCGTGGGGAAAGCCCAACCCCAAGGGTAAAGTCGTACTGGAATTAAGATGTTACAAAACCCTAAACCAAAATTCAGCACACCCTAGAAACCACAAGGCTAGTTCACATCTGCGTCAGTCACCACGACAGAAACCTGCTGGACCCTATTAAAAGGGTTTAAAGGGGTCCTTTTCCCGGGGGCCTGGTCCCCCCAACGCAAAAGGAAAAAAGTGAAAACTTACCTTTGGGGGGGTTGGGTTTTTTAAAAGGGGGAAGGTGGTAAACTGGTGCTCGGCGAAGGGGGGAAATTAAACTTCTAAATAGGGGCTTACAGCCACCCTTTTTCTCCTTGTGAAAGATGTTAGCGGACAGCCATGTTACCCCTATACATGGCCAAAATTACAATACTAGACGATCACGGTTAGGGAAGTGGTTTCTTAGGATAAACATCACCATATAACAGGTTTCACAACCTGGGCTTTTCAAGCCAAATTTTTTATAAAACAAGGGTTTAAAAATTTCTAAGATTAGTAAATTTTGTTTCGGGGAAAAACCATTGGGGAGGGGTTTTTTGAATTTGTTCAAACCAAAGTAAAAAAATCTCTGGCCTTTTCCCTTTTTTTTGAAAAAAAGCCGTCAAGGCGGGGTCCTAAAAATATGTTATTCTTTTACAAGTTGTGGTTTTCTACGGAAACACCAGGAAGTCATCTCTGCATTTAAAAAGGAACATTTTTTTTTTCGGAAAAAACACATTTCGTATCCACAAAACTTTTAAACCCCAGCTAAAACCCCAAGGCCAAAAAAGGGGGGGAGAAAAATTAAAAAAATTTCAAAAAAATTAAACTGGTTTTACCACCTTTTTTTATATACTATTAAAATGTGTTTTTTTTTTTTTTATTATTTTGTTAAAACAAGACTGTCTTTGTTTAATTCATTTATTTCTTCTGCTGAAAAAATGTACCCTGATAGAAACTCCAAACGGAAACAAATGGACATTTTTAACCATGACAGAAGCCCCTCTGAAACCTATGGATCTTTTATTAGGCCTGGTTCACATCTGTGTCAGAAGTTTGGACACCAACGGCACCTGACGGACCACATTGACTACCATGGGGCCCATTGAACTTCTGCCGTAGTTTTTTTGGGAAAAAATAGAGCAGTATGCTGTACAATTTTTTGTTGTCATTCCTGACAGAACCTCAGACGCTGACGTAAACTAGGCCTCTCATTTGTTTCTTTGAAAAAATCACCTTATTGATAAGGGTTGCTAAACCTCAGTGACCATGCTTCTTTTCTGTGGGGGGAGGGGGAGGATATGGTGGGATTTTGGAGTTAAAAATAATATATACATTTTTACATGCACATACCTAGATAACTTTACCCTCATTTTCTTTAGCAAGACAGTAGTCGTCTTAGGGGTGTGTTTGCGGTCGTTATCATATTAGAATATGCCCTGCTGTCCAGTTTCTGAAGGGAGGGGGTCATGTTCTGCTTCAGCATGTCACAGTACATGTTGGCATATATGGTTCCCTCATTGAACTGTGACTTTCCACAGCTGGCAACTGCAAACTATGACACTTCCACCACCATGTTTGACTTTAGGCAAGACACACTAGTCTTTGTAGTCCTCACCTGGCTTGGACCACACATGCTTTACACCATCTGAATAAAATGGTGTCATCCAGGGCTGTGGAGTCGGTGGCTATTTTGCAGGAGTCTGAGTCGTCATAAAATGGACCGACTCCCAAAATATATAATAAGTTAGTCCAGTTAGTTCGATGCAGGCAAAGAGCAAGAGGAATTGGGTCCGGCCAGTGCTACGCTCCCATACTTCAGCCCTCATCAAAAGGGGAGTGTAATTGATGACATGGAGCAGGCAAAGCGCTGCCCCAGGGGAAAAGATGCTGCTCCCAGGCAAAAAGATTTCAGCAAAATTTTTCAGCTGTTTTCAAAGAAATAGAAGACTTTAACCATTCATCAAAACTGACTGTGGCTGAGGCAATTCCTTTATACCCGGACATTGTTAGAGATGTTGCCCCTGTGGTCACCGCTTGCCCCAACCCATTAGTGTAGAGAGGCCGTTCTCTACCTGGAAATAAAAGATCAGAAGGGGTCATTTAAGCAAATCTATGGAGGCAATACATTTCTCAGAACAAATTCAGAGACTCCACAAATGTTCCTGCAGTGTTTGCATATTACCCAATTTTTTTGTGTCCTAAAGTCATATCCAATAAATATATTTTTACACTGACAAAGCAAAATGGTTACAATGGTTTTTTAACTTTTTGACTTTCAGGCTCCATATCTCACCCTCCACTACAGCTTTGTACATGAGGCAACTGTCATTTTATATACAGTCATCTTACATCTTATACATAAATGTGACTTGCAAGTATTTAGCATCTGCTTAGTTCTCAGATTCTTTCCTGTAACTGCATTGTTACTGTTCTGCTCCTAAAAATCAAAATGTTTAATTTGTAATTATTTTGTTAGTATTTGGGAAATCCACTTTGGTTTCAAGCACTGCCTGAATCCTTCTGGGCCCTCTGAAATCAGATTCAAGCACATCTGACCAAAATCGATCCCAGTCTCTTTTTACACATTCCCAGTTTTGGTGTAGACTGGACTTGGATACAAATACAGCTTTTTCTTCAACTCTACCCACAAGTGTTCAAAAGATCAAAACATTGTTACCTTTTTGCTTGTCAGTGTCTTCTACCTAAATCGCTTGATTATTGTATCAAAAAGGGGATAAACAACCTGATGTTACCATTTTACTAAAAGTAAAGTTACACTTAAACATTGGCATGTATGAGGGATTTCGGAGTCAGAGTCGGAGGTTTGGGAAATTGAGGAGTCGGAGTCGGGGCTTCGGCTTGCCGACTCCACAGCCCTGGTGTCATCACACCACAGGACATGGTTCCAGTAATCCATGTTCTTAGTCTGCTTGTCAGCAAGCTGTTTATAGGCTTTCTTGTGCATCATCTTTAGTGGAGGCTTCCTTCTGGGACGACAGTCATGCAGACCAATTTGATGCAGTGTGTGGTCTGACCCCCATGCCCACCACCTCATCCTTTTAATCTCTGCAGCAATGCTGGTGGCACTCATCTCTGGATATGACACTGAGCGTGTGCAATCAGCTTCTTTGGTCGACAATGGCGAGGCCTGTGCTGAGTGGAAACTGTCGTGGTAAGCTGCTGCATGGTCTTGGCCACACTACTGCAGCTCAGTTTCAGGGTTTTGGCAATCTTCTTATAGCCTCGGCCATCTACGTAGAGCAACAATACTTTTTTTCATATCCTCAGACTCTAAGGTGCCATGTTGAACTTTGAGTGACCAGTATGAAAGAGTATGAGAGCGATAACACCAAATTTAACATACCTGCTCCCCATTCACAACTGAGACCTTGCAACACTAATGAGTCACATGACACTGTGGAGGGAAAATGGCAAATTGTGCACAATTTGTTAATTTTCACTTTTGTTGCCAGCGGTTTAGACATTGAAGGGGTGGGTAGTTTTTTTTGAGGGCCATCAAAATTTTCGATAATTTTATTTCAAGCTTTTTATCTAACAAATTACAAATTTTATCAAAGTGTCATATCTTTTAGGTTTTCTCATGAAAAGGTATAATACAATATTTACAAGAAAGGGTGGGGTGTACTCACTTTTGTGAGATACTGTAGGTCTTTTGTGGAGTCAAATCATTAAATAACTATTTTAACTTATTATTTTCCTGTTTCGGGTCTTAAACTCACACAAGGCATCTGAGTTAAAAAATTGGGGGATCCCGAATCTCCCTTTGGGGAAGGTTTTTGGTTCCCTAGCACACAACCCAAAATCTCTACAAAAAAGTAACTCTGCTTTTTGAAAATTTTTATACATTGTTTCTTGTCTAAAATTATCACATTCAAAAACCTTAAAAAAAAAAAGTGATTTCCTAAATCCCTTTTAAAAAACGCAAAAGAATTATCGTCCTAAACTAAACTTGGATCTTTTTCGTTGGTAACAGAAGATTTGTGTCGCTATAGATTACAGATACTTGATTTTTTTTTTTATACTTTTCCAGTAACTATTACAGTGATTGGTATTCAGCAATAATTTAAAAACTCTTTAAAAATTTTCATTTTAAAAAATTCAGTTTTAGAATTTTCATTTTTGAATTGGGGTATATTTTCCTTTTTATCCATGCAATGATTTATAGGGGAAAAGGATGGGAAAAAACTGCTAACCCAAAGACCCTTTTGTGCCCATTTTCCCAAAAACCAAAATGCCTACAAGGTTTTTTTAAAAAGGGTAGCATGTCCTGAAGGAAAAGTAAACAACCCAAAATTTTAGGATAGTGATACATAATCTTTTCGTCTTACCTGTTTTAATTTTTCTGATTTGTAGAATTTTTTTAATTCTGCTTTTTTATATGATTGTGGGGCAGCTATCTTGGCTGAGCGCTTTTTAACGTTTTTTTTAAGATATAAATTTTCTGCAGCTACAAAGGACAAAGGGGCCTGTGAACAAGATATGACTCATTGACTGCTATGGGGGGAAATGTTGTTTGGGCCCGGGGAAAAACCAAATTTCCCTACGAGGGGAGAGAGGAGTTGTATCCATCACCTATTGTGAATGATGGAACCTATGTTCTCTATATATTTTTGTCCCCCATTTTAATTTTAATTCTACCCCCGCGATAATAAAGACCCCGGGGGCTTTTAAAAAATAGACCTTGGGTACAAAGGGAAATTTTATTAGTCTTTTCCCCAAGTAAAGACCCGGCCCCAAAATTTTTTAAAGTAGATCTTTTAATTTTTTTTTTAAAAATCCCCCCAAAAAAATTTCTTCAAAAAATTATTTAAACCCAAAAAAAATTTTCTTTTTAAAAATATATTTTTTTTTAAGGGGGGATTTCCCCATTAAGGATTTAGAGGTAAATTTTGTCATTGCATTAGGTGCTGTTGAAAATGTAGACTTCATTTTTGGGGGGCTTTCCCTATGAACCCTTAATCTCCCATGTGACTTTCTATCTGTTTTTTGTACAAACAGCAGTTGTGGCCCCGATAAAAAGCAGTTGCAAAAATTTCCATGTTTTTAAAGGGTTTGGTATTTTTTATAGTTTCATTTATTTGCGATAAGGGTTTTTGTGCTAAATTGGAAATTTTTTGGGCCTGGCATCTGTACCGAGAATACATAATATGAATTGCTATTCTGATCATTATTGAGAGTATTCAAATTGCCCACGACTTCAATACAGCTGCAGATAGTTTCTGATGTTTACCATAAATTTCTGTTTTGTCATATTTTCTGAAATCAATTTTCGTGTTATTTCCCAATACTTCAAACTGAGGAGCCATACATATGCAAGCGGGTTTTTTTCAAAAGTCCCCCAAAGGTCCCGTTTTTTGCAGTATTTTTCCCCAGGAAACCCCCCAAAAGAGGGTGGTGTCTATGCAAACCACACTGCAAAGGGGATTTTTTTGTGGTTTTTTCCTGTTCCTTCACCTGGTGCGACCATCAAAACGCTTTACCCCCATCTAAAAAAAAAAATTTTTTATTTTTGGTGTCCATAAAACCCAACAGGAAAAGGTTCCGGGTAACCCAAAGGGCCCTTTTAATCTGTTTAAATCAGCAAACGGTTTTATAGGCTCTCTTTTGCATCATCTTTAGAAAAAGACTTCGGGGAAATTACAGCCAAGCAGACCCAATTTGATGCATTTAATGGTGTCAGTGGGGTGGCCCTGACCCCCATGCCCCATCACACAACCCTTTTGGGAACCCGGGCAGCAATGCGGCGCCTTATCTTTAACAAAAACCCTGAAAAAACCATACATATGCATAGCATCTTTTTCAAAAAGGGAACCCACAGTCCCGATTTTTGCAGGAGTATTCCAGGAAACTCTCCCATAAGAGGGTGGTGTCTATGCAAACCACACTGCAGAGAGAGTTTTGTGGCTGTTCCTGGGCATCTTGGTTCTCTAGGTGCGAGTCTTAAATGTTCCAACTCTTATCTTCTATAGCAATGTAGATCAACCGACCCTTTCTCTTGATGGGTGGGGTTCCAGCTCTAGAGTCACCAGCAATTAGACCTCTTTTGTACTTCCTGTGTACGTTTTCAAAAAAATGTGTTTGGTTTGGAACACCCATTTCAATTTCTAATTAATAAAAAAATGCTTTTTAAAAGGGAAAATTTAAAATTTGTATTCATAAAATTTTTTACCCCTTTTTAAAAAAGGTTAAAATATTTGTTTAAGTTGGCAAACCTGAATCTACCACAACCTTTCCCCCCCACCGGGGGGGCCTGGCATTGGGCCAAAGGGGTTTAATTTTTTGATCCCAAAACCAGCTCTAAACCCATCCAAAGGGAAAGACTGGGACAAGGGTTCAAATGATTCATTTGGTATCTGCGGGAAAAATGTTTTTGCAACAGATCCTTTTGGTCATATCCCGCACAAACTAAAAACCGTCCCCTTTTTGGCCCCCCAAAAAAAATCCAAAAAATGCCAATATTGATGCGTAGTTCACAAAAGCCCTGCTTCTTCGTGGCCATTACGGGCCACCAGAAATCCATTGACCCCGGGGTAAAGTGGCCCACAACCCCTAATTTTTTCAGATCTTTCTTTTGATTAATTTAAATATTTTAGTTGGGCCCGACGTGTTTTATTCCACACATTCCACAGAATCTTGATCAGGGTTGCAATCTAGAACCTAGGGCCCAAACAACAACTTGAATTTTTTTTGTCAATTCCTAAATGATTTTTGCAATGTGACTGGGGGCGTTATCCTGCTGTAAAAGGCCATTGCCTTTGGAGAATATCTTAACCATAAGCAGGACTGCCCCGCAGGGAAATCCCCATTGGGCCCATGGGAGTAGCAGGTCGTTCTGGGACAGAAAGCAAGAGTCTGAATGTAAAAGTCATGTACAGTAGCTCCACTGGTGAACACCATGAATCCTCTCCTCTGGGGCCCATGAATCATCTTCACTAGTGGATCCCGAAAGTCAACTCCACTGGTGGGCCCTAAGAATCAACTCTACTGGTGGGCCCCAATCTGCCTGGGCCTAAGGAATGACTAGGGGTTTCTGCTACTCAATGTTTGGGACTAGTATATTTAAAGTAAATAACACAACGTTATTTTTAAAAAATACCTATAAGGGCTCAATCCAAACCCGATCTTATTTTTGTAAGAAACAGAACAACGAAAATGTGCAAACTGACCCTAAGACGGCACAATATCAGGAAGTGTCCAAATTAAATTTAAATACCGAACTCAAGCTAAGGGAGATAAAATCGTACTTGAGATATAAAATGCCTGCTTTTTTGGTGGTTAACCTTTTTTAAAAATTTAAAAAATTGGTTGTTAATTCAGTTTGTTTTTTTTTTATTCAAAACCAGTTTTCTTTAAACCAAACCCTAGATAGCTTAAAAAGTCATTTTCTTGATTTTTTGCAACCAGTTTTATACTGGCTGACAGCACCATTGATACCTGTTTTGACAAAAGAGAAACTTCTAAAATACATTCGAAACAAGGGGGGAAAAAGGGAAACTTAAAAAGTAAATTTTTTCCCAAAATTACCCATACCAAACGTAAAGCTTCTGTGTGGGGTAAGTGCATATTATTAAAATATTACCTAAGGTTGGGATAATTTTTTAAAATTTAAAAATTTTCCTAAGGGGCTAAAACCAAAAACAGCGTACATCTCCAAGGCATGTATCTTTACCCAAAGGGGTTCCATATCTACCAAAAACAGAGTATATTACCTCAGGGGTGCTGAAGGTAGCTTCAGGGAGCTTTTCCTACAGCGGCCTTTATCTCCTTTTGTTTACACTTATTGGGGAGGCCTTTTACCCTATCCCCTTTAAAAGGGGGGACGATATCTACCTTTGGGGGAAACCCATAGGTCACTTTTTCTAATGAGGGGGTTACATTACCTAATAATGAAAACCCCGGTTTTTTGGGAGGTATTAAATCACGCCATTTATGGTCACTGTTTTTGGAATATGGGTTTTAGTACAGTGGCTTAAATTTTGTAATAGGTATGTTTTAATGCAAAAAGTAACATGTTTTGTTTTATTTTCCACCACTTTGGGTGTTAGTGGTATGGGGTTTGTGGTATTATTCCTCCGGGGTGGGGGTATTATTCAGTCACTTTTTTTGTGGTTTTTTTCAAAACACTCGTGGAAATCCAAAAGAACATTTATGCTATCTATCATCAGGAAAAAATTTGAACCCGGTTCACTATTTTATCAAAAGATGTTTTAAACTGCCCACGACTTTCAACGGATTCAAAACGGGGGGTTATGCTACTTTACCCCTCAATCGAGCCCAAAAGGGCCTCTCACGGGGGCAACCCCAACCCCCATTATTCAGAAGAAAAAATAAAAAAAACCCCCCTGCAAGCTGCCCTCTTAAGACAGCCTGGAGAGTGGCGGGGACGAAACCTAAAATGGAGGGACCCCTTCCCTTCCCCATAAAGGGTTTAAAAACAATGTACACCCCAAATATAAAAGTAAAATTTCTGCACACAAAAACATTTTTGAAAAAATTATGCAAACCTGGGGGGCCAGGGAGGCGCGGCACAATTTCACACACAGACCGCCGCCGCGGGACATATGCAAAAAAAGGGAAAAACTACTGGAAATCCCTAAAAAAAGCATTTATGTTCTATATACAGAAAAAAACCCCACAGGGCTGTCTAAGAAGGCAGCTTGCAGGTTGGGTTTTTTTATTTTTTTCTCTCTGGATGAAGGAGGTCTGTTGACCCAGTGAGAGGCCCGATTGGCTCGATTGAGAGGTAAAGATAGCATAGGACTGCCCGATTTTGAGATCACGTTGAAAGTCGTGGGCAGCTTAAACATCTTTTGATCAAAATATGTGGTATTATTCAGTCACGGTGTGGAGGTGTTATAAAGTCACTGTGGTTGTCATATGTGGTCATGGTGTGGAGGCATTATTCTGTCACTGTGGTCTGAGTAGGACGTTGGTAATATTAGCCTTTGGATTCTGGTTTTGTGTAGCAGTGTTATTTGGTAACTGTATGACTATTATTTTGTAGCTTTATATGTAGATCATTACATTTACAGCTTTTTGTATATTCTGGCTCTGGCTGATGGTGATGCATCATGGCTAACATGTTTAAAGGGGAGGAAGGAGGGAGAAATTTCTTAACCTCGCTCTAAGTGCAATTTAGCCTAGGAATGGCCCCGGTGCCTTAGTTGGCAAGTGCATGTTGTTTAAAATTTTGTATTGGTGCTGTTGCTTAGAAGACTGTGTGTTTTATAAAACTCTCCCAGAATCCATGTGACACAAACCTACAATGTGTTGGAATGTGGATTTATGTTCTGTGCTAGCTCTTTTCAACAAATAACTTTTTTTTTTATTTTTTTTTTAGTTTTTGGATGTTTAGGATATTAATTTTCATCCCTATTTTCTGTTTTATTTTATAATTTATAATCTCTGCACTATTGACGTATTCTGGTATTGGATTACAAATAAAGTGATTTGGATTTTAGACCGTGTCCAACTGGAGTGATTGGAGCCCAACGGTAGAGTTGGTTCTTAGGACCCACTCTTTACATGATTGCGCATACCTCCTTTTTTTTTTTTTATGCCTTATTAGTGAAAAGAAGCCCCAGGCCCACTTTGCCCATAAGTGCACTGTTCATCTTTATATCCCTATTTTTATTTTAAGGCTCTATAACGGGTTGAGCATGACTATATAAAGGACATCACTTCCAATAGATGGTGCCCAACATCTAGCTCTCTCTCCTACAGCCTATTTGCATGTTTCCAATGGAGCAGTGGATCACCTATAAGGGCATGTTCACACGGCGTTTTTGGATGAGGTTTTCAGAGTTTCCTCGCCCAAAACCTCGTCCAAACCACATCAAAACCTCGCCTGAAACACGCTTCTTCAGACGAGGTTTTGATGAGGCTTTGATCATGTTTTAGATCAGGTTTTCACCCATACAAATGAATAGCCAGGACAAAAACCACACCGAAAATGCACAAAAACCGCCTACAACGCGCTTCAAGAATTGACATGACACTTCTTTTTCATTGCTTCCAAAGAAGCATGTAAAAACCTCTTCGTGTGTACTACAATGAGGTTTTATATAGGAATCGATGAAATGAACTGGGGGGCGTTTTGGAGGAGGTTTTGGCATGGAAACTCTCCGAAAACCTCGTCCAAAAACGCCGTGTGAACATGCCCTAAGTTTTTCTTCACCATTGTTGTGCTCCCCTCAAGGGGAAACTTTATCCCCTAAAATTTGGCCTTGTAATGTAGGTTTTACTGTAGTCATAATAGAACAAAGGCTATTGCGGGGAGTAGAGAGTAGACGTCATAGAAGAGGCAGTATTACTACTTCACAAATACTGTATAATGATTAATTTGTCATGAATAAGGCTACTAGAAGCTTCAAAACCTCCACATAGGGGTTTCCCCCCAAAATATTACTTTCTCCAGGAAAAATCTGGACTCCTTTGTCTGTATAATAGGCCTTCTCCCTATCTTTTTAGGCTTAATAAGGTCATCATTTTATGTATTCTGCATGTCTATGAGAATCTGTTAATTGGATTGTTAGATCTCTAAAGGATTTATGTGAATGTCACTGATACTCACTGAAACCTTTTTCCCACGTCAAGCAAACAAAATCATTATAGATTTTTGTGGTAGCCCCGCTTGTCACACAATTCAGTGCAATTTTAAACCCCTAGGATTTTTCCATC